>CM051274.1:55143724-55223724 GCA_027921565.1 Artemia sinica | reverse complement strand
CAAATGTACAATTCCATTAAACTATCTTAACAGTTGTTTAAAATCATCACAATCATCATATTAAAACTATTTAACAATTAAAATGTTAAATGGAGAATAAAGATCTGATCAAGCGTGAGAGACTTTCTATGAAAATTCTATCCATTTATTTTTGAAATTTTTTAATTCCTCATTCAAAAATTCAGTTTTATTTCTACTATTTGGTTTCTCCATAACGAAACCTAGATCACGAGTCATATGGACAGGATTGCTGCGTAAAGATAACATAATGTTGCTTTAAGTCTCAAGTTATGCAAGGATGGAAGGTTCTATGGTGTACTGTGAAAGCACCATTATCCCTTCATATGCTAGTCTGTCTTGGATAGCTGCGTAGATTTTTAGAATTGGTTATTGTTTTTATAAGCATGGTGTCTTTGGCCTTTTTAGACATTCCTAGAATTTGCATCTGTTCTTTGCAAACTTGATATTACTGGATGCAAGCCGGTAATAAAACCTGTTGAAGTCAACACATATTTAAACTAGCCAAAATTATATTACCATCAAACAGTTCGTGGTGACGAACTGTAGGTAAGAAGCGACCCGGCTCAATAATAACCGAAACTGTTAAAAACTGGAATTTTGATACCAATAGATAGATAAAAAGAATTAGGTTCTTGTGCTGATTTCAAATATATAAGTTTCAACAAGTTTAATCTTACCCATATAAAGTTACGCGGCTGAGAAAATTTGCCTTATTTACGAAAAAGGGGAAAAACAACCCTAAAATTCATAGAACGTTAAGGAAAATTACACCATCAGATTCAGCGTATTACAGAACCCTGCAATAGAGGTTTTAAGCTCCTATGTTTAGTAAAAATGTGGAATTTTGCATTTTTTGCCAGAAGAAAGATCATGGATGTGTGTTCATTTTATTTATTTTGTATTTTATTTTTTCCAGGAGTGATCGTATTGATCCAGTGGTCCTAGGAAATCGCAGGGGGCTCATTCAAACGGAAATTAAAAGTTATAATGCTCTTTTTAAGTGAACAAAAAATGGAGGGCAAATAGGCCCCCTCCCATGCTCATTTTTCCCCAAAGTTTCGCGATCAAAATTTTGAGATAGCCATTTTGTTCAACTTGGTCGAAAAATACAATAACTATGTCTTTGCAGATGACGTAATCCCTCACAGTCCCCGGGGGATCGTCTGCAAGTAATGAACTTTGCCCAATATTTACATATAGTATTGGTTATTGGAAAGTATACAGAAGTTTTCAGGGAGATTTTTCTGGTAGTTGGGCGGTGGGGGGGGGGGGTCGGAGGTTACGCGAGAGGATCTTTTCATGGAGGAAGTTTTCATGGGGGAAGAGACAATGCTAGGAAGGGGGTGCCGGATTTCCCAGTATCATTTAAAAAAACGATTTATCGCTTGTTAAAAGTTTTAAGAATAAAGCCTTATTCTATTCTATCAGAAATGAAATAAAAAAAATATAATTTTTTCAACTGAAAGTAAGGAGCAACATCAAAACTTAAAACGAACAGAAATTATTGCGTATATGATTGGGTTTGCCCCCTAATCATTACTTCGCTCATTACGCTAATTTTTTTTTGTACTTTCATCGGAGCTATTTATTCTAATTACCGGCCTTTGTGATTCTTAAAGGGGTCATTCTTAAAGAATTGGAACAAAAATTGAACTTAAGCGTGAAGACGCAAGTCAAACAGTTCGTGGTAACGAACTGTAAGTAAGGAGCGACCCGGCTCAATGGTAACCAAAACTCTAAAAAACGGGATTTTGATACCAATAGATGCATCAAAAGAATCAGATTTTAATTCTGATTTCAAATATATAAGTTTCATTAAGTTTAATCTTACCCATCAAAAGTTACGTGCCTGAGGAAATTTGGCTGATTTTCGAAAAAAGGGGGAAAGACCCCCTAAAAGTTATAGAACCTTAATTAAAATCACACCATCATATTCAGCGTATCAGAGAACCCTACTGTAGAGGTTTCAAGCTCCTATCTACAAAAATGTGGAATTTTCCATTTTTTGCCAGAAGAAAGATCACGGATGCGTGTTTATTTGTTTTTTTTTTTTTTTTTTTTTCCCAGGGGTGATCGTATCGACCCAGTGGTCCTAGAATATCGTGGGAGGGCTCATTGGAACGGAAATTAAAAGTTCTAGTGCCCTTTTTAAGTGACCAAAAAAATGGAGGGCAACTAGGCCCCCTCCCATGCTCATTTTTTTCCCAAAGTCACCCGATCAAAATTTTGAGATAGCCATTTTGTTCAGCATGGTCCAAAATATGATAGAAATGTCTTTTAGGATGACTTGATCCCCCGAAGTCCCCAGGGGGAGGGCTGAAAGTTATGAACTTTACTCAATGTTAACATATAGTATTGGTTATTGGGAAGTATACAGACTTTTTCAGAGGAGATTTTTTCTGGTAGGTGGGGGGAAGGAGAGGGTCGGGGGCTATATGGAAGGATCTTTCCATGAAGGAAGTTTTCATGGGGAAGGGACATTGCTATGAAGGGGGCGCCGGATTTCCCAGCATTATTAAAGAAAAAGATCAGGAATTAAATAAAAAAAAACAAGTTTTTCAACTGATCAACTTATTGTGATTAAGAGGTCATTTTTAAAGAACTGGAAAAAAAATTCGAACTATAGTTTAAAGAGCAGGGTACTGAATAGGGGGCGAACCCCCTAATATACGTGTTAAAAATTTATGAATATAGAAGTTCGTTACGTAAGTTAATTCTAAGTTACGTATATTTATTACTAATAAAAACGTTCGTAAATAAAATTAAACAAGTTTCGAGAAAGCCATTTAACCAAATATAATATGCAAATTTTGTTTTAATTATTCATGTACGGTGAGCCAAAATCAAAACCTGCATTAATTCAAAAACGTTCAAAAATTAAATAAAAAAAACAAGTTTTTTTAACTGAAAGTAAGGAACGACGTTAAAACTTAAAACGAACAGAAATTATTCCGTATATGAAGGGGGCTGTCCCCTCCTCAACGCCTCGCTCTTTACGCTAAAGTTTGACTTTCTCACAACTCTATTTTTTTAAACAATAAAAAAACTTTAGCGTAAAGAGCGAGGCGTTGAGGAGGGGACAGCCCCCTTCATATACGGAATAATTTCTGTTCGTTTTAAGTTTTAACGTCGTTCCTTACTTTCAGTTAAAAAACTTGTTTTTTTTATTTAATTAGATATAGAAGCAATATAGAAGTTCGTTACGTAAGTTAATTTGTAAGTTACGTCAGATCAAAATTTCGAGAAAGCCATTTAGCCAAAAAAAAGCAAAATTAATATACAAACTTTGTTTAATTATTCATGTACGGTGAGTCAAAATCAAAGCTTCATTAACTCAAAAACGTTCAGAAATTAAATTTAAAAAAAAGTTTTTTTTAACTAACAGTAAGGAACGACATTAAAACTTAAAACGAACAGAAATTGTTCCGTATATGAAAGGGGCTGTCTCCTCCTCAACGCCTCGCTTTTTACGCTAAACTTTGACTCTGTCTCGCAACTTTATTTTTTAAAACAATAAAACACTGTAGCGTAAAGAACGAGGCGTTCAGGAGGGGACAGCCCCTTTCATATACGGAATAATTTCTGTTCGTTTTCAGTTTTAATGTCGCTCCTTACTTTCAGTTAAAAAAAAACTTGTTTTCTTATTGAATTGCACTAAGGAGGAATCAAGTAAGGATTTTGGGGATAAGAAATCGGATAAAACCTTTTTAGGGAAGGGATCCTTCAATTCTTGTTGTCAAAGGTCAAGGACAGCAGAAGGGGCAAATAGATGTTAGAAAAACTTAAATATAAGTAAAAGTAAGTGTCCTGGTTATGCATTTTCGGGTTATCATACTCATTTTGACCTTATTAGGAGAGGGGCCTATAAATTCCTGTCCTCATGATATTCACCAAAATAGGTTGTCGGATATCAATCAAACTTACGATACGTTACGATAAGAAGTTTATTATATCAAATAACGAGAATTAAATGAAACACAATATAATTTAAATAATCACTCTTCCTTGTCACTTACTTATTAAAATGAGACACAAAATGCTGTCGAAAAGACAATCTGTATCGGTTGGTAGCCACGGGCTTACAAGGCTCGAGTTTATTTTGGTGCCTTGTATTACACCCTGTTCTTGCCGGTTCAGGGAGCAAATCTCAATGCCTGCTTGACTCCAAAAGCTTCTGTCTAAAGACCATTGTAAGCTGGTGTCGCCTGGCATCACGTCCATCTAGGCCTAGATGAATTCCGGACCTAATATCACACGGGTAGCTCGTTCTCAAGGTAATTTCTTTGCTCTTTACGTAGCACCGGATGTCACAAAGGACAAGCATACTCTAAAACACTCCGAATGTACAGTTTATAAAAAAATCAACAGTGAAAAACGACTAAACCGAATCGCCGACTTGTGACTAGATTACGCATGGCTATTTTAGCCTTCCTAGTAAAATTATTTATATGATCCATCCATGACATTTTTAGTTAAAAGTCACACTCAAAATTGTCATATGTTTACAATTGGCACATTTATATCACTTTGACTAGGAACTTGTTTTTTCAAAAATGAGACTCTCATAAGTGCTGACTTTTTCCTATTAATTGAAAGCCGTTTTTCTTCACAGTCAGCCTCCAAACGGCGAATTATGCCATCCGTACTAATCATGGATCCTAGCTTATGTAGCTTACATAGATCCTAGCTAGGTATCTGCAATGACAAATCATCTGCAAACTTCGCTCTGTTTTCATGCCAAGTCGCAGATTTTGTTACACAATATTAAAAATAAAACAGGTCCCGTTTTGGTACCTTGGGGTATTCCACAGAAAACCTAAATCCGATTGTACCCCATCAGCACTAACACACTGTTGCCGTCCGTGTGAAAAACTATAAACTATCCGAATTTAAAAAAAAAAAGTCTAAAATCTATCATTGACTCAAGAATATCCTGATGGCTTGATTTGTCGAAAGCCTTTTCTAAGTCTGCTTGCAATATTTCCACAAATGCATCTTTATTTTCTAGATACTCCAGGGCTTCTGCCACAATTTTGATGAGATAATGTACTATGCTAGATTCTTTGATAAATCCATACTGACAGGGATCTATTTTATCACAGAAATCTTCTACTAACCATTTCTTTAGAAAATGTTTGAAAACTTTAGATACAATTGGGTCAAAGATATAGGTCGTAGGTCCCTCACCCCTTTTGGATTCGAAACTTTAGGTATTGGCGTTACAACTGCTTTTTTTTTAAATCATCCGGAAAGGTGCCGCTCAAAATACATTGGTTTAAAAAGGCAGTCAGAGGTTCAGCTAGAAAGGCTGCGTTTTCTCTGTACTGGGTTGCTGGAATGTTTCCAGGGTAAGTTACCTTATTGGGGTCAAGTCTCTCAAGAACCTTTGCAACTTCGTGAGGGAAAATCACAGGTATTTCAGATGGAACAGCCAAGAAGGAACACTGGAAATTGGTGGATTGCTTCAGAAAATAATAGCAAAATACTTATTAATAGCGTTTGCGTCGAGCTTATTCCCAGATTCGTCGTATACGCTTACACTTTGCCTTAAAGAGGAGGCAGTGAGAAGCCGTATTCCTTTATAGTAACCGGCTGGGTTTGTGGTCATGAGCTCGTTCATTTTTGAACCGTAGGACTTCTCAGCCAATCTACATTCATAGACAACTTGATTTCTCAGCTTGGAAGCTTCACCTATCCTCCCCTTTTTGTGGAGCCTGTTGCGTTTGCGTATCAGCTTTTTTAGGTGCGAGTTAATCCAGGGCTTGTCAGCTGAGTTTACTGTGACTGTTTTCTCTGGAAAATATACATCATAAGCTATCCGTATTTCAGTGGAAAATATTCTATACATGTCGTTGACATTGCAGTTTTCGTACAAACTTTTCCAGTTTTTCGAAATAGCCCATTTAGCGAATAGCTCTTTTCCAGACTCAGTCAGAGGCCGGCTTAAAAAAATTCGCTTGGTTCCTATTCTCTTTTCCTCCCTGGGACACCAGTACACACAGAAGTGTTTAATTTTACCAAGACTCGGCAACGTCACTGGATCACAATAGAAATCGGAAATATCTGTGAAGATGAGATCAATGACAGACTTTTGAGTTGTCTTTTCACGAACAACTTGCTTCAAGCTTAGCGATCGTTCAATCCAGCTGGGTAGTAGGTCGTTGAAGTCACCCACAAGAACCACAAAACTGTTTGGGTGTCTCCATTTAATCTCATCCAAACATGCTTGTAGATGGGCTATGAGCACCCGCCTGTAGCGGAAAATAGAGTACTCTAACTACGATCGAGGAAAACTTACGGGGAAGAACTTTTAGTCTCAGTATTACCCACAACAGCTCGTAGTCTGTAGTCTCAGAGCCCTCATATATCTGAGGCGGTATATCCTTTCGAATGTACATACCTCCTCCTCCTCCATTTGTGAAGACAGAAACTTCCTTGTTTCGCCTAATCTTGACGAGAAAATTATAGTTACTTATCTGGGCGTTAAATTCATTGGCAGCCCAAGTCTCTTTTATGCAGCAAATATCAATTCTATTGTCATTTAGTCTTGTCGAAAGTTCCGTCACTTTATTGATTAGAGACTGGGCATTAACAAGGAGAAACGAGGGGAGGTCGTAGAAACTACATTTCTTTCTTTTTATCTACCTGGGGTATATCGCCGAAAAATTCTGAAGTTTCCCAAATTGTTTGAACTTGTTGGGACAACGGGCGTGGGAGCTACAGGAACCCCAAGAGATGGCCAGTGGCTCGCCATACTCCAGTTGGGAAGGAGAACTGGGCTGGGTTGAACAACTTGGCCTTTACCTGAGAAGAAAGAAGGAGCTTCATTTCGGCTAGGGTATATTAAATGCAAAAGGGAAATATCTCTCTCGCTAGAAACCGGTCTTCTATGATTATTCAGCGGGAAACGCCTAGGATAGTTGGTATTTGAAGACCTTGCCGGTTGCTTCTTTGGAGACAGTTCCTGTTGCGTGGTGTGGACAAAATTGCATTTCTGTTTGCTAGGGCACTGGCACAGTGAACCATGCTTGCACAGGTTTGGGTGATCAAACTTGTAGTCCTGACTCTTGCACTTATTAGCTGCATAAAACTTGCAAGGATGAACATAAGTACAAGCTTTATCTTTCTTGCATTTTCCGTGACCAAATATTTACAAATCGTCCTTTTCTGTTTCTGTTCTGTGTGGGGTCGACTAGTAAACTGTGAACGACTTTGTTTTGAAACGCTTTGTTGTTTAAGCTGGTTGGTAACATCCTCTTTCAGCTCAGCTTAGTGGGAACTTAATGGGAAGTAAGACTAAGTATACTAATATTTCATTGTGGGAGCATGTACCCTATTTGACGTATGCCATGGAATAGGGTCCCTCAATGGTGACCATTATAACATGTTCCAAAAGGGGTTGTCGGTTCTTGAAGAAGTTTGGGGAAAAGTGAAAGTAGATTACGTATGATATTTGGGATCAGAGCCTGATATGACTTTTGTAGGGAAGGAAGCATGCCAATTAAGATGTCGTTAATTTTGTCTTCAGGTATTTTTAGAGGTGGGAAATATCAGGTTTTGGCCAAACTTTGTTGAGGTACAATTAACTGTCCCAGTCATGCCTTTTGAGGTTCACACCCTTTTGACCTTTCTTGAGATAGGGGATACCTAAATTCTTGTCACAAAGATATTTAACAGAGCAGGCTCTCGAATATCAATCATACTTAGTAGGAAGTAAAAGTAAATGTCTTTGGTCTGCCATTTGGGAGTTCGTACCCGACTCAGCTTATAAGGGAGGAGGATGTCTCTAAATTGTTTGTGATCAGGACATTGTCTTATCTAAAAAACACTTGGACGGTAGGTAAGGGCTTATGCTCTAGTTACATCCTTTGAAGATCAGGAACGGCTCCTGTGGAACTGCGCCATCATTTAACTAAACTCTTTGCAACTGAGCCCATTTAACTGAACTCTCGTGCGATTCAACCCCCATTTAACTCAATTCCGTTCAAAACAACCCCCATTTAGCAAGACCCCTGTTTAACTCATCCTCCATTGAACTCAATCTCATATAATTTCGATTCAGTCATCATTTAACTCAACACCATTTAACTCAACTTTCATGAAAAATCAGCCTACGCTTAACTCAAATGCCCGTCTCAACCCTCCATTCAACTTAACCCCATATAATTCAACTCTCATTTAACTCAACACTTCTGCAACCTACCTTATTTGACTTAACCTTTATTCAAATCAACCCCATTCAGCACAGCCCTCCCTAAATCAACAATGTACCTGGAAAACAAAATTCAGTCTGTTTTGCCGGGAGTGAGAAAGTTGACTCGAATGAAATCGTCTTTATTCATTGGTTAATTTTTATGTAACTACTTTTTTTTAAGCGACTTTTTTTTACTTTTTTAACTACTTTTTTTTAAGCGGCAAAACTATTCCTCTCCCCCCTCTAGAAAACAACAATTAGTCCTTCTGTCTTATATATTTAAAATTACCAAAAATTTTAATGTTCAATGACCCAACACACTTGAATTTTACAGTTGAAGCAATGGGGTTGAGTCGAATAAGGTTGGGATGCACAGGGTTTTAGTTGAGTGGGAGTTGGACTGAATAGAAGTTGTGTAAAATGGAGGTTGAGCTAAACGGGATTTAAATAGACAGTGGTTCAATTGCATTGGGGTTGAGTTAAAGGAGGGTTGAATTGCACCCTTAGTTGAATGAGGGGAGGGTTGAGTTGCAAGGAAGTTGAGTTCAACGGGGGTTGAGTTGTACGGAGGGTGAGCTGAGTGGGATTGTTGAATGGAAGAAGAGTTACAGGGGGTTTGAGTTGAAAGAGGGTTGAATGAAACGGGGGCTCAGTTACATGCAAACCGAGCGAGCGTCTTATTTGAGCCCTTTGGGAGCCCTGGCCTGCTCCAACCTTTATGGAGAAGAGAGTCCCTGCAAAATTTTTGTCATAAAGGGAAGTAAAATCATAGCCAATCTAGGTGAGAGTTGAGAGTAAATGTCTTGGGTGTCTTTTTTGGTGTTGGAGTGCAATCTGATCTCTATAGAGGGAAGGAGGTCTCTAAATTCCCTTCATTGGGACATCTACCAAAATGGGTTATCGGGTCTTAACTAAGAGCAGGCTAATTTTCCACAGCTTGTCTTTTTGTGGCTCTTACCAGGCTCAGTCTTTGCAGGAGAAGAGGGTCTTTTTTTCGCCCTCTCGACATAACCAGAATAGATTGCCGAATTTAATTAAAAAGTAACTGGAAGTAAAAACTATTGTCCTACTTATGCTTTTTGGGGATCCTGAGATCCCCAAAAAGTCACCTCTCTGGGTAATACGAAAGGGGGTTATGCTATTGTAATACGGTCAGTATCCGATCTCAGTTAAGCCAAAGATGAAACCCTCCAAGTCAGTTTAATCAATCAGGACATTCAACAGAACTGGTTGTCGAATATCAACAAACTTTATTTGAGAATTGGAGCTAAAATTCACTTTGTGGATTTTTGAGGTTTTAATATGATCCAACACCTGTGGAGGGAGGGTTCACTAAATTTTGGCTATCAGAACTTCTACTAGAGGGGGTAGTTTAATCTCAATCGAACTTAGTCAGAAGTGACAGTTAGTGTCCCAATTATTCTTTTTTCCAGAATTTAATCAAAAGGGGCTATTGGAATTCAGCCAAACTTAGTCAGAACTGACAGGTATCATCCTAGTTATTTCTTTTCTTGAATCTATTCACAATTACCAGCAGAATCATCAGCACATTTACCAGCAGAGGCGTCACTTTTGAAATTATTTTTTTTGTATTTTCATAAAAAAATCGAAAAATTGCCCCATTATTATTTTGAATAACACTTTTTTTCATTTAAAAAAAAGTGAGAGCAGCCATAGCCCCCTTATTTTTTTGTGAAGTAGTGTCTTTGTTTAACAAAAGGGATTGTCAAGTCCCAATCAAACTGGGTTCGAACTAAGAGCTCGGCTTATAATGCTGCCTTTTATGGTATTCACCTGATCCGACCCCTGTTGAAGGGACAGGGACTACTAGTGTCAAAATATATTCTTATCGTGCTAATTGCTAGATGGACTGGTGAACTTCATTCAGCAAAACCTGACCAACGCCTACAAGTAAAAAAAAACCTGGTCAACGGCTGCAATTAGAAGTAATTTGACAAAATAAAGTTCTTGTATTTAAGATAACCCTTAAAATAAATCATGGTAATGAATGACAAGTAAAGAATCACCCTTGCCTATAGTAACGAATAATTTATAATAAACAAAAATAGAAGTTCAAAACAACGAATACACAGAGACAATCTCCTTTTATGCCTATTCCAAATATATAATATTTCTGAAATTTAAAGTTACCTGTCAAAAGTTCAAAAAAGGAGGTTCTTGAATAAAATCAGTTAAAATACCCCCCCCCTAAAAAAAATAAAGATTCATATTAGAACCTAAAAGGAGCAGAAATAAAGTCATGTAATAATTCAAACTTGAAGTGAACAGAGATTACTATGAATGAATAAAATGAAACTTGAGTAGAACAGGAATTAAAATGAATTCAGAGTTCAGTTTCAGAGTTCAGTGAGGTAACACCAAAATTGAATTGGATATTATTCCTGTCTGAATTTATTTTGGTGAGGTCATAATTTATTCCAAGTGAGTTGTTGACCTGAGTTAACTTTAAGAGGATTATAGAATGGAATCTACTTTGCTTTTAGTTTGACCTATATTTCGATATTTATTAATTCAGCATTTTTTCTTGAATTAATATTGACTTTTTAATTTGTGTGGTGATTGCGATAGCCATGAAAAGCTCTGACGAAACGCCTGAACTTGTATATTCTCCGGTTCTGAATTTTATTCAAAGCAATTTGCTAAGCGGAATTGAGGAGGATATTATCAAAAGACATGGTATAGAGTTTTTTGACGTGAATATAGTCAAAGAAGCTAAAAGTTTATTGTGGCAAATAAGTGCACCTGAATCGGATTGCCCAGTACGTAAGGGGAACAATGCACTTTGTACTAATTTTAGTGACATTATTTCTCTGTTAAGATCTCTTGACAGTAGCGACACTTTTGTACCTATGTTTGTGATAAAGCGACCTACAGAGGTGCCATGTCTCCCTGCAAATACTTATACTTCTTTACTCTCTAAGTTTAATGAGCTACAACAAGTGGTTGTTGAAATGTCAGGGAAACTTGACAATTATCAGTTGAATTTTCCTCAACTTCCCAAACCTACCCCAGCAATTGACACTCATACGACAGTTATTGTCTCTAAAGTGCCTTCAGATCTGTCTGATCCGATTAAACGCAAATCTATTCTCGATCAAATAGCTGGGCATGAATTAGTTTGTAGTGTGAAACCTGTTAAAGACAGATGGTATGTCAATATCGATAAATCTGCAGCTGAAGATTTTTGTACATCAGTTCAGAACTTTATTACCGGAACAACAGTTAAAATACGATCCAAGCGCTTTCTTGGGATTCTCAGAGGTTTCCCCGTTGATGTCGACCTTTCAGTTATTAATAGACTGCAAGATATAATAAGTGCAAATCGACTGGGCCAGACTATGTCAGTCAAGCTTGAATTTGAAGACTCCTTCACTCAGTCTGCTTATTTCAAAGAAGGAATTAAAGTTGGATATGAATTTTTTTGAATTCACGAATTTAAGGAAATACCTAAATGCTGCTTCAAATGCCGATCTTGCGATCACTTTCAAAGTGCTTGCACCAGCAATGTCCCGAAATGTACCAGATGTGCTGGGCCACATCTTTCTACTAAGGATAGTCCTTGTAGTGCTGCTCCCAAGTGTGCTATCTGTGGTAAAAATCATGCTTCTTATAGCCTGTCCTGCCCTGTATCTAAGGAACTAATGTTGCGCTCCCACTTTTTGCAATGACTTTGGAGTTTTCAATAATATCGTTTAATATTAATGGTACAAAGGATAAGGACTTCGTTATTGATGAGCTCTACAATGATTTTGATTTGGTCTGTTTACAGGAGCATCATCTTACAGACTTTAGCATTAACGTTTTGCGTCGGAGCCTTCATCATGATGTGTCTTTTACTACTGCCAGAACCACAAGAGGCCGTCCATCCGGTGGGCTAGCTTGTGTTTTTAAGCGCAATCCTAATTCGGTTTCACCGGTGATTTTTTACTCGGATGAGTTTTTTTTGGCTGTTCGTATGGGCACTATAGTTTTCATTAATTCTTATCTGCCTTATTATGATCGTTCTTCCAGATCGATGGCTAGATATGCTAAAGCTTGTAACACGTTGAAGTTTTTAGTGGAAAAAATTCTTTCTATTTCTCTAGATTATATGATCATTGGTGACTTCAATACGGATATAAATAACTTATCAGTGTGAAGTGATTTGTTGTCAGATTGCCTTCCATCTTATCATATTATACCCAAAACTCATCCGTATTCTTATATTCACCATTCAGGCAGTAAGAGCAATATTGATCACATTATTTGCTCACCTAGTATTATTACATCAATAATGTTTGTACACGCTGAAGAACAAGACTTAGACCATCTCCCTATCTCACTTACTCTTACGCTGAATTTAAACCCTGCAAGTATTTGTAAAGCACCCTGGTCTTCAAAATGGTTTGAAAAAAGTAATTGGAAGAAAGCTGATGTTCCTCTCTATGCGTGTACACTAACAAGCCTGCTATCTGCTATACGAGGTCCCTATCATCTGCTTCAGAGCTCTATACAAGTGAATTGCAAAAAGGACCTGGATTGCTATTATAATCAAATAATTAAATGTCTAGAAGATGCCGAGGCAGTTGCAGTGCCGCTGTAACGTGTTAGATGTGGTACGCAAAAACCTATTTGGTCTTTAGATCCTAATTTAAAAACTTTAAAAAATAAAGCTAAGTTTTGGTTAAAAGTCTGGAATGAATGTGATAGACCGCCTTGTGGAAGTGTATCTGACCTTAAGCGTAAGACGCGCAGTGAATATAAAAAATATCTTAAGTCAATGCGTTATCGTGGTATAGATTTTCCAGTGTCAAAGAGAGATTGGCGAAAAGTTATTAATTCTGAGTCGATTAGAAGTGATGTACCAAATAGTGATTGTCTTCCTGCAACTGCTTGGCATGGCCATTACTCGCCTATTTTTTCTAATGTTAATTACCGTGTGCATTCTTTGTATACTCATTCTCTTTCTGCTATTTTTAGTGCCCCTCTATCTCAAAGTCTTTGCGTTCCCATTTCTCTTTCATCTGTAGTTGAAGCAATTAAGAAACTTAGATCAGATAATGTTGATAATGATGGTATATCTAGATTTCACCTTTTATTAGATTGCTCCCCCCTTATTGACCATATACACCTACTTCTCCAAATGTGTATTTGTACTTCTAGTGTACCGGAGAGTTTTTTGTGTGGTACTGTCTCTTCAATTTTAAAGAAGGGAAATTCTCCTTTAATTTGCTCTTCTTACCGACAAGTTACTGTCTCTTGCAGTTTTAGTAAAGTTCTTGAGCATGCATTACTACCTTTTGTGACTAATAATATGCTTGAGAGAGATAGCCAGTTTGGATTTAAGCCCGGATTGGGTTGTCAACACGCACATCGTGTATTATCTTCTTTGCTCCTTGAAAATTCTTCTAAAGGAAGGAGTATATTTCTTTGTACTTTAGATTTATCAACAGCTTTTGATAGTGTATGTCACAGTTGGCTTTTTTCTGCTCTTCGTGGTTGCGGTGTCAATCTATCGGTTATTTTACTTCTTCGGTACTGGTACTCTAATTCTTTTCTTCGGCTGAAATCTGTGCCAGCTTCTACTATTAAATTGAAAAGTGGTTTAAGGCAAGGTGGAGTTTTATCTCCGACCCTATTTAATTTATGTATTTCAGGAGTTCTGGCAAAGATATCGGCTACCTATCTCTCCGGTTTTTCTGATGTTTCATACCTGGCTTACGCTGATGATCTGCTTCTTATAAGCCGTACTAAAACTGGTTTATCTAACATGGTTTCTTGTGTTGCCACTTCTTCTTCAGACATAGGCCTTTCTCTTAATGTAGATAAATGTAAATTTCTTTCTTTTAATAACACTTCTAGTACTTCCCTTCGCTGTAGTGGATTTACTATCCCTCTCGTAGATTCTCTTCGATGGCTCGGTATTTGGATTAATTATTTTAGATTTTGTAAATTTTTGTTGTTTCTTCCACCTTGGACCAAAAACCGGGTAATTATTAATAAATTTCTTGTTCCTAATATTACTGAAAAACTGGAAGCACTACACAGAAAACTTTCAAATACTGCTTGTATCCGTTTTTCTCCGCACCATCACCTTATCAGGTTTTTTCAGTCGTAAGTTTTTTTTTCTTCTATTTATTTAGTTGTTTTTCTCTGTTTGGTCTCTCAACATTTTTTAGTATTGTAAAGAGTGAGTAAAAATCAAATAATGATAATAATAATGACAGCTTGTGTCCATATTTCTACATATTACTGCTTATTAGATTCTGCAAGTTGTGAGTTCTTTTTTTCTCTCTTCTTCTTTTCCCCCTCCTTTCATGTTATTTCTTTTTTGTTTTAGTTTCTTTTAAATTTTTATGTGTTACTCAGTAACTAGTAATCTTTGATTTCTATATTGATTTGTGTTGCATTTTATGTGTTTTTCCTCGTGATACTCCACGTATTGTACCTCTGTACAGTGTGGGTTAGAAATAAATAATAATAATAATAATAATAATAATAATAATAATAATAATAATAAAGCAAAAGACTCAGCTATTGATACAGTGTTGAAACCTAAAACACAAGTTCAAATAAATAATTGAGTTCGACTTAAAAAAAATAGAAATTGCCACAAAAAAGAGTAGGGTTATCCTCTCCCTAATCACTGTATAGACCAAATTGTCATTTCAGGTGTCACATACCAATACCAATACAACTGAACTTACATACCAATACATACATAAAATACAACTGAACCTCATAACATTTTGTCTGATCATTTTTTAAATAATGCCGGATATCAAGATTCCCCTCCATGGAAATTTACCTTCCCCCACAATAAATTACTCCATGGAAAGATAGTCCCACCTAAACTTGTCCTGTAGGTCTCAAGCCTTCGGAGATGAAACAAATCAAGCTGGGCGTGACGTAACTGTGTTTAGTTAAAATTGTTGGCTGTTGGCTGAGTTGATCATTTCATAGTTATTAATTAAAAAAACTTTACCCGCAAAATAAGTTTTTCAAAGCAAAGTAAAGAACTGCATTAAACAAAAAATGAGCAAAAATAAAATCAAATAATCTACCAAGCGTGAAACTACCACAAATCTGCATCGATAAATAAATGAAACCCGAAACGAGCAGAAATTACAATAAATAACCGAGTCAAACTCAAAACGAGCAGAAATTAACATAAGTTGGGCGCAAAACCCCTATGCCTTCCGAAGGCCAGAACAAAACTTGCACTTTACTTAAAAAAATATAAATGTTTTTACTTTTATAACTTTAATAAATCAAAAAATATTAACATTTTGATTACTAAATATCAGTATATGTATATTAAACTGACAATGCACATTCATTTGTATTTTTTCAGTAAAGTGCAAATTTTGTTCTTGCCTTGGGAAGGCATAGGGGTTTTGCGCCCAACTTATGTTAATTTCTGCTTGTTTTGAGTTTGACTAGGTTATTTATTGTAATTTCTGTTCGTTTTGGATTTCATTTATTTATTGATGCTGATTTGTGGTAGTTTCACGCTTGATAGATTATTTGATTTTATTTTTGTTAATTTTTTGTTTAATGCAGTTCTTTACTTTTCTTTGAAAAACTTATTTTGCGGAAAAAGTTTGTTTTAATTAAATTCTGTTCGTTTTATATTGACATAGTCTTTTCAGGGAAAAAGAAAATAATACATTAAATCTTTTCGTCTTTTAAAATTTATCGTTTGGCCTGCTAGATATATGCTGGAGAAAAATTTTCAGCAATTTTTAACAACATACACCCTTTTAAAAATCTGGACACAAATAGTACTGTTTAATTTAGTTTCATACCTCCTCTAGTTGACCTGAAATGGAAAACTTGACACCATTCGCAAAAAAATCTGTTTACTTTCTTTGATAGCGCTTGGATAAACTTACGCCATTTTGATTTGTTAAATTTTAAGAGCAGAAGTAGCCCCGAAAGTTTGAGCATAATACCCTCAGTCGTTCTTGGGATACTGCTGAGATACCTAATTGGGAATTAGCATTATCACAGGGCATTTTGATTTAGTCTTAAGACAAAATTTAGTTTTAAAACATAATGGGCAAATGGGAGGGTGGGAGTGGAAGGGGGATTAGTTGCCCTCCAATCACTTTCGACTATTAAAAAGGGTATCAGCCCTTTCTATTTTCAATCGAATGAGCCCTTTTCGAAGTTCCCACGACAAATCCTTCGATACGAAGTGCCCTGGTCTAAACAACAACAAAGAATATCACTAATCACTTTCGACCATTAAAAAGGGTACTAGCCCTTTGAATTTCAAATCGAATCAGTCTTTTTCAAGTTTCTACGACAAAATTTTTAATAAAAACCTTATGTGCCCCCAAGGCATTACTTATAACCCTTGCCCTGAAGACTGTGGGGAGAGTGTCCTGCTCAAAGGTATAATTTCCTGAACTTTGAACTGCGTGGAACAAAATGGCTATCTCAAAATCTTTATTGGATGTGTTTGGGAAAATGGTGGGCGGGAGAGGGGCGTTTGTCGCTCTCCAATAACTTTCAACTATTAAAAAAGGCACTAGCCCTTTCAATTTCCCATTGAATGAGCCCTTTTGAAGTTTTTACGCTTTCAATAAAAACCTTATACGCCCCCAGGGCATAATTTACAACCGTTGCCCTCAGGGCTGTGGGGGGATGTCATCCTCAAAGACCTAATTTCCAGAACTTAAAACTACGTTGAATAAAATGGCTATCTCGAAGTTTTGATTAGATGTGTTTGGGGGAAAGGTGAGCGTGAGAGGCGGGTTAGTTGCCCTCTAATCACTTTCGACTATTAAAAAGGGCACTAGCCCTTTGAATTTCCAATCGAATGAGCCTTTTTTAAAGTTTCTAACGACAACGCCTTCTATAAAAAACCTTATATGCCCCAGGGGATAACTTAAAACCCTTGTCCTAAGGGCTGTGGGGGACTGTCCTCAAGAACATAATTTCTATCTGGAAATCAACTACGCTGAACAAAATGGTTATCTAAACATTTTGTATGGATCTGTTTCGGGAAATGGTGGGCGTGGAAGGGGTGCTAGCCGCCTTCCAATCACTTTCGAATATTAAAAAGGGCAAAAGCCATTCCAGTTTCCAATTTAATGAGCGCTTTTCGAAGTTTCTACGACAACTTCTTCGATACGAAGTGCCCTGCTCTAAAGGAAAAAATTAATAAGTAATACATTGTGCCAACATCGTTCTTATAAGCGCCCAGGGCATAACTTAAAACCCTTGCCCTGAGGGTTGTGGGGGATGGTCCTCCTCTTTACTTAGTCCCCGTTTCTTGTCTCGTTCTCGAGTGTCCCCGTTCTTAACTTAGGCAGCTTTCCATATAAACAACTTTCCATATAAACCTTATATGCCCCCAGGGCATAACTTAAAAACTTGCACTGAGGGCTCTGAGGGGGTTATCTTCCTAAAATACCTAATTTCCAGAACGTTCAACTACGTTGAACAAAATGGATATCTCAAAATTTTGATTGAATGTGTTTTGGGAAATGGTGGGTGTGAGAGGGGTTTTAGTCGCTATCCCATCACTTTCAACTATTAAAAAAGGCACTAGCCCTTTCAATATCCAATAGAATGAGCCCTTTTGAAGTTTGTACGATAACACTTTCAAGAAAACTGTATGTGCCCCAGGGCATAACTTACAACCCTTGCACTGAGGGCTCTGAAGGGGTTATCATCCTAAAAGACAAAATTTCGAACTTTCAACTACGTTGAACAAAATAGCTATCTCAAAACTTTGATTGGATGTGTTTTGGGAAATGGTGGGTGTGAGAGGGGTTTTAGTCGCTATCCCATCACTTTCAACTATTAAAAAGGCACTAGCCCTTTCAATATCCAATAGAATGAGCCCTTTTGAAGTTTGTACGATAACACTTTCAAGAAAACTGTATTTGCCCCAGGGCATAACTTACAACCCTTGCACTGAGGGCTCTGAAGGGGTTATCATCCTAAAAGACAAAATTTCGAACTTTCAACTACGTTGAACAAAATAGCTATCTCAAAATTTTAATTCGATGTGTTTGGGAAAATGGTGGGCATGAGAGGGGTGTTAGTCGCTATCCCATCACTTTCAACTATTAAAAAAGGCACTAGCCCTTTCAATATCCAATAGAATGAGCCCTTTTGAAGTTTCTACGACAACGCTTTCAATAAAAACTTTATATGCCCCCAGGGCATAACTTACAACCCTTGCCTTGAGGGCTGTGGGGGGAGAGGTTGTCATCTTTAAAGACCTAATTTCCAAAACTTTCCACTATGTTGAATAAAATGGCCATCTGAAAATTTTGATTGGATGTGTTTGGGGGAATAATGGGCGTGGGGGGGGGCTAGTTGCCCTCCAATCACTTTCGACTATTAAAAAGGGAACTAGCCCTTTGAATTTCCAATCGAATGAGCCTTTTTTGAAGTTTCTACGACAACGCCTTCTATAAAAACCTTTTATATCCCCAGGGCATAACTTAAAACCCTTGCCCTGAGGGTTGGGGGAGTTTCGTCCTCAAAAATATATTTTCTATCTGGAAATCAACTACGCTGAACAAAATAGCTATCTCAAAATTTTTATTGGATGTGTTGGGGGGAATGATGGGCGGGGGGGGCTAGTTGCCCTCCAATCACTTTCGACTATTAAAAAGGGCACTAGCCCTTTGAATTTCCAATCCAATGAGCCTTTTTTGAAGTTTCTACGACAACGCCTTCTATAAAAACCTTATATGCTCCCAGGGCATAACTTAAAACCCTTGCTCTGAGAGTTGTAGGAGAGTGTCCTCCTCAAAAACATATTTTCTATCTGGAAATCAACTACGCTGAACAAAATGGCTATCTCAAAATTTTGATTGCATGTGTTTGGGGGAATGATGGGCGTGGGGGGGGGGGGGTAGTTGCCCCCCCCCCCAGCTTAAAACTAAATTGAATAAAATGGTTCTCTCGAAGTTTTGATTAGATATGTTTGGGGGAAAGGTGGGCGTGAGAGGGGGGTTAGTTGCCCTCTAATCACTTTCGACTATTAAAAAGGGCACTAGCCCTTTGAATTTCCAAGCGAATGAACCTTTTTTAAAGTTTCTAACGACAACGCCTTCTATAAAAAACCTTATATGCCCCAAGGGATAACTTACAACCCATGCCCTAAGGGCTGTGGGGGACTGTCCTCAAGAACATAATTTCTATCTGGAAATCAACTACGCTGAACAAAATGGCTATCTCAAAATTTTGATTGAATGTGTTTGGGGGAATGATGGGTTTGGGGCTAGTTGCCCTCCAATCACTTTCAACTATTAAAAATGGCACTACAACTATCAATTTCCAATCGAATGAGCCCCTTTTGAAGTTTCTACGACGACCCCTTCCTTATGAAGTGCCCTGCTCTAAAGGAAATAATAATAAATAGTACATTGTGCCAACATCGTTCTTATATGCCCTCAGGGCATAACTCAAAAACCCTTGCCCCGAGGGTTGTGGTGGAGTGTCCTCATCAAAAACATATTTTCTATCTGGAAATCAACTACGCTGAACAAAATGGCTGTCTCAAAATTTTGATTGGGTTTGTTTGGGGGAATGATAGCCATGGGGGGATAATTGCCCTCCAATCACTTTTTACTATTAAAAAGGGCACTAGCCACTCCAATTTCCAATCGAATGAGCCCTTGTCTAAGTTTCTACGACAGCTCTTTCGATACGAAGTGCCCGGGTATGAGGAAAAAAACACATTGTACCCACATCGTTCTTTATTTAGGCAGCGCTGGCGCGCTGCCTATGATTAATCAAAAAAACTTTTCCACAATATAAGTTTTCCAAAGAAAAGTAAAGAACTCCATTAAACCAAAATGAGCCAAAATAAAATCAAATAATCTACCAACCGTGAAACTACCACAAATCAGCATTGATAAATAAATGAAACCGAAAAAGAACAGAAATTACGGTAAGTAACCGAGGCAAATTCAAAACGAGCAAAAATTAAAGAGTAGGGCTCAAAACCCCCTATGCCTTCTCAAGGCCAGAACATAACTTGCACTTTGCTGAAAAAATATAAATGCTTTTACTTTCATAACTTTAATAAATCAAATAATATTGAAATTTTGACTGCTAAATATCAGTATATGTATATTAAACTGACAATGCGCATTAATTGTATTTTTTTCAGTGAAGTGCAAATTGCGTTCTGGCCTTGGGAAGGCATTGGGGTTTTGCGCCCAACTTATGTTAATTTCTGCTCGTTTTGAGTTTGACTCGGTTATTTATTATAATTTCTGTTCGTTTTGGGTTTCATTTATTTATCGGTGCTGATTTGTGGTAGTTTCACGCTTGGTAGATTATTTGATTTTATTCTTGCTTATTTTTGGTTTAATGGAGTTCTTTACTTTTCTTTGAAAAACTTATTTGGTGAAAAAGTTTTTTTAATTAATTTCTGTTCGTTTCATATTGACATATTCTTTTCAGGGGAAAAGAAAATAATGCTTTAAATCTTTTCGTTTTTTAAATAATTTATAGTTTGGTCTGTTATTTCTATGCTGGAGAAACCTTTTCAGCAATTTTTAACAACATACACCCTTTTAAAAATCTGGACACAAATAGTAGTGTTTAATTTAGTTTCATACCTCCTCTAGTTGACCTGAAATAGAAAACTTGATATCCTTCGCAAAAAAAAATTTGTTTACTTTCTTTGATGGCTTGAATACACTTACGCTATTTTGATTTGGTTAAACCTTAAGCGCCGAAGTGGCCTCGAAAGTTTGAACATAATACCCTCAGTCGTTCTTGGGATACTGCTGAGATGCCTTATTGGGAATTAGCATTAACACAGTGCATTTTGATTTAAAGTTAAGGCAACATTCAGTTTTTAAACATAATTGGCAAATGGGAGGGTGGGCGTGGGAGGGGGACTAGTTGCCCTCCAATCTCTTTCGAGTATTAAAAGCATTAAAAAGGGCATTAGCCCTTTCTATTTTCTATCGAATGAGCCCTTTTCAAATTTCCTACGACAACTCCTTCGATACGAAGTGCCCTAGTCTAAAAAAAAAATAATAATAATACATTGTACCCACATCGATATTTCCTATAAAAACGTCAAGCCTTCCAATCACTTTCGACTATTAAAAAGGGTACTAGCACTTTTAATTTCTAATCGAATGAACCCTTTTTTCAGTTTCTACGACACACTTTCTATAAACACCTTATATGCCCCCGGGCATAAATTACAACCCTTGCCTTGAGGGCTGTGAGGGGGTTGTCATCCCCAAAGACCTAATTTCAAGAACTTTCAACAACGTTAAACAAAATGGCTATCTCAAAATTTTGATTGGATGTATTTGGGGAAATGGTGGGCGTGAGAGGAGTGTTAGTGGCTCTCCAATCACTTTCGACTTTTAGAAAAGGCATTAGCCCTTTCAACTTCCAATCGAATAAGCCCTTTTGAAATTTCTATGACAAAAATTTTAATAAAAACCTTATATGCCCCCAGGGCATAACTTACAACCCTCGCCCTGAGGGCTGGGGGGAGGAGGTCATCCTCAAAGACCTAATTTCCAGAACTTTCAACTGCGTTGAAGAAATTTGTTCTCTTAAATTTTGATTGGATGTGTTTTGGGAAATGCTGGGCGTGAGAGGGGGGCTAGTTTCCCTCCAATCACTTCCGACTATTAAAAATGGCACTAGCCCTTTCAATTTCTTATCGAATGAACCCTTTTTGAAGCTTATACGACAACGCTTTCTATAAAAACCTTATGTGTCCCAGGACATAACTTACAACCTTTGCCCTGAGGGCTGTGAGGGGGTTGTCATCCTCAAAGACATAATTTCCGGAACTTTTAACTACGTTGAAGAAAATGATTATCTTAAAATTTTGATTGGATGTGTTTGGGGAAATGGTGGGCGTGAGAGGGGGGTTACTTGCCCTCCAATCAAACTCGACTATTAAAAAGGGTACTAGGCTTTCCAATTTCCAATCAAATGATTACTTTTTGAATTTTCTACGACAACGTCTTCTATAAAAAAAAACTTTTATGCCCCCAGGGCATAACTTACAACCCTTGTCCTGAGGGTTGTGGGGGGGGGGGTTCATTCTCAAAGACCTAATTTCCAGAACTTTCAACTACGTTGAACAAAATGGCTATCTCAAAATTCTGATTGGATGTGTTTGGGGAAAAGGTAGGTGTGAGAGGGGGGTTAGTTGACCTCCAATCACTTTCGACTATTAAAAAGGGCACTAGCCCTTTGAATTTCCAATCGAATGAGCCTTTTTTGAAGTTTCTACGACAGCGCCTTCTATAAAAACCTTATATGTCTCCAGGGCATAACTTACAACCCTTGTCCTGAGGGCTGTGGGAGAGTGTCCTCCTCAAAACATAATTTCTATCTGGAAATCAACTACGCTGAACAAAATGGCTATCTCAAAATTTTGATTGAATGTGTTTGGGGAAATGGTGGGCGTGGAAGGAGTGTTAGTTGCCTTCCAATCACTTTCGACTATTAAACAGGGCACAAGCCACTCGAATTTCCAATCGAATGAACCCTTTTTGAAGTTTCTACGAAAACTCCTTTGATACGAAGTGCCCTGGTCTAAAGAAAAAAAGAATACATTGTGCCAACATCGTTCGTTACTTAGGCAGCACGATTGCGCTGCCTATGATATTTTCTGTTTTATCTTTTTTTAATACGAGTCTTTCAGATGCCATTTGAGTGAGTCAGCCTTGTACAATTTTGTTATCGAACACTTTATTAACTTTTAACCATGTATACTCATAGATTGGTAGAGCAATCCCTACAATAAAAATTAGTGCCAAAAATTAAGCAAAAGTCTCGTCAATGATTCAAATTGTAAAAAATTATAATTAAGTTCAGAAGCTATTTCAATCGAGGGTGGTCCAATTTAAAAACTGTGTGTACTGGATCACGTGCGACCTGTGTGACACAGATTGGGCCATCCTCGACACGAGTGGAGGAAGTGTGCCAGATGAGGTGGGACAAGTGTTGCTCCAAGAAAATACTCAAAGTGGAGTAGAGAGGACAACGTCTCGAATTTGCCTTAGTTTATTAAACATCTGCCCAACTGAAGCGACTGAAGCACAAATTAAAACCTGGATGTTCAGGGAATCTTCGCCAGAAAATAACACTGAAATAAGCAGTCTATCTTGTTTTTTAGTGTTTTCATAACAATACAAGTTGTAATTAGCTTATTTATTATGAAAACTTCAAACGTATGTCTCCAAAAAGCTACTACAGTAGTTTTTCATTTCAGGAACGACCTTCGCGATCTTTTAGGTTGTCAAGCTTTTTTTCCGACTAAAACTAAACTATTTTGACATACTCTGTTTCGCTGCAAAAAGATACAAGCAGTTAGCTCGTCTGCTCACCCCTTCCCCCGAATTTTTTTAGCTCGTAAAAACGTAACAAAAGTGTATATGAACAAATTTTTGATGCGTTTTTTAGTTCTTTTGCACCCCCCCCCCTCCCAAAAAAACTGGATACGTCCTCATGCTTGGCATATGGATTTTCGGAGAAGAACAGTTTTACTTTGGTGATTCAATTATTTTTGTTTTCCAATCAACCGCCGGGGGACGGGGTTGGGGATGGGAAATTCCTGAAGATCTGGAGCGTCAAGTGGCGTTCAGATGCGTCTCTACTTAGATTAGTATATCTAAACATGTGCTAGACATTCGATACTGGGCTGTAACAAGTTGCAGCTAAGCATTCAGTTCCAGAGTCTTGGATTTCAGATTCTACAACCAGGAAGCCTCTTTTCCACCATATTTGTGATCAAACAGTTCGTGGTAGCGAACTGGAAGTAAGGAGCGACCCGGCTCAATAGTAACCTAAACTCTAAAAAACGGAATTTTGATACCAGTAGACACATCAAAAGAATCGAATTTTTATGCTGATTTTAAATTGATAAGTTTCATCAAGTTTAATCTTACCAATCAAAAGTTACGCTAGAAAATTTGCCTTATTTTCGAAAAAAGGGAGAAACATCCCTTAAAAGTCATAGAACCTTAATGAAAATCACACCATCAGATTCAGCGCATCAGAGAACCCTACCGTCGAGGTTTTAAGCTCCTATCTTCCAAAATGTGGAATTTGTATTTTTTGCAAGAAGAAAGATCATGGATGCGTGTTTATTTGTTTTTTGTTTGTTTTTTTTTTCCCAGGGGTGATAGTATCGACTCAGTGGTCCTAGAATATCGCAAGAAGGCTCATCTGAACGGAAATTAAAAGCTTTAGTGCCCTTTTTAAGTGACTAAAAAAACGTGGGATTATCTTTCCATAGAGGAAGTTTTCATGGGGGGGAGGGACATTGTTATGAACAAATTTCCCAGACTGCCCGATTTCCCAGCATTATTTAAAAAAAAGATCAGAAATTAAATAAAAAAACACATTTTCAACTGAAAAACCTTTCAACTGAAAACTCCTCAACATCAAAACTTAAAACGAACAGAAACTATTACGTATATGATTGGGTTTGCCCCCTAGTCAATACCTCGCTCTTTACGCTAATTTTTTTTTAGTACTTTCACAAGAGCTATTTATTCTTATTAACGGCTTTTATGATTAAGGTGTCATTATTAAAGAATTGGAAAAAAAAATCGAACTTGAGCGTAAAAGGCGATGTATTGACTAAGGGGCGAACCCCCTAACATACGTAATAAAACTATACGCATATAGAAGTTGGTCGCGTAAGTTAACTCGTAAGTTACCTATATTTATTACTAATAAAAACGTTCGTAAATAAAATTGAACAACTTTCGAGAAAGCCATTTAGCCAAAAAAGTAAAATTAATATGCAAATTTTGTTTTAATTATTCATGTACGGTGAGCCAAAATTAAAACCTGCATTAATTCAAAAACGTTCAGAAATTAAATAAAAAAACAAGTTTTTTTAACTGAAAGTAAAGAGCGACATTAAAACTTAAAACGAAAAAACTTAAAACGAACAGAAATTATTCTGTATATGAAAGGGGATATTGCCTCCTCAACGCCTCGCTCTTTACGCTAAAGTTTGACTCTTTCTCACAAACTCTATTTTTTGAAACATTGAAAAAAAACTTTAGCGTAAAGAGCGAGGCGTTGAGGAGGCGACAGCTCCTTTCATGTACGGAATAATTTCTGTTCGTTTTAAGTTTTATTGTCGCTACTTACTTTCAGTTAAAAAAAAAAACTTGTTTTTTTTTTATTTAATCTGCTCATAAGAATGGTGTTTCTATGCTTAATCAAGTACATGGCCAGAAATACATGTCCGGGCACGGAAGTCTTGCTGGACTAGAATATGAATGCCGCTTTACATTCTCAGACCCAAAGTGCTCAGTTAATCATTTTAATTAATTTAATGAATCGATTAATCTGTTTTCCTATATCTTACGTAGTTTTCAGGATGCTTATACGCTTAAGTTTTCTCCAAAATACGGTATATCCCTTTTTCTCAGTCATAGCTTTTAATATTCGCAGCAAAATTAATTTATAATACTATAATGTCGATGAAACCCGCATTAATATATTTACGGGCAATAAGATAATTTTGTCAAAGTATTTGTCTCTCTCTCTCTCTTTCTCTTTTATTCTCTCTTTCTCTCTCTCTCACTCTCTCTCTCTCTCTCTCTCTCTCTCTCTCTCTCTCTCTCTCTCTCTCTCTCTCTCTCTCTCTCTCTCTCTCTCTCTCTCTCTTTCTTTCTCTCTACGTATTTTCAATGTGCTTTCTGCACACCAACAACAGATTGTCTTAATTTATATTTGTATCTTAAAAATAGAAGTAAAGTCATTGCCACAAGCTGTTTTTTTTATTATTATTATTAAAGTTAATGAATTAAAGTTAATAAGTGTTTTATGCCGAAATAGTACAATTATAGAAAACATAATTTTAAGTTAATTACGAAGACATTACTGGTACCGTAAGTAAAACCATATACTTTAACAAAATACTTAAACTTCCAGTTATTCACAAACTTTTTCAAGCAGGAACATCTATCTCTTAATTTTCTAATATGTTTAACCAGTAAAATTAGTAGCAGAAGGCTACATTCAAAGTTGAGGCAGGGATTGCGCTGCAGAAAAACGCTTCTCAGTCATTTTTAGAGTAAGGAGGGTGTGGAATCCAAGGCAAGAAAAATAAGTGTATCTGAAAGTTAGAAATAACTTCACTTGTTTTCCATAACTTTATTTTATAGACTATTAGATCAAACAGTTCGTGGTAACGAACTGTAAGTAAGGAGCGAACCGGCTCAATGGTAACCGAAACTCTAAAATACGGAATTTTGATACCAATAGATACATCAAAAGAATCAGATTTTAATGCTGATTTAAAATACATAAGTTTCATCAAGTTTAGTCTTACCAATCAAAAGTTACATGCCTGAGAAAATTTGGCTGATTTTAGAAAAAAGGGGGAAAGACCCCCTAAAAGTTACAGAACCTTAATGAAAATCACACCATCATATAAAACGTCTGTAAACTTCTGTATAAACAGAAAGATAGCCATTTTGTTCAGCATGGTCAAAAATATGATAACTATGTCTTTCAGGGCGAATTAATCCCCCGAAGCCCCAGGGGGAGGGCTGAAAGTTATGATGTTTACCCAACGTTAACATATAGTATTGGTTATTGGGAAGTATACAGACGTTTTCAGGGGGGATATTTTCTGGTAGGTGGTGGGGGGTCGGGGGTTATATGGGAGGATCTTTCCATGAAGGAAGTTGTCATGGTAGAACTGATATTGCTATGAAGGGGGCGCCGGATTTTCCAGCATTATTAAAGAAAAAGATCAGAAATTAAAAAAAAAACAAGTTTTTCCACGGAAAGTAAGTAGCAGCATCAAAACTTAAAACGAACAGAAAATATTACTTATATGATTGGGTTCACCCCCTAGTCAATACCTCGCTCTTTAAGCCAAAGAATCTTTAGTACTTTCATTAGAGCTATTTATTCTAATTAACGGCCTTCGTGATTAAGGGGTTATTTTTAAAGAATTGGAACAAAATTCGAACTTTAGCTTAAAGAGCAAGGTATTGACTAGGGGGAGAAGCCCCTAATATACATATTAAAAATCACACCATCATATTCAGCGTATCAGAGAACCCTACTGTAGAGGTTTCAAGCACCTATCTACAAAAATGTGGAATTTTGCATTTTTTGCCAGAAGAAAGATCACGGATGCGTGTTTATTAGTTTTTTGTTGTTTTTTTTCCTCATAGGTGATCGTATCGACCCAGTGGTCCTAGAATATTGTAGGAGGGCTCATTGGAACGGAAATTAAAAGTTCTAGTGCCCTTTCTAAGTGACCAGAAAATGCAGGGCAACTAAGCCCCCTCCCACGCTCATTTTTTTCCAAAGTCATCCGATCAAAATTTTGAGATAGCCATTTTGTTCAGCATGGTCAAAAATATGATAACTATGTCTTTCAGGACGAATTAATCCCCCGAAGCCCCAGGGGGAGGGCTGAAAGTTATGATCTTTACCCAACGTTAACATATAGTATTGGTTATTGGGAAGTATACAGACGTTTTCAGGGGGGATATTTTCTGGTAGGTGGGAGGGGGGTCGGGGGTTATATGGGAGGATCTTTCCATGAAGGAAGTTTTCATGGTAGAACTGATATTGCTATGAAGGGGGCGCCGGATTTCCCAGCATTATTAAAGAAAAAGACCAGAAATTAAAAAAAAAAAACAAGTTTTTCCACGGAAAGTAAGGAGCAACATCAAAACTTAAAACGAACAGAAAATATTACATATATGATTGGGTTCACCCCCTAGTCAATACCTCGCTCTTTAAGCCAAAGAATCTTTAGTACTTTCATAAGAGCTATTTATTCTAATTAACGGCCTTTGTGATTAAGGGGTTATTTTTAAAGAATTGGAACAAAATTCGAACTTTAGCTTAAAGAGCAAGGTATTGACTAGGGGGAAAAGCCCCTAATATACATATTAAAAATCTATGAATATAGAAGTTCGTTGCGTTAGTTAATTCGTAAGTTACGTATATTTATTACTAATAAAAACGTTCGTAAATAAAATTAGCAAGTTTCGAGAAATCCATTTAACCAAATAAAAGTAAAATTAATATGCAAATTTTGTTTAATTATTCATGTACGGTGAGCCAAAATCAAAACCTGCATTAATTCAAAAACGTTTCAAAAATTAAATAAAAAAAACAGGCTTTTTTTTAACTGAAAGTAAGGAACGACGTTAAAACTTAAAACGAACAGAAATTATTCCGTATATGAAAGGGGCTGTCCCCTCCTCAACGCCTCGCTCTTTACGCTAAAGTTTGGCTCTCTCACAACTCTATTTTTTTGAACAATAAAAAACTTTTGCGTAAAGAGCGAGGCGTTGAGAATTGAGCTATATCACCTAACATTAAATTTTTACTTACTTAAGTTTCTGTCAGCTCCTTTCCCGTGATGAAAATTTTCAAACTGAAGGAATGTACCCCGAGTGTTTGACAACTTGGCTTTAGTTTTGATTTCAGGCCATCAACAATCGAAAGGTTTCATTTTGTTAACTTTTCATTGAGATTTTTGTGTGACGTTCGGAAGCCAGAAGTAAGTTTATATGAAAAAGGCGACAGCTTGTCCTTTATCTTGACCGTGCCGAGTAAAAATCAGGGCAATAATACCATTTATAGGTGAAAGAATTTTGAAGGCATTTTCAGAAAGTTTGCTTCAGGGAAGAGCAAGCAACCCCGGAAAATAAATAAAGAGCTTAGAAAATAAGTAGATATAAGTCTTAGCACTCATTTGGTGATGAATGACATTTTTTTATGAAAGTAATTTGTTTTACGTAATGATTTTGGGAAATATGTCCACTTTATGTCCCAAATGTCTAAAATGTGTCCATTTTTTGCCCTATTATGTCATTATGTCTGGACACATAGAAATATGTCCTTTGGACATAAAATATGTCCAGTTGGCAACCCTGATCATGACTATGGTTTATAATTACGAACAAAATTACGTGTTCTTGCTTTGATAACAGTGACAGTAATGGAATTAGTGGGCGGTGGACTAGTATTACTCGTATAACTAGTATTGCTACAATATGTATGTGTAAAAGGATTGACTATAGCAATAAAACGGATTGTATGGGCACTTAATTTTAGTTGAACTTACAGCAAGACCAGGCATTTCCACCTTACCTTGCATCATAAATTCAGATGTTTCATGGGAATTTCCTTAACCGTTAGCTCTCCAGACTCAAGGTGACTGGGCTTGCAGTGTTACACCTCTGACCACCCCCCCCCAAAAAAAAAGGAATGGTGACACCAGGGCTTGAACCACCGTCCCGAAGGACGTGGGTTTTTTCAATAGATTTTTAAAAAGAAAGAAATTATATTGCTTTCTTTGTGCACTCAGTAGCATGAAATGATGATTTTGATGAAAAAATAAAGTAAAAATTATAAATGGTATTTTATTACTTGATATGAAGTTTAACTGTAATTTAAAAAAAAGCTTTAATGCATCTAAGCAATCATAGGCACCAGCAGAGGGGGCAGGGGAGCCATGCCCTCCCCCCTGGAAATTTAGGACTATAAAGTAATTATAGGGAAACCAAAGGAAAGAGAAAAGAATAGCGAAAAATCATAGAAAAAATGTGTGTTGCCCCATTTTTGGCTGCCTACCAATAGATTTAGACCATAAATACGGAAAATATAAATTCGTATTTGTGACTGTGTGACCCCATTATAGTTTTCCAGAAACATTTTTCTATATGACTTGGTTGGAACAACAAAAAGAATATAATTCTTCATAGTAATGAACAGTAAGTAAATAACGATCCTTGTCAATAACGAAAGTTTAAGACCCTAACTATTGGTAACAGTTGATAACAGTTGATAACTATTGATAACACAAGAAATTTTGGAAAATTAGAGAAAACAACTTAATAAGGGGTAATTGCGGTAAAAATGTGCCGTCAACTTTCGCTAGCATTGCAAGAGTACCCATGAGCTGATTTATGAAGCCACCATAATCAGAAATGTATCCCCTGAACGGACTGCTGGGAATTTCTGTATTTTCCTGCTGAACGGAAACGGCTTTTGTGTATTATTATCATTTTTACAGTTATGAAGTATAAAGGTCTTAAATATATTGGTTTTTGGTATCCAAAATTAAATTAAAATATTGAATAAAATTTTTTATTTGATCTTCTTCATCCTAGTTTTAATGTTTTACTTTGAACAAACTACTTTGGTAATGTGTTACTTTTTATAAACACTGAGTAGTCTAAAGGCCTTAAACATTTTAGTGTTTGATAACCAAGTTCAATACTTTCGATATTGTTTTCAAAAATCAGGCAAATTTTTTTATATTTTTAGTTTTGGGTGGGTAACAATAAACTGAAAGATTTTTATATATTTAGAATCAGCATAAAAAGCCAGTACTGTCGGTTTAGCAATTGTCATGACAATTCCGTTTTTAGTTTTGGTAAGTATTGGCCCAAATCACTATTTACTTCCAGTTTTTTTTTATCACAAACTATTTGAAAAGATTCTACTGTGACGAAATTTTTTTGAATATGTTCATTTTATTTAGTTGAATAGGCTAATAAAAGGAAAGAGGGTCAATTTGGCAGCTGGATAGTAAGTTTAAATTTTATTTTTCTTTCGCTATTCTGTAATTTTTTTAAATGTCTCAATATATAAGAGATTTAAGTTCAAGGGGAAGAATTGTCCTGTTATGAAAGAGGTACATTTTACATGATCGGTTAAATCAAAACGTGGTAACTATGCAGGCAGGAGGATTTTTGAGTATCCTTACTCTTTTCTGTAAACCATTCCAAGGCGTATGAAATTGCATAAAGACAAGTCTACATCTGTTATAACCTATGGAAGCAATAAACCTTTCTGTAATTTTGTTTTGAGTTTGATTTTCTTTTCAGATTTAGTGGATAGTAATTAAATATATTATTGATTAAATAAAGTTATCCCTTTGCCAGGAATCGTTGTTGTTTGAAATTTACTGTATTCTGTTTCATTTTGCAACCAATTTAATTGCTCTTTTTATTTCAGAGTTTTTTCCTAAGAGTATTTAAAAATAAACTTATTCCTACAAAAAATATTCTGAAATGTATTCCCTGTCACCCAGCCACAACTGCTATTTTAGTTCCCCCCCCCCCCGGAGAATTTTTGGCCGGCGCCCTTGCAAATAATTCTTAATTGTTCAGTGGAAACAATTGGTTTTCTTTCATGAATTTTTTGGTATATATATATATATATATATATATATATATATATATATATATATATATATATATATATATATATATATATATATATATATATACATATGTATATATATATATATATATATATATATATATATATATATATATTATATATATATATATATATATATATATATATATATATATATATATATATATATATATATATATATATATATATATATATATATATATACATATATATATATATATATATATATATATAATATATATATATATATATATATATCTATATATATATATATATATATGTATATATATATATATATATATATATATATATATATATATATTATATATATATCTATATATATATATATATATATATATATATATATATATATATATATATATATATATACATTTATGCCGTGTCAAAAGTGAGTGTTCTGCAATTTAAGCGAAAAAAATGTTAGTTTCAATAATTTTTAGCAATTTTCCCTGTATATTTCTATATAAATAACAGATTTGAGTTTTTGTTTAAGTTTTACCCCTCCCCAAAACGAAATAGAACTGCACACAGCTGAATCAAGCAAAATATTATATCAAACAGTTCGTGGTAACGAACTGTAAGTAAGGAGCGACCCGGCTTAATGGTAACCGAAACTCTAGAAAACGGTATTTTGAAACAAATAGATACATCAAAAGAATCAGATTTTAATGCTGATTTCAAATATATAAGTTTCATTAAGTTTAATTCTACCCATCAAAAGTTACGCGCCTTAGAAAATTCGGCTGATTTTCGAAAAAAAGGGGGAAAGACCCCCTAAAAGTTATAGAGCCTTAATGAAAATCACGCCATCATATTCCGCGTATCAGAGAACCCTACTGTAGAGGTTTCAAGCTCCCATCTACAAAAATGTGGAATTTACAAAAAAGTTTTCATGGGGGAAGGGACATCGCTATGAAGGGGACGCCGGACTTCCCAGCGTTATTTAAAAAAAGATCAGAAATTTAATATAAAAAAAACAAGTATTTCAACTGCAACAGCAGCAACAACAAAACTTTAAACGAACAGAAAATATTACATATATAATTGGGTTCACCCCGTAGTCAATGCCTCGCTCTTTAAGCCAAAGATTTTTTAGTACTTTCATAAGAGCTATTTATTCTAATTAACGGCCTTTGTGATTAAGCGGTCATTTTTAAAGAATTGGAACAAGATTCAAACTTTCGCTTAAAGAGCAAGGTATTGACTAGGGGGCGAACCCCCTAATAAACGTATTGAAAATATATGAATATAGAAGTTCGTTACGTAAGTTAATTCGTAAGTTACGTATATTTATTACTAATAAAAACGTTCGTAATTAAAATTAAACAAGTTTCGAGAAAGCCATAACTAAATAAAAGTCAATTAATATGAAAATTTTGGTTTAGTTATTCATGTACGGTGAGCCAAGATCAAAACCTGCATTTATTCAAAAACGTTCAAAATTAAATAAAAAAAAACAAGTTTTTTAAACTGAAAGTAAGGAGCGACATTAAAACTTAAAACGAACAGAAATTATTCCGTATATGAAAGGGGCTGTCCCCTCCTCAACGCCTTGCTCTTTACGCTAAAGTTTGACTCTGTCTCACAACTTTATTTTTTAAAACAATAAAAAACTTTAGCGTAAAGATCGAAGCGTTGAGGAGGGGACAGCCCCTTTCATATACGGAATAATTTCTGTTCGTTTTAAGTTTTAATGTCGCTCCTTACTTTCAATTTAAAAAACTTGTTTTTTTTATTTAATCTAAATCAAACACGACTAATACCAAAACATCGTAATCAGGAAGGCCAATATATAAAAGTAATCACAGGGGCTAAAGCATATTTTGAAGCCTAAATGCCCCCCCCCCCCATTAAAGTGTAATGCTATGACAGACATTTTAAACGGGATGACAAGGGTGTCGACAGATGGGGTAAAGGGCTTCAAACCCATTTGCCACTGGTAGACGCTAAACGCACAAAAAGTTATAAAACTTTTTAATATTTAGGAAAAATATGAAGCTATTTCTGGTAATTAGCTCCATTTTGGATACTTTAGTCCCCAACCACCTGTAAAAAGTATTGCAGGCCCCACTTCAGCCCCCTAAGGAAAAATTAATGCAGGCAACCTTGTTTAGGGATACGGCATATATAATTTTTTTATAGTTCTTTTAAAGCGATCAACTCGAAGAAATTAATACCGTTGTCTGGGAAAAAGCGGAGAACCCGTGACTGCCTTCTGTTTTTGTTTATGGGGCTCCTAATTTATTCACTCAAGGGTGTGGTTTGGCTATGTGATTACATATAATACTTGAACGGTAAGTAAAATGACCGATTCAATTTTTATTATTTCTTAGGGGGTTTAGGAGGGGGGGCGATAATGAAACCTCCAAGAATAAAAATACATTTGCGCGTCTCTTTTGAAATACATATATAATTTTTAGTTGGAGGTTCATTTTTAGAAAGTAAAGAAGGCTTAACAAATAATATTCCCAGGAACTGATTTTTATCCAGACAAACAATGGAATTTTGAATGGGGGAGTGACTGAGAAGCGCATTTGTTCAAATACAATTACTTGCGTGGTTATTTTGCAATTTTCTATAAACTAAAAAATGCCATGTCTATGTCCACACCCATGAAATAGTGTCCACCTATCAAAAATTGTTCTTTGCCGTTTACATAACCTAAAGGCTATTCAAACCGCTTGTTGTAATGAACTGGAAGCAAGGAGCTACTTGGCCCAATAATAACCGAAACTCTGAATAACATACTTCTGATAATAATTTCAACATCAAAAGAATTGGCTTTTACGCTGATTCCAAATATACAAAGTGCATTGCTTAATGTTGCCCATCAAAATCAATGAGCCTGAGAAAATTTGCTTGAGTTTCGATAAAGGGGATAAACGCCCCAAAAACTTCATGTGATCTTAATTAAAATCACACTATCAGATTCAGCATATCAGATAACCCTACTGCAGAAGTTCCAAGCTCCCATCTGTGAAAATGTTGAATTTTGAATTTTTTGCCAGAAAAAAGGTCACGGATACGTGTTTATTTATTTGTCTTTTTTGTTTGTTTGTTTTGGTTCTTTTCAGGGATGATTATTTCGAACCAATTCCCAAAGAAGATCGGGAGAGGGCTCATTTGAACGGAAATTAAAAGTTATAGTACCCTTTTACGTGACAAAAAAATTGAGGGCAACTATTCCCCTTTCCATACCTTTTATCCTCCAAAGCCGATCGATCGAAATTCTGAGACAGCCATTTGTTCAGCATAGATGAAAGATATAATAAATATGTCTTTGAGAATGACATGACAACTCCCCATAGCCCGCGGGGAAAGGGTTGCAAGTTATGAAATTTGGTCATCGTTTACAAATAGTATTGGTTATTTGGAAGTGTACATAAATCACAGCTGAATGGTAGAACATTCGACTGCAGATCCAAAGGTTGGCGGTACAAATTCGGTTCTCCCGTAATTTTTTTCTTGAAAAAAAAATGAAGATCTATGACATTGAATTTTTACATAAAATGATTAGAATTTTTATCAAAGAGTTCGTGGTACCGAACTACAAGTAAGGAGCGACTCGGCTCACTAGTAACCGAACTCTAAGAAAACAGATTTTTGATAACATAGATACATCAAAACAAGTGGCTTTTTACCGTGTGCTTTTAGTTCATTTTTGCTGAGTTTTTGTTCATTTCCCCTTTTTCTAAGACGTTTCTGTTGAAAAATGTTTTTTTCTCGTATCTTAATGGGAAAAATTAAAAAAGCGACTTAATTCAGCCCCCTCTCCTAGATTTTGAAAAATACTGAGGGAACGGTGGGCTTAGGCTACCCACCTCTCATGCAAAAATGAATATTAAAGTGTTTCAAACAGTTCGTGGTAACGAACAGTAAGTAAGGTGTCACACGACTCCATAATAACCGAAAATCTAAAAAATAGAGTTTTGATAGAAATAGATGCATCGAAAAAATTAAATTTTAATACTGATTCAAAATATATAAAGTTCATCAACATAACTGGCTCCTGCCCCCGGTATTATGTGAAAAACGATCAGAAATTAAATTAGAACAGTTTTTTTCCAATTAAAGTAAGTAGTGACATTAAACCTTAAAACTAACAGAAATTATTCCGTATATGAAAGGAGTTTTCCCCTCCTCAACACTCGGCTCTTTACGTTAATGTTTTATTTTTTGTCCCAATGCTTTAAGAACGACTCCTGAAACAACAGGGCAGTTTGATTAAAATAAAAAACTTTCTAAGGAAGTAAAAAACTTGCTACTGGGAAATGTACGAACATTTTTGGGGTAATTGTCTTTGTAGATGAGGGGAGGATTTCCTACACAGAGAATTTACTGTGGAGAAAAAGCTTTCCGAGGGATATTTCCAAGAAGAAATTTTACATAGGGTAAGGGGAATTCCTGGCAGGAATTAAAACAGGCAAAAGTTAAATAAAAAAATAGTTTTGTTCAACTGATCGTAAGAAACGACATAAGAACTTAAAACGAATATAAATTATTCTCCCTCCTAGGTCCCCCTCCTTCCTTAATGCATACGAAATGCTGAAACGTGGTCCATGTTCGTTTATTAAGAATATTATACAACAGCAAAACAAGAAAAATAGACATTTACCCCACCCCCAGTGCTCTTCAAGTCCAAAATCAGGGTAAAGATGAAAGAAAATAAATCAAAGAATAAAAAAATAAGAGAGCAGCCCAATACCACGTGTCACCATCAATCGAAAAAATCAGGTGATACAATTTTTTGTTGTTATTGTTTTTAGCCCAAATATTATGCGCCCCGAAATAAACCAAAAACAAACATCGTTTAAGTTACTCACTGAATTTGGATAAATAGATATCCCTTATGTAATTTATTCCAAATTCCAAGTTGGGTATAAGAACCACTAGCTCAAGCACTCTTCCAAACTGATGTTGAGCTCGAGTGTTGAATGAAATTGTCAGCAAGAGCCAAAGAAGAGCATTAACACTTCTTCTTAGTCTCTCAAGGTAACGCGGAAGCTAGTGATCAGTGAAGCTTATGATTCCGTTTGACCGTTCACCTGTAATTAGCAGTTATTTTGTACCGCAGATCATTCCAGCTTCCACGCTGCTGTAGCCCCGAAGGCTCTTATTGGTCATGATTTCCAGAGAGGGTGTGGGCAATTGATTTGACGTCAGTAATTTCCAGCAGAAGTCAGGAATTTCTGAGACAGTTACGTCAAACTCTCTGTCAACATTTTTTTTTTTTTTTCTTTTTTTTTTTGTCAGTTCATTTTGGGCGGAAAAGGCAAAGGACCGATCTTTTATGTACTTCCGGACACGATATCCATTAATCTTTATAATTATCATTCACCCGTGCTTTTTTGCGTGAGCTAGGTTTTGTTAGCGATTTTAAATTTCGAAAAAATACTTATATTCTTTGACTGATTTAAAAATCTTTTGACTGATTCCTGGCTAAATTTTTGACTACAATTCTAAAAACTACAGAAACTTTATTGCCCGTCCCCTTCTTAGTGCAAAGTTTGGGGCCTTACTATCCTCTATTCAGGGCTTGTCACGTGGACCTATAACCGCTCAATCACCCACGCTTTTTAACACGAACACAGCTTTGTGAGAAATTCCAGACTTCAAAATTTACTTAAAGTTGATGTAATTAAGTTTCTATCCCAACTCTTCAAGAAAGACCCCTGAAACACAAGGTTCGTTCGATCAGAACAATAAAAAGTGCCTTTAAAATTACTAAAAAAAAAAAAAATCTTTAGCGTAAAGAGCGAAGTGTTGAGGAGGAACAACCCCTTCATATACGTAATAATTTCTGTTCATTTAAGTTTTATTGTTGCTCTTTACTTTCAGTTGAAAAAACATGTTTTTTTATTTAATTTCTTATCGTTTTTCTAAATAAAGCCAGTAAATCTGCCTCCACCTCCACGGAAAAATCTCTCCTCCCCACGGATAAATTATCTAGACAATTGAATCCTGGTGAAAATTTACCCCTGTCAATTTCCCTTAACATCTCCACGCGTAAAATTGAGTCGGCAAAGAGAAAGAAAGACATAAGAAAAATTTCGTATAGGAATTCTGGCAAATACCCCAGTGTAAAAATTTCCCCTGAAAAATTCGCCCCCTGGTAACTTCCATTCCTATTTTCGTCATGGAAAATCGCCCGTCGGAAAATTCATCCCCTACCCCCAAAAAATGTACGCATAATTCCCAATAACAAATACTATACGTAAACAATGGGCCATTTTTTTTAACTTAAGAACTTTCCCCAGGGGCTGTGGGGGGTCATGATATTTCCATGATTTTAAACTTGATTTTGGTTTTAAACTTGAACATGTTTTGAAACTTGATTTTAAGCGTGTGTTTCATTTATATGTTTGTTGATGATGGCTGATGCTAGTTCATTATATTTGTGCTTTTTATGATAATCACTGATGTAAGTTTATTATATTTGTGTTCTTTTTGTGTTCATGGCCGTATTTTGGCTTTAATACACTTACGTATCTATCTATCTATAAAAAAACAAGTTTTTTCTGCTGAAACTAAGGAGCAACATTAAAACTAAAAACAAGCAGAAATTATTCTGTAAATGAGGGAGACTGTCCCATACTCAATATTCTGCTCTTTCCGCTAGAGTTTGACCTTTTGTCTCAATTCTTTAAGAACGATTCCTGAAACACAAGAGCCGTACGATTAGAACCTTTTTTTGAAGTTCTTATAAAACTTTAGCATGAAGAGTGGGGTATTAAGGGGGGAAGCCCCCCTCATATACTGAATAATTTCAGTTTTTTTTAAGTTCTAATGTTGCTACTTACATTTAGTATTAAAAACTTGTTTTTTTTTTTTATTTCATCAAACAGCACGTTGTAACGAACTGTATGCAAAGAGCGACTCGGCTCAATAATAAATGAAAGTTTGACTGTCTCTCCCAATTTTGTAGTAACGACTACTGAAAAGCGGGGACCGTTTAATTAGAATAGTAAGCTTTTTCAAAAGTGCTAAGGGTCTTAGTGTCGAGTCGCTCCCCCCTCTTCATCAAACACATCAAATAAAGATTTAAGATTGCAATGTTGTTCAGTACAGTTGAAAGGTCAATTGATTTTGTTTTTGTGGGTCACCCCCCGCCCCTAAAGCTTTCAGGGGAAGGACTGTGATTTATACTAGTTACCCATTAATAACATGTAAAGTTTTTGCAGAAGATGTTGTCGTAAAAACTTTGAAGGGGTTTCATTGAATTGCAAATCATAATTTCTAGTGCTCTTTTTAAAAGTTAAAAGTGATCAGAGAGCAACTTGCCCCTCCCGTCCTTATTCCCCGGATGCATCCGATAGAAATTTTGAGATAGCCATTTTGTTTAAAAAAAAGTCAAAGGATCATATTACAAGACCTCCTGGGCTTACGCAGCCCCCTTAGAGCCTTGGGATAAGGGTCGTAGGTTATGCCCTGGGGTATATAAGGTTTTTACGGATGGTGTGGTCGTGTAAACTTTAGAGAAGGCTTGTTTAATTTGAAGTTGAAACTTATATTTCCCTTTTAAGAAAGAAAAGTAAGAGGAGGAGAACTAGCCCTCCCCTCCCGACGCCTTTTTTTCCCAAAACATATTTGATCGAAATTGTAAGACAGCCATTTGTTCAAAATAATCCAAAGAATATATAACAACCCAGAAATAAATTCAGCAGCTATAAATTTCTATGATAATTAAAATTCAAAATGACCAAAAATCATATACATGCCACACTGGGATACCACAAGGACACTTTTAGTGGCTTTTGGACACTTTTTCACTCTGAAGGACACCGGGACACTATTGGGTCGAAAAAGGCAGCTTTTTGAAAAAAAGGACACTTTTTGGACATTTTTCTAAATCAAAACCAAATGCCTTTATTTTCTTCTTTTTTTGACTGCTTTCAGTTTTTACTTTACTTTTAAGCTTTGGTAACGGCTTGGGGATTTTTCTTAGATGTTTTTGCGCCATGCGCGAACACCATTTATCAACCGAATAGGAATAGGACCTAAAGTCTTAACCAATGTGGTAAGCTAGAACTATCGAATCCGTCTTTTTCTTCTATCTTACGGTTGAAGTTTGTCAACTTCAAGGACCCACCTACTGCTGGTGGCAAAGTCACCAAGGCCGCTGAGAAGGCTGGAAAGAAGAACTGAATGGCCATTCTCTGCTGGCACGTTCCGCGTAAATCTCTGTGGCGTGTCCCCGTGTGTATATAGCTATTATTACACTGTTTTATTTATCGGCTCAGTTTTATTTATAGCCGCTACCGAATGTTTCTGTTTTATACTCTATTCTTTCAGCTGTGATTTTTTGTCAAACGCTGGTCGCCAGTTTCTATCGATTATAACCCAAGCGAATTTATTTCAATCGGCCTTGTCTTCTCACTTTTTTAGTTCTCGAAAAACGTCATTTTTGCTCAGGGCTACTTCTAAATATTCAGAAAACGGCAAGATAGAGGAGTTGTTAAACAATTTTAGCCACTTGACCAAGCAGTTGACTGAGTGGTTAAGGAGATTGACGTCTTTTGTTTCACTTTAAAACCATGTAGGTCAAAATAGACATTTCGTTGCTACAGCCGTACGGACCTTGTCGAACCCAAAGATCTTTAATAGCTACTGAAGGTCAACAACTCACATATTTTCCGCATAACTTATGAAAATGTCGAAGTGAAAAAGAATCTCTATGATTGGTACTTTACTTTTCGACTAAGATGGGTAGCTGTATCGATAGTCGAAATAAAATTTCGCTCTGTTGACATTGCCATGACGATTTTTTTATGCCATCTCTTCAAATTGAACTTGTATTAAACTTAATTTATTGGTAGCGTTAATGTCAAAGCTGGAAATACCTGCAGAACTCATGCAGGTAACAGACCGCGAGGTAGCAGAACAAAGAAGGACGAATTTCACAAGTTTTTTGGCACTTTTTTCACAGGTTTTGAAAATTCATAGTGGCATCCCTTTATATTGACTAATTTTCTAGAGGGACATTAAAAGTGTCCATTTTTAGCTGATTTGGACACTTCTGTCCCTAAAAGTTTCGGCAACCCAGATGCCACATGCCATGTATAGTATATTCAATGCTATTGTGTCTGAGTTTGCATCTTTGCTGGTAACTTGAAAAAGTTTCTGAATTATTTTGAGGTCTTTTCCTGTTGTTGTTTCCCCTTTAAGATAGATTTTTTGTCAAGTAGTGTTTGTATGACCTTCTTCAATTATTAGATTAGAATAAGCCCTTTTCCCCGGGTATTTTCACCAGCGCAATCTTTTTTCTTGGGTAGATTGGCACGCCATCTATAGTATCAATTTTCTATATCGCCATTTTTGATTTCTTATCGTTAAGAAGCGTACTGGGAACTAGCAGAAGAGGGGGAGGAACCTCCCGAAAGCGACGTACTGTACCCGCCGGTATTAAGTTACCCGTAAATTGCGGGGGACAGTTGAGGGGGTCCTTACACTTCCCTTGTTCCTAGGTTCCTTCATCCTGTATGTATTCAGCATTCGGTGCTGATGGCGTGGACCGCTGGAATGCTCGTTTATTGTCCTGTTCTGAATTTTTTCCAAAACAGTATCGAAAAGGCTTTTCTGCAGATATTATGAAGAAACATATGTCTGAATTTTTCACGCTCGCCCAGGTATCTGAAGCAAGGAGGCAAATCTTCTAGTTTTGCCATCCTTGGGAAATTCAGCCTAAGAGAGTAGGTACAAATGCGTTCATTAATAGTGACTCTGATATTATCGATACTATTGCAAAGTATGATGCTGATGATGTTGGTCTGCCAGTCTTTGTTATCCGCCACCCTAGTGAAGTACCACTTATTCCTGCTGATGCTTTTTGTGCGTTGAGTTGCCGTGTAAACTCCTGTTTGTCTGAGTTACGCTCTTTTTCTGAGTGTGTGAGAGCTCTGCTACCTGGAACAATTGGATGTCCTCCGTCGTTAATGCAAGAGTGTACTGTCTCTTCAAAACCGTCCTATGCAGTTATTCTAAAAAAACAACCTACTGACCTCAAAGATCCTATTGGGCGCAAAGAGACCCTTGATACCCTGGATGGTCATGGTGGTATCGTAAGTGTGAGATCTAATCCTGTTAAGAAAAGGTGGGTAGTCCATACTTGAGATAAAGCCTCAGCCGTCTCTCTCGCCGTCACTGCAACTAGTCAGCTAAATGTATCCACTCATGTCCTTAATCAAAAAGTGCTTGGTATTGTGAGTAACATCCCTGTTGTTGTGCAAAAAACAGAGCTTATTAGTATGATTCCCGGTCTCGTTGATGCAACTAAAATTGGAAGTTCTGGATCCTTCCGCCTTGAATTTCTAGACGATGTTGCCTTAAATGAAGCTATAAACGAGGGTTTGTGTTTGGGATACGAGCTTTTTAAAATTAGACGTTTTCAGAAGTTACCTCCTAGATGTTACCGTTGTCAATCGCCGAACCACATTGTCGGAAATTGCCCACTCCCATCGACTAATCAAAAGTGTCCACGGTGCGCTGCTGGACATTGTAACACACGTGATAATCCTTGCACTGAAAGCCCGAATTGTGCCAACTGCGGGGGAAATCATGTTTCCTATAGTCTCAGATGCCCAGTGTTAAAAAAGCTCTGAATAAGGATAAAAAATGATTGTTAGTGGCAATAGATTTCGCTTTGTTTCACTTAATATTAACGGAACCAAAGACAAAGATATTCTTATTGATGTGCTTCTTGATTATGATATAGTTTTCCTACAGGAACATTTTCTAACTAAAGCCAATTTGCAACTTTAGTTCACCTCGCTAAGAAACCTGAGCTTATTTCTGCTGATCATAATTTACTGGCAATAAAATGTGGTAATATGGTCCTCATCAATATCTATATGCCATGCAATCGCAAGAACATTTCTTCCCTATCTGTCTTCGTGGGTTCTTGTAAGCGACTCAGGACACTTCTGCTAAGAGCGACCAATCAGGGATTAAATTGGATTGTGGCTGGTGATATTAATGCCAATCTTCTGTCCCAATCTGAAAGAAGTGATCTGTTTTTTGATGCTTTGCCTAGTGGCTATCAGATAGTCAACAAAGATAAACAGTTTACCTAAATTCATAACCGTGATGGTTGTAGATCAAACCTTGATCATATTATAGTTTCAAGGGGATCTCTTGTGATTCCTCCTGTCATTGTTTTGAATGATAAAATTGAGGATGATCACTTGCCTTTAACTTGTGAAATGTAGTCGCCTGCTCTACTGGCTTATAACCGTTTTTCTTACCATAATAAATGGTTTGATAAGCCGAATTGGAAACGAGTAAATTCTGAAGTTTATTTGTAAGTTCTTTGCTCGTTATTATCAAGCCTGAAAGTGCTTTTTCACCTTTTACAAACCTCTGTAAATTGATTTGAATTTTTACTTTTACCAGATCGTGCATTGTTTTAAGTCAGCTGCTTCAGTTTCAGTTCCTGTTGAACGTGTTAGATTTGGCACCAGAAAACCGTTATTGAATGTGTGCCCAGAAGTGAAAAAAGCGAAACAACGCGCTAAGTTTTGGCTTTGCCTTTGGATTGCTTGTGATCGGCACAAGTCTGGTGAAGTAATTAAAATTAAGCAAAATTCGAAACGTCAGTTTAGATCTTCTTTGCGTCAAGCCCGCCTGAATGGTTTGGACGGCCCCTCGGATCGGAAGTCTTGGCCCAATGTAATTATTAGCAGCAAGTGTGTACCTGCTACCGTCACGGTTATCAAAATTCAGTGATTTTGTTGCTCATTTTACTCGTGTCTTTTCTACATTTAATCATTCTATCCAGTCCATGTTTTCTTCCTTATTGCATAATACTGTTCCTCCAGTTCTTCGGCAAGTCCATATATTGTCAATATCTAGTGGTGATATCTATCGGGCTTTTAAGAGTGTTAAGAAATCAAGTGCTCCTTGTATGGGTGGTCTGTGTTACAATCACTTCACCATTAGCTGTCCATTACTGTTAACACACATTCAGCTCCTATTCCAGATGTGTTTAGCCCAGTCGTTAGTTCCAGACAGTTTTCTTTTGGGAATCGTAACATCAGTTTTGAAAAAAGGAAAGGACGCAGATCAGTGTTCCAGTTATCGACCAATTACAGTGTCCTGCTTCATGAGCAAGCTGTTCGAGTATGTCGTATTACCTGAAGCTTTGACTAAATGTGATTTTTCTCATTATCAAGTTGGATTCAGAGCCGGTTTTGGTTGTTCTCAAGCCCATCATATACTTGATCAGTTGCTAGTCTCGGCAAAAATGCAAAAAAGGCCACTTTATTTTTCCTCGGTTGATATCTCGGGCACTCTTGACAACGTTGTACATTCGCAAGCACTTCACTGCTTAGTTAAAGCAGGAGTTACTTTTTCCGTAGAAAAGTTCTTCAATATTGGTATTCCAATTCGTTGGCTTGGTTAATATGGACGTCTGATATATCCGAGCCTATCTCAGTAAACAAGGGAGTCAGGCAAGGTGGTGTGCTGTCTCCATATATTTTTCAAACTGTGCTTGCGGACTGTTTGCGAATGCTGTCTCCTACTATGTTTTTAGACAATACTGCCGTTAGTCACATTGCCTAAGCTGATGATGTTCTGCTAGTTAGTCATACTAGGTCAGGTCTCACACAGAACCTAAATGTTCTGATTAATGAATGAATGAATGAATGATTTTTATTACCCATCTTTAACAATACAAAAAAAGTAAAAATGGAGTAGAGAGAAAATGAAAAGAAAACAACAACACATCAAACAAACGAGCAACTTAAATTAATACTTCAAAAACCAATGGCGAAACTATTTACATAAAAAGACAACCATTACACAGTACTAACTATAGCTTCAAACATACTATGCGTTGGGTCTAAAGATTTCAGGAACTTTTCCCTCCTGGTCACGATCACGACGAAGGGGTCATCGAGTCCGTAACGTGATGAAATCTGGCGGTTTCTTTGCCAGGGGGGAAGGCTAAGCAGATATTTTGCAAACTTATAGAACACTGTACGGATTGTTTTTTTTATCATCAACAGTGAACAAAGACCAGAAAGGTGACAAAGCTAAGACATGAGGGGTGGCAAAGGAATTGAAGATCCGTGCTAGAATGCGGCGGTTATATAGGCGTTTACATGATAAAATCATCCCATACGTTTTTTGGACTTTCTGTTTGAGATCATTTATTAGACAGGACCGGGTAGCTTTAAGATTAGACCCAATTGGCAAACCAAGGTAAGTCATTGATGCTGCTGCAGTAACAGTATTACTACCTAGTGCAAATATGACAGGTGCCAACTCTTTCTTACGACAATTAAAGACGACCACCTCGCTTTTGCTGGAGTTGAATTCTAGGCCTATGTTAGCATATTCATTAGACAAAACTCTGAAATTACTCTCTATGCCACTGACGGATCTACTCAGATTTAAAATGTCATCGGCATAATTAACAAGAGACAAATCAATTCCACGAAAAATAAAATAGAGTATGACTGGGCTTTCTGTAAATGCTTCAAAATGCGAGTTTCTGTGTTTTAATACTTCTAACCCTGCTCCTTCTTTACATGTGGGTACAATGCTACTCAAGTGTGTCTCAAAGTTGAAATGGCTTGGGATTACTTTTTCTGATACACTTTCGACTACATGCTCGTCTCTGGTTGCTAGTGCTCTGCAGTGTATTCAATCCTCATATGAGAAAATCTCGCCTAATAGAGGGAGGTACAGCCGGCGAGGTTTATGTAAACTTTACCATGGTTTTTGTTCTCCTGCAATACTTTTTCTTTCTGGTTTGCAGCCTCTTATGCGCGAAGTAGATCGTCTTCAGCTAAGGAGAGGCTATTTTAAATATTGTAAAGTCCTGCTATATTTGCCAAGGGGGTACAGAAATCACAAGATTATTTCTCATTTTGGACTTATCGACCCTCTAGTGCTGCTTGACAACATTGCTAAGGATCTGACGACCAATACTCCAAGGAAGATATATGTGCCAGTGACCCCCTCACTTGTTTTTTTCCAGATTAGTGATTCTATGGATATTGTTAAGTTATTTATGTTGTGTTTTCCTTATTATTTCCTTGTGGATAATATTATTTTATTTTTTCTTTTTTTACTCCGCATTTAATCTATATTGCGGGTTACAAATAAACTTACTTACTTACTATAGGCAGTAAAATAGCACTGCTGAAGCAAAGAGCGATGTGGTCGCAATGTAATTTTTTTTTTCTCACCAAGGTACTTCGTAAAGAAGGAGTTGTTGTAAAAACTTCCAAAAGAGCTCACTCAATTAGAAATTGAAAGTTCTAGTGCTCTGTCTAAGAGTCAAAAGTGATTGGAATGCAACTCATTGTACCTGGCGATCAGCAACATTGTTTGACTCCTAGATTGTACCTTATGACATGCAAGAAGTACTGTGATTCGCGAAAAACTATCAAAGGAAATAAAAAGGCTGGCCCAATGCTCAGCTTACCTATCAAGCTTGACAGAGAATTCCCCTAGTGGAATTCTCGTTGGAAAATGAACCTTGAGATCCCACAAGTAGTAATTTACTGTTTAAATTGTTTTATGAGTGTTGTGTTTCCATGCCAGTTTATACTTTATGGATGCATTAATTGATTTTTTTTTTTACAGAGAATTCTCCTAGGGGAATTCTGGTTGGAAAATGAACCTTAAGCTCCCACAAGTAGTCATTTACATTTTTTTCGAATTCATTATATTTGATGTTAACTGTCCCTTTTGAAAGTCTAAAGAAACTAGTTTCTGAGATTTCAAGATGGACATATTATGGGCATATTATAGACGAAATATGGACATAATTTGGCTAAAAATGACATATTTTTGTATGCTCAGGGGAGATATTCATGGCCTAAAGCGTTGGCAACCCTGGATACAAGAGAAACAAATACAATGGCAAGAAACAGGTCTTCTAAGTGAGATAATCATGTATTATACCTTTTAGGGCAACTGTCGTTTATTGTGATATAACAAGGCAGCTGGTGGTGTCCCCATTGCTTTCTAATTAGTTACTGGGTTGATCCTGGTTAACACAGTGTTAGACCAGCTACATAGGACTAGCATAAGATACCCAGTGATGGGACTAATAGTCTAATGCCAATTCAACAGTTAAATCTCTGTTAAAAGTATAAAACCAGGGTGAATGTTTTAACTATATACAACACTATAATTCTGAATGCACTGATAGTCAGCAGTAAAGCCTAACGTGGGTGCCTACAAGGGAGGGGGGAAGGGGTGCCAGCCCCCCTGGCAGAATGATGCTGCCTTATACTTTTGTTTTGAGATTTTTATTATACAGCATTAAAAGGTATTTGTTTAGCCTTATGTCACCTGATAAGGAGACATGTTAAGAAAACAATTCTTACTTTAAAATATGTGTAATGATCCTAGTTCTTATATTATCCAACAGGAGAACCTATATCATCAAGTATTTTGTCTAAAAATCCTTCTTTTTCCAGCTTAAGAGAAAAAGTTTCCAAAAATCACCATGTTGAGAATTCAATGCTTAAGTCTTTTTAAATTGCCGCCTAATAAGTTCTTTTATAGATAGTGTTCATGCTGGTCTTTTTAATATTTTTTTTTGAAAGAGCAGTGGCAAAGGGTGAATATCAAAATATGAATGCTAAAGAACAGCATGAACCCTACCTATAAAAGAACTTATTAGGCAGCAATTTAAAAAGACTTAAGCATTGAATTCTCAATGTGGTGATTTTTGAAAACTTTGGTATTTGTTTAGCCTTGTGTCATCTCATAAGGAGTCATGTTAAGAAAACAATTCTTACTTTAAAATATGTATAATAATCCTAGTTCTTATATTATCCAATGGGAGAACCTTTATCATCAAGTCTTTCCACTAAAAATCCTTCTTTTTCCAGCTTAAGAGAAAAAGTTTCCAAAACCCATGCTAAAAGTACCATGTTGCTTAAGTCTTTTCAAATTGCCACCTAATAAGTTGTTTTATAGAGAGCGTTCATGCCAGTCTTAAGCATTCATATTTTGATTTTGGCCCATTGCCACTGCTCTTTAAAAAAAAAAGTTTTAAAAAGACCAACATGAACGCTCTCTATAAAACAACTTATTAGGTGGCAATTTATAGGGGCAATTTAAAAAGACTTAAGCAACATGGTACTTTTAGCATGGGTTTTGGAAACATTTTCTTTGCATGGGCACCTATAGGCTGATTTTTTTTTTTGGGGGGGGGGGACTTACCTGGTCTAATTGGCATTTCCAGTGCTGTGTAATTGAAATATCATAGGCAGTGCAATAGTGCTGCCTAAGTAAAGAGCAATATGCACACAATATATTTTTTTTTAGACCATGGCACTTCTTTTAGAAAGAAATGTTTTAGGAACTTTGAAAAGAGCTCATGGAGGTCAACCAGCTCCCCCTCCCCCCATGTCAATCACTTCCCCAAACACATCCAATCAAAATTTTGAGGTAGCCTTTTTTTTCAGCATAGTTTAAAGGTCTGGAAAGTATGACTTTGAAATTGACAACCCCCCCCCCCAAAAAAAAAACCCTCAGAGTAAGGTTTATAAGTTATGCCCTGTGGGGATATAAGGGTTTTTAAAAAAAATGTTGGTTGTATAAACCTCAGACAGGGCTCATTTAATTGTTAATCAGAAGTTCTACTCGCCTTTTTAACAGTCAAAAGTGATTGGAGGTCAACCAGCCCCCCCCCCTAACCAATCATTTCCCTAAACACATTAAAACATAATTTTTGAGATAGTCATTTTGTTCAGTATACTCGAAAGGTCCAGAAATTATGTGTTTGAGGATACCCCCCCTCCCATATAGCCCTCAGGTCAAAGGTTGTAAGTTACACCCTGGGGGCATATAAGGTTTTTTTTATAGAAATGGTAGTTGTATAAACTTTAAAGGAGGGCTCATTGGATTGGTAATCAGAAGTTATAGTGCTCTTTTTAAGATTCAAAGTGATCAGAAGGCAAATAACCCCCTCCACACACACATGTTGTATTTTCCCAAAACACAACTGATAGAAATTTTAAGATGGCCATTTGTTGTCATAGGAACCTCAAAAAGGGCTCAGTTGGTTGGTAGTTGAAAAGGCTAGTGCCTTCTTTAATAGTCAAAAGTGATTGGAGGGCAACCACACCCCCCATGCCCATCATTTCCCCAAACACTTCCAATCAAAATTTTGAGATAGTTATTTTGTTTGATATAGTTTAAAAGTCCAGAATTTATGTGTTTGAGGATGAGAACCCCTTCACAGTCCTCAGGGCAAGGGTTGTATGGTATGCCCCAAGGGTATTTAAGGTTTTTATGGAAACAGTGGTTGTATAAACTTTGGAGGGGGCTCATTGGATTGGAAATTGAAGTTGAAGAGCCATTTTTAAGGGTCAAATTTATTGTAGGGCAGCTATACCCACCAATGCATCCAATAGAAATTTTAAGATAGACATTTGTTCAAAAATAGTCCAAAGATCTCATAACATGGCCTTTGGGGTTGACACAACCCCCAAGAGTATAGGGATAAGGGTTTTAAGTTATGCCCTGGGGGGATGTATAGTTTTTATGAAGAGGTAGTCTTGTAAACTTTAGAGGAGGCTCATTTGATTGGAAATGCATAGTTCTAGTTCCATTTTTAAGAGTTAAGCATGATTGAGAGAAAATAGCCTCCCCCCTCCCTGATATCCTCTTTTCCACAAACACATTTGATTGAAATTGTGAGACAGCCATTTTGTAGCCAATAGTCCAAAGAGAATATAACAATGGGGGAGAGAGGGGTGAAACTGTACATTTTGAGGATTTTGACCCCTAAAAAGCGTATTTCTAAAGATACAAACTTCCTTTTTACATGAATAGATAGCTCAATTATTCACTTTTCTTGGTGATTTTTTTCAATGACATCCATCAAGTTGTTTCTTGGTGAGACCCAAAAATGTGTGACCTCTTCAAGTGTCCAAAGTCACCCCAACCAGGGGGTGACTTCGGACTGACATGGGGCATTTCTGTACATTCATTAATTAATGCTTGTAATTATTGATTCAGATATTATTAACATTTAATTCAGATAATATACAAGTTAAGTGTAACATTAAATTTATTGTATAGGAAATTGGGCCAAATCACAGCCAAATACAAGAGCTTTGGCTGTTCGCCCAGTTCCTCCTACTGATACTGGTGCGGGAAGCTTCATAATAATGTCTTGAAAGTCAGTTTCTGCACAATCTCGACATTCAGGGAAGATGAACTTCCTACCAGACTTGCGCAGGTAGTTTATTTTTGCTACCCTGCCACTTATTTCTTCAATTTCACCAACATAGTAAACAGCAGAGTTTTGCTTCTTTCCAACCATAAACCTCACAAGCACAAAATTTCCACAAGATAATTCTTCATCTGTCTCAAACTCACTGATACTTCCACAATGTAAAGACTCGTCATGTGACTCGTCATTGAGCTGTATATCTATGTCTGAAATGCTGTCTCTAGTTTTGTCAGCAATGAGTGAAACCTTTGACTTTTTAGCGACTTTTTCTTTTTCTTAGCAAGCCTTAGCTCAGTCTCTGCTTCTAGTGCTCTTTTTCTGGCGTTTCTCTCAGAATTCTACTGTAATATTCCTTACTTACTTGCCATGCTTTGCTTGTATTTTGTGTATGTGTGCTGTTATGTATTGCTTGTGCTTTTGCTTATGCTTGCTGTTATGTATTGCTTGTGCTTTGCTTATGCTTGTATTATATCAGGTTTTGTGACCTGGGTTTTTGAAGTATATGCTTGAAGAGACAAATCATTACATGGTGTCAGAGTAGAAGATGGATACCACCGTCCCATATCCTGAGCTGAACTGGGAATCGGACAATCTAAAAGAGGCTTGGACTAGATTCAAAAGTCATGCTAATCTAATGTTTGATGGACCCTTGAGCGGAAAAAGTGAGAAAATCAAGTGTGCATATCTGCTAATTTGGCTTGGTGAAAAAGGACGAGAAAAAGTGAGAAAATCAAGTGTGCATATCTGCTAATTTGGCTTGGTGAAAAAGGACGAGATGTGTTCAGCACTTGGACACTAGCAGCTGATGAAAAAGACAAAATTTGTGTATACCTTGCCAAATTTGATGACTACTTTAATCCACAATCAAACCCCATATTCTCCCGATATACATTCCACAAACGTGACCAAAGGGAAGGCGAAACTATAGAACAATATGCAACTGAACTGAAAATCTTAGTGCGAGACTGCTCATATGGAGCTACGATTGTTGACGAAATGGTCCGTGATCGCCTCATCTTCGGAACATCATCCCAGAAGATTCGTGAAAGACTACTGCAATCGGGATCCGAATTGACTCTCTCAGATGCTATCAAAGTAGCAAGAACCTACACAGAAACCCAGGTACAACTTAAGACAATGTCAGCAGAATCAACTAGTCATGGAAAACAAGAAGTTGATATCATCAAGAAGAATCAAAATAGACTGTGGAAACCCAATCATGACCGAATTGAAAACCGTGAATGTTACTTCTGTGGCGGAGACTATTCACAGAATCACCAGTGCCCTGCAAAAGGGAAGATCTGCAGTAACTGCAGAAAACCCAACCATTTTGCACGTGTCTGCCGTGGTAGCAAAAAGACTGTGAACATCATCAGTTCTGAAGCTCAACAAACTGACGAACTATTCATCCATCAACTAATGATGGATAAAGCTGATGACCAGCCATATGCTAAACTAAGAATCGCCAACCAGTTCAGTGTGAAATTCAAGATTGACACAGGGGCACAAGCTAGTATCATTACCAGACAGACGGTGGAAAGACTGAATCCAGAACCTGCAATCCACCCTACAAACCACATTTTAACAAGCTTTTGTGGTCAGACTATTCCCGTCCTGGGGACATGTAAGATCGACTGTGCCTACAAATCAAATGATAGTCAACCCATAGAGTTTTTTGTAGTGCAGTCAGCCCCTACTCCTATCCTTGGCTTCAGTGCGAGTCGTAAGCTGAACCTGATAAAGCTGATACTTAGTCTTCAATCTGGACAGCTCAGCACCGATAAGATACTCACCGAATTTTCCGACCTATTTGAAGGAGTTGGGAAACTGGAAGGTGAATGTAAAATAATCCTCAAGGAAGGTGCAAAGCCATCCATTCAGCCCACGAGACGAATCCCCTTGAGTCTCCAGTCCAAATTCAAGGAAGAACTAGATCGTATGGAAAACCTAGGAGTCATCGAGAAGGTGACCCATCCAACTGATTGGGTGAACTCAGCTGTGGTTGTTGAGAAACCAGATGGAACCTTGAGAGTCTGTATAGATCCTCACGATCTCAACAAAGCCATAAAGAGACCCCACCATCCTATGCCAACTTTTGAGGAAGCTGTGCAAAAGCATGTAGGCGCTAAGTACTTCTCCAAGCTAGACGCCCGAACAGGATATTGGAACTTATGTCTTGATGACGAATCTTCCGAACTGACTACATTCTCAACTCCATATGGGCGATACAAATTTAGACGTATGCCCTTTGGACTCAAGTCTGCACAAGATGAGTTCCAACGCCACATGGAAGAGGCATTCAGCAACCTCAAGAGATTCTCAGTAATTTCGGATGACATGATCATCTCTGGTGTATCTGAAGAGGACCATGACAGAAATCTTCAAAAAACCCTTTTAAGAGCTAGAGAAAAGGGAGTCAAGCTTAACAAAGATAAGTGCATCTTCAAATCAGCTTTGATACCTTACTTTGGACACATCATTTCCGAAAACGGAATCCATCCAGATCCCGAGAAAATCCGAGCAATAGAGAAAATGCCATCACCCAAATCCCAGGAAGAACTACAAACAGCCCTTGGGATGTTAAACTACCTCTCACGCTATATCCCAAATTTGTCAAGCCTCAATGAACCTCTTAGGACCTTAGCTAAGCAGAAGCAATTCAACGGGACGAATGAACACGAAGCCACACTCACGAAAATTAAAGCGTCGATCATAACAACAATTTCGCTCTTCGATCCTACAAAAAATCAAATAGAGATCCAAGTTGATGCTTCCAAATCAGGACTCGGTGCTGTCCTGCTTCAAGAGAATAAAATTGTTTCATTCGCATCGAAATCGCTGAATGAAACAGAGCAGAGATACTCGCAAATCGAAAAGGAGCTGTATGCCATTGTTTTTGGATGTCGCCATTTTCATCAGTATCTCTATGGCCGTCACTTCCAAGTCATCAGTGACCATAAACCCCTGGAAACAATCCTCAATCGGCCGATCAATAAGTCGTCGCCGAGACTTCAAAGAATGCTGTTACATCTACAACCCTACGATTTCAGTATAACATATCGACCAGGCACCGAAATACCGATCCCAGATACCCTCTCCCGGCTCCACTTAGAAACTGAGGAACCATTGCTTTACAGAGAAATTGAATACTATGTACACTCCGTTATGAAACTACTACCAATCAGTCAAGAAAAGCTATCTGAGTTGAAACAAGAAACGCTCAGAGATCCACAGCTGAGGGTTCTGAGGAAAATGGTAGAAGAAGGTTGGCCCGAAAAAAGATCAATGGTTCCGTCATCCATAGCTGAATTCTGGACAGTAAAAAGTAATCTCAGTGTTGTTGATGACATCATCATGAAAGATGACCGTCTTGTCATCCCAGACAGCATGCAAATCGCTGTATTGCAAAGCATCCATGCTTCACATCTTGGTATCGAGAAGACGAAAAACAGAGCCAGATCAGTCATTTTCTGGCCAAAGATGAGTCAGACAATAGAAGATTTCGTCAAGAAGTGTGATGCGTGCTGCACTTATTCTACAGCAAATGCAAGAGAACCCTTGCTTCATCACGATATTCCCAGCTACCCTTGGGAGCATGTTGGCATTGATCTGTTTTACATATCCGGAAGATACTATCTGATCATAGTGGGTTATTACAGTCGATTTTTTGAAGCTGATGAGCTGGGAATAAATACTTACACGAACCTCATAATCCAGAAGCTAAAATCTCACTTCTCTAGATTCGGGATACCCTTGATGATTACATCTGATAATGGCCCACAATTCACTTCAGAAACGTTCAAGGATTTCATGAGACAGTGGGGAATACGACACAACACCTCTAGCCCGAACCATCCTCAGTCCAACGGACTCGCTGAGAAAACAGTTGGTATTGCTAAGGCCATGATCATGAAAACAAAGAAATCGAAAACTGACCTCGAGCTAGCTCTCCTCGAGTACCGCAACACATCAGTCGATGGTCTAGCTTCCCCAGCCCAACTGCTAATGAGTAGAAACTTGAGATCCCTAGTGCCCTCCACCATTGAGCACTTATCTCCAAAAGTCGTACCTATGCAGGAATTCATGTCCGCAAGGAATAAAGAAAGGGAAAGACAGAGACGCTACTATGATCAACATACCAAAAGCCTTAATCTGCTGCAGATAGGCCAACAAGTTCGAGTACGGTCCAACAATCAAACCTGGCAACCTGCAACAGTCCTCCGAGAAGCAGATGCGCCACGATCGTATGTAGTACAGACGAAAGCAAACAGACAATACCGCCGGAATAGAAAGCACTTGAAAGTCGTGACTACAGATGAGAAGAGTTCTGATTCTGATTCAAACACTGGCAGCTCGTCAGTACACGATTCATGGCACCACTCTCCGGACTTACCCCAAACAGAGGACGTGCACTTTCGCCAAGCCAGCATGCCAGAATTGCCGGTCGCCGTGGGCCAGAAAAACACTGTGGTCTCCCTGCCTTCCGCGGCCGAAGTCGACAACAGTCTCAGAAGTTCTGTAACTACCAGGAGTGGTCGACAAGTCAAGCCACCGTCAAGAATAAACCTATGATTGACAAGCCCTTCCGAAAAGAAGGGAGATGTAATATTCCTTACTTACTTGCCATGCTTTGCTTGTATTTTGTGTATGTGTGCTGTTTTGTATTGCTTGTGCTTTTGCTTATGCTTGCTGTTATGTATTGCTTGTGCTTTGCTTATGCTTGTATTATTTCAGGTTTTGTGACCTGGGTTTTTGAAGTATATGCTTGAAGAGACAAATCGTTACACTACTTTTGCCTTTTTTACGGTTTTTGCGCGGACCCACTTGCATTTTTGCCTGTGGATATGGTCTGATGCTTTCAGGAGTTACTGCCGTAGGCAAGTTTGACTGCTGTTGACCCATCATGACAGGAGATGAATCACAAAATAAACTAGGATGAGGATCATCCATATTGGAAGTTTCTGGGGCATTCTGTTCAGCTGGATCTGGGCGGTTTGTCACCTCAGCTGGCAGAAAATCGACTTCTGTGAACACATTTGGATTTAAAGGCCAAATTCCTGCCTTCTCAAAACCAGCTGTGATGTTTTGAGGATTCAGCTTTTCCAGAAAGCGATACTTGCACAATTTTGCTATTTTACGTATTGAAATTCTCTGACCAGGGTTTAATTGCATCAAATTTTCAAATGACTCCCTGATTGCATGCTTCAATGGTGCATACACTGAAACATCAAGGGGTTGGAGACGATGGGAGCAATGGGGAGGAAAGGTTAGGAGGTGGATGGCGTTATCTTTACAGAAGGAAACTAATTCTACTGAAATATGGCTTTCATGATTGTCAAACAAGAGTAAAACAGGGTCTTTTTTGCTGGGTTTGACCTCTTTTAGAAAGTGTTCCATGGAACAAAGGAAATTGTCCAAAGTCATCCATCCACTGCGATGGGCTAAGCCAATGCATCCTGGTGGTCCATCTCGATACATCCTTTCTGGAGCTTTGACTCTTGGAAAAACAAACACTGGTGGAATTGTCTGACCAATTGCAGATACAAAGCATAGCATTGTGGTATTTTCCCCTCTTTCTGCTGACACAGTCTGTGCCACCTGTTTTGCTCCCCTTTTAGCAATCACCTTTGGGGCCTGAACAACTGTGGGTACTCCTGTTTCATCACAGTTCCAAATTCGACCATGAGGAAAATGATACTTGCAATATAACTCCTGAAGATTTCTAAAGAAGACAACAATTACAACGGCATTAAAGCCGGCAGCACGAGCCTGGCTTGTATTTTCGGGTTTTCTGATGGACAAACTGGCGTTCCGCTTGATGAAACCTCTTAGCCAATCCACTCCTGCTCTCTCATTCAATTTCCAGCTTGATGGGAATTTTATCTTCAATGTTATTGCCCATTGGTAGGCTAACTTTCTTGTTGCATAGGGAGTCAGCCCATGGTGAAGTAGTGAGCATTTTTCGAGGTATGCAGCAAGCTCTTTCTCTTGTTTGGAAGTAAAAACAAGCTTAGTGCTCTCCTGAACAATGTCATTGTCAAAATTGCTACCACTAGCACCACTCTGCTCGAGAATTTGCATTTTCGTCTTGTATCGGTTAACGGGACCCGCAAGGGTACTCTTCTTCAGGGAAAATTCTTCTGCGGTTGCTCGGAAAGACAACTTTCCATGTATAAATTGAATAACAGCACGCCTGACTAATTCTGGATCAGGAGGACCACTCCCCTTTCGAATGTAGGTGCGAACCATCTGTAAAAGAAAATTATAATTGTCAGAACCTCAAGAGAACAACATGGAAATTAACACAGGTCACGCCATGCTTTGAGGTGTGCTTTGAGGCATAGAATGGAAAGATAACATTAAACAAAAAAACTTTAAAAAGCCACATCAATCATTTGTTTATGTTCATTTTTCTTACGTTTCTACAAGTCGGACAAACATTTCGGGGGGTTTCAACCCTCTACCCCCTTGGATACAGCCTTAGACGCTACTGTTTATCTTTCTGATATAAGTAGGCATTGAATAAATGTTTATTGTTCAACATAATAGTAAATCATTTAATAATAAGTATTTTTTTAAATATGATGGGTGAAAGTGAATTGAACTGATCTGCATAGCTGTGAAGATGTACTGTAAATCTAAGCTTATATAAATCTCACATGACTCCTTTTGAATTATCACTGTCTAATTATAAGTTCCAATCACATATAATATAAAACTAAACATTATAATATATAAGACAATAATCCATTGAATGTATACAATTCAGAGTATGTATTTTAAACAAGGAGGGGTGGGGGGGGGGTGTAAGGTTTATTGGTACACCAGTTAGAAAGTATTGAAGAATATTCGATTAAGATTAACTTGAATATTTTTGCCATAAACAGTGACATGTAGGCATTGAATAAATGTTTATTGTTCAACATAATAGTAAATCATTTAATAATAAGTATTTTTTTAAATATGATGGGTGAAAGTGAATTGAACTGATCTGCATAGCTGTGAAGATGTACTGTATAAGTTCCAATCACATATATTATAAAACTAAACATTATAATATATAAGACAATAACCCATTGAATGTATACAATTCAGAGTATGTATTTTAAACAAGGAGGGGTGGGGGGGGTGTAAGGTTTATTGGTACACCAGTTAGAAAGTATTGAAGAATATTCGATTAAGATTAACTTGAATATTTTTGCCATAAACAGTGACATGCCGAGACTATTTTAAACGCATAGACAGTCAAAAGTACACCTTAATTTCGGATAGAAATTAAAGGCTAAGCTTAGCCAAATCATAGAAAATGCTGTCTAATCTTGAACACAGGATCTTAAAGTTGGAACCAAGTATCTAAATAATAGGCAGACTTAATCTTGGACAACTTTGATTCAAGACAAAGATTGTTACACAGAGTAGTTGTGTTTAAATAGGCTAGGCTGTAAGACAAGGGATAACTTTTGTCTAAGTGTAAATGTTGAAAACAAAGTTTGATAGTCAAAACAAATCACTTCAGTTTCTCTATAGGACGACAGGAATACAGTCAATTTTACCAATATTCTGCTTCCAGCTACACATAGTTCCATTTTCCAACTTATGAAAGACTTCCGTCAGTACAGGGCGAAACCGGACACCACGAAAAGTGTCCGGAATCGCCCCTAAAAAGTGTCCGGAGTTACCCCATGTTGACGCCATTTTGAAATATTTTTTTTTCGTAGATAACGGCCTGATATTTATTGATGAAAATTACCATGCAAATAGCAGGGGTATAGCTTGTCTGATCCTGCTAACTCACGGCTCAAGAGCTTCAAAAACTTAGAAAATATTTGACAAATACTACATGTGTCAGGATTTCCAGCAAGCATATAAAAACTTCCTTACCTTTTTTCTCGGTTGTCTCTTTTCTCCAAAATTTAAAACTTGCGCCAAATGAGCGTTACATGAAGGGCATCTAGCGGGAATTTTTTGCAAGGATTAGCTCAAAAACTTTAGACGACAGGTCAAACGTACGGAGTCGCCCCCGTGCGGTATCGCCCCTCTCTCCCCTATCTTCAGTTATCAAATATAAGAAAAATTTAGGCAGATGCACCCTCATCATTCCTCCAAACACATCTAATCAAAATTTGAGATAGCCATTTTGTTCAGCATAGTTGATTTCCAGATAGAAAATATGTTTTTGAGGAAGACACTCCCCCACATCCCTTGGGGCAGGGGTTTTAAGTTATGCCCTGAGGGCATATAAGAACAATGTTGGCACAATGTACTATGTATTATTTATACATAGAACATATGTTTTTGAGGAGGACACTCCCCACAACCCTCAGTGCAAGGGTTTTAAGTTATGCCCTGGGGGCATATAAGGTTTTTATAGAAGGCGTTGTCATAGAAACTTCAAAACAGGCTCATTTGATTGGAAATTCGAAGGGCTACTACCCTTTTTAATAGTCGAAAGTGATTGAAGGGCAACTAGCCCCCACACCCCACACCCATCATACCCCAAACACATCCAATCAAAATTTTGAGATAGCCATTTTGTTCAGCATAGTTGATCTCCAGATAGAAAATATGTTTCTTTTTCCTGAAAAGACTATGTCAATATAAAATGAGCAGAAATTAATTAAAAAAAAACTTTTTCCACAAAATAAGTTTTTCAAAGAAAAGTAAAGAACTCCATTAAACAAAAAATGAGCAAAAATAAAATCAAATAATCTACCAAGCATGAAACTACCGCAAAAATGCATCAATAAGTAAATGAAACCCAAAATGAACAGAAATCAAACAGTTCGTGGTAACGAACTGTAAGTAAGGAGCGACCCGGCTCAATGGTAACCGAAACTCTAGAAAACGGGTTTTTGATACCAATAGATATATCAAAAGAATCAGATTTCAATGCTGATTTCAAATATATAACTTTCATCAAGTTTAGAGCTACCCATCAAAAGTTACGCGCCTGAGAAAATTTGGCTGATTTTCAAAAAAAGGGGGAAAGACCCCCTAAAAGTTATAGAACCTTAATGAAAATCACACCATCATATTCAGCGTATCAGAGAACCCTACTGTAGAGGTTTCAAGCTCCTATCTACAAAAATGTGGATTTTTGCATTTTTTGCCAGAAGAAAGATCATGGATGCGTGTTTATTTGTTTGTTTGTTTGTTTGTTTTTTTTTTTTTCCCAGGGGTGATCGTATCGACCCAGTGGTCCTAGAATATCGTGGGAGGGCTCATTGGAACGGAAATTAAAAGTTCTAGTGCCCTTTTTAAGTGACCAAAAAAAATGGAGGGCAACTAGTCCCCCTCCCACGCTTATTTTTTTACCAAAGTCACCCGATCAAAATTTTGAGATAGCCATTTTGTTCAGCATGGTCGAAAATATGACAAATATGTCTTTTGGGATGACTTGATCCCCCGAAGTACCCAGAGGGAGGGCTAAAAGATATGAACTTTACCCAATGTTAACATATAGTATTGGTTATTCGGAAGTATACAGAAGTTTTCAGGAGGTTTTTTTTCTGCTAGTGGGAGGGAAGGGTGGGTCGGGGGTTATGTTGGAGGATCTGTTCATGAAGGAAGTTTTCATGGGGGAAGGGAAATCGCCATGAAGGGGGCGCCGGACTTGCCAGCATTATTTATTGGTTATTGGGAAGTATACAACCATTTTCAGGAAGGATTTTTTCTGGAGGGGGGGCTAGAGGAGGGAGTTACTCTGGAGAATATTTCCGTGGAGGATGTTTCTTTGGGGTAAGGGACATTTCTATGAAGGGGGCGCCGGATTTCCAAGCATTATTTAAAAACGATCAGAAATTAAATAAAAAAAACCAAGTTTTTTCAACTGAAATGTAAGAAGGAATATTAGAACTTAAAACGAACAGAAATTATAACGTATGTGAGGGGGTTCTCCCCCAAGTCAATACCTCGCTCTTTACGCTACAGTTTTTTTTTAGTGCTTTCAAAAGAGCTATCTATTCTAATTAAACGGCCTTTGTGATTCAGGGGTTTGTGAATCAAATTTTTTTTTAACTTTTAACGTAAAGAGCGTGGTATTGACTAAGGGCAGAACCCCCTCATATACGTAATAACATATACGTAATAAAAAAACAATAAAAAAACAAGCGATACGGCTCAATAGTAATCGAAACTTTTAAAAACGGAATTTTGATGTCAATAAATGTATCAAAAGAATGTGTTTATAATGCTGATTCTAAATATATAAATTTTATTAAGTTTAGTATTACTCATCAAAGGCAACAAGCCTGAGGAAATTTACTCGATTTTTTAAAGAGGGGGGAAACATCCCCTACAAGTGAAAGAATTTTAATGAAAATCACAACGTCAGATTCAGCGTATCAGAAAACCCTATTACATAGGTTTCAAGCTCATATCTGCAAAAATCTGCAACTTTGAATTTTTGCCAGAAGAAAAATATACGAATATAGAAGTTAGTTACGTAAGTTAATTTGTAAAGACATTCATTTAGCAAAAGAAAAGTAAAATTTTTATGCAAATAAAAGCTGCATTAACTAAAAAACGATCAGAAATTAAATAAAAAAAAACAAGTTTTTTAAACTGAAAGTAAGGAGCGACATTAAAACTTAAAACGAACAGAAATTATTCCGTATATGAAAGGGGCTGTCCCCTCCTCAACGCCTCGCTCTTTATTCCGTATATGAAAGGGGCTGTCCCCTCCTCAACGCCTCGCTCTTTACGCTAAAGTTTGACTCTGTCTCACAACTTTATTTTTTAAAACAATAAAAAACTTTAGCGTAAAGAGCGAGGCGTTGAGGAGGGGACAGCCCCTTTCATATACGGAATAAAGAGCGAGGCGTTGAGGAGGGGACAGCCCCTTTCATATACGGAATAATTTCTGTTCGTTTTAAGTTTTAATGTCGCTCCTTACTTTCAGTTTAAAAAACTTGTTTTTTTTATTTAATTATAATAAATAACCAAGTCAAACTCAAAACGAGCAGAAATTAACATACGTTGGGCTCAAAACCCCTGTGCCTTCCCAAGGCCAGAACATAATTTTCACTTTACTTAAAAAAATACAAATAAATGTGCATTGTCAGTTTAATATACATATACTGATATTTAGTAATCAAAATGTTAATATTATTTGATTTATTAAAGTTATAAAAGTAAAAACATTTATATTTTCTTTAGTAAAGTGCAAATTATGTTCTGGCCTTGGGAAGGCATTGGGGTTTCGAGCCCAAAGTGTGTTAATTTCTGCTTGTTTTGAGTTTGACTCACTTATTTATTGTAACTTCTGTTTATTTTGGGTTTCATTTATTTATCAATGCTGATTTGTGGTAGTTTCACACTTAGTAGATTATTTGATTTTATTTTTGCTCATTTTTTGTTTAATGGAGTTCTTTACTTTTCTTTGAAAAACTTATTTTGTGGAAATTTTTTTTTTAAATTAATATCTCTAAGAAAGGCTCAGTAAAGGAACACTTGGTAAAAAAAATGCCAAGGGTGTCTTTGGTCTAAGACACCTTAACAGAGCATATCAGAATGCATGGGCATACAAAGGGTCAAATTTACACTAGATATGGTTGAAAAAGCAGTTGATAAAATGTAGATGGTTGAAAAGGCTGGAAGTAAACAGCTGAAATGACAGAATAAAATTCAAACAAGAAGCAATTATCCATAACATCTTGGAAAGATTTAGCACTAATCCAAGAAGATTAATGCTGAAGCCTATTGATGGTTTTTGGTGATTACTTATTAATAAAGATTTCATAGGTATGATAGAACATGCTGGCAATGTAAGGTTTTGTACACTGAAAATATAACTTCAGCCCCCCTCTGCCCTTCATCACAGAATTGGCTGCCCCTCCCCTAGACAAGATGCCCATGTCAGAATAATAGAGTGCACTAAAGTAGAGGTGGTTATAATTTTTAAATTCTGTTTACAGTTATAGATAGTCTATAGTCTTTAACCATGTAATTAATTTTGAATTCAGCACACATGCTAAGAGATCTGATGGTGGGGCTAGTTCAACCTTGGGTTTGATTAAGCATACCATCTCCACGCGTTCCTCTAAAGTCATCAGTCTTCTTTATAAGGGACTTGTGCGTCCTAAGGTTGAAGTTGGAATGTCACTTGCCTCTCCATACTTTAAAAGAGATATAAAAGTTCTTGAAGATGTCCAGAGACATGCCACTAAAGTGATATCTGGCATGCAAGAGCTTTCTTGTCCTGTAAGACTATCAAAGTTGAATCTCCCTACACTTGTATACAGGAGAAATAGAGGGGATGCCATTTTAGCCTTTAAGTTATTGAGGGCTAATATTCTCCCAGCATTATTCCCTACAGTTAGCACCAATTCAAGAACTAGAGGTCGTCAACTGAAACTTGTCAAGCAGTCTACAACATCTTGAGTCCGTACTCAATTCTTCTCAACACATATTGTCAACAATTGGAACAAATTATCTAATGAAACTGTTACTGCTGAATCCATTGATGTTTTTAAATGAAGGCTAGATGCTGAGTGGTCCTCCAAAGAGTGTAAATTCAATTGGGATGCTATCGAAGATGGAGCAGCACCTGGTCACCAGTGATTCTTGCATACAATTAGTCATCATTCTGGAGCTCTACAAGGAGAAATCCTTAGATTGCTCCTAGCTGCAATTTAAGGTAATAATATAGGGTAGGGACATACAATGTATTTTCTAATGTGTAGGTGGTTGGGGTAGCTGTTTTTTTTTTTCAATTGTTTTAATTGAAAACACAAAAAGGCTTATGGTCTACTATGATCAACTGACATTACAATGATAGAATGTTTACCACCTAGTGGGTCCACACTAGAGTAGCATCAGTGAAAAAATCCTCATTAAAAATGCCAATTTTGTCTTGGACCTTAAGCCTAGAACACACATAGCTTTTTTGGGCACCCCTTTCAGCAGCTCAGTGTGCAAATGATAGCAGTACAAAAAAAAATGTCCCTTGTACAAGATTTTAAAAACTAAAAATCATGGACATGGACACCATTTGTCAACTGTACTATTTAACTTATTATTTAGTTCTTCTATTATTATTGTTAAGTTTTTGTATTATTAAAATTTAGGCTATGTCATCTTCAAATATTTATTTCATTAAAAATTTGTTATTCAATTTTTAAATACTTTATTTTTTTTTAATAACAGCTTTTAAATAGTTATTATTATTATTATTATTATTATTTGGATCTTTTGATTTTTGTGCAGAAGAGAAGGAAATGATTGAGGATTATTTTTTATTATTATTATTATTATTATCACAATGAAATTTGGTGCTGTTTTTGCAATTTGGCACTGAAAACTAAAAAACTATAAATCAGCACCATTTTCTTTGTAAATTGACACCAATTTACCAAATTGGTACCAAAAAAGCTATGGGTGTTCTAGGTTTCAGACTGGGTAACGTTTCTTCAGACCCACAGGCAAAATGATAATGCTTTCTGAAAATTTCTTAGTGAATAGATTACACAAACTGCTCATTAATAGAGAATAAGCAAATGTAAATGAGGTGATATGCTGTAAGAGAAGGCGTAGTCAAAAAAACAATTTGTCACTGAATCATAAACACATCACAATGAAATTAATGAGTACAATTAATAATTATATTACTTGTTTGCCCTGCTGTATCCAGCTTTTGGGTAGTTTTGCACAATGATAACTACAAGATGCCATAAAATTTGTCAGTAAAAATATTGGTAAAATGCCAGTAAAGTAAGTAAAATACCACTTTTATGGGGGTCTGTATAATTATGGTAAAATATGTAAAATACTGTACCCATTTTTATCATTTGCAGCACTAGTGAAGCATAGTAGTTATAGCCCAGAGATAACTGTTGACGACCTTTAGAAATATTTTGGTTATAAAACTTGAACCTTGAGAAAAAGATATGCTGCTCAAATGAGACACAATATGAGCATTTTCAGCCTCACACCTTGGCTCAGGCTTGACTAGTAAAGCTGTGAAGATTTATTAGGCTAAACTTTTTCTTAAATTTTGGAAAAAAAAACATGATATGGCTTAAAATCCTGCTGAAATAGTAGAATTTGCATGTTCCAAAACTTGAGCCAATGAAAGAGACACTGAAAACCCAAAATTAAGATGAACTGATTTTTGGGGCAGTTTTTAGTGGTTGCTCACTTCTGAAGGAAATAAATAAATAGTTCCATTAGATTCCTTGTGCCATCACTGTAGCTTTGGAAAATCTAATCTTTGATTTGCAGGCTTATCTTCCTTTTCTTCCAAATTTCTTTCATCTATGAAAAAATACTCTTGGTCTTTGCTATTCTACTTTTAATATCTTCACTGCACCAACCATCTTAACTGATAATACTACCTAGGTACATAAAGCCATCAACTTGATTGATCTTGTTACCCAAAATCACATTTCACTTATTCCCTGTCCTCCAAAAGATCATTCATTTTGCGAATATATTTATCTATGACACTCAATTCATCAACATATCTAAGTAGGAGAGTTCTACTCTCTGATTTGATTCCAGGCTCTCCCATAGCCTTTGCTATGTTTCTTAGGACAAAGTTCATCAATATGATCCACATCAATAGGGATAGAACACAACCTGCTTCACTCCTGCTCAATACAAAATCAGCTACTATCCTTGTTTTCTACCTTAACTGCAGCAATGCTATTCTTATGTATGGTAATCACTTTAATGTATTTATCAGGTATATTGTACAAGGATAGGACATTAAAGCTATTTTAGTGCCTGAATCAAACACTTGCTTATAATCTATGAAACTGAGGACTAATGGGGTCTGATCACTCAGACACTTCTTGATTATTAATCTAAGTGTGAAAATTTGGTCAATGCATCCACTCCCCTTCCAAAAACAACACTTAAAAATTTAGGTACTTCCCCTTTTACAAAACTAATCTTCTGTAATTTATCTCTAATTTCACAGCCACCATATTTTAAAAACTCATTTGCAACACTATCAGCACCTTGGGCCTTATTATTTTTTATTCCTTTTAGTATTAGTAATAATAATAATTTAATTTCAACCCTTCATACAAATACACTGTAAATGCTCGAAGGTGTTAAAAACGAGAAAAAAAAAGAATGAAAAAAAAATCAGACAACACTACAAAACAAAATTAAACCACAATAACTATGGCAGAGAGAAAAACAAACAAAATCAAAATCACGATTTTACTGAACAAGACTAGCTAATGGAAAGTCATGGACTGTTCTGTTTCAACTTTTGAAACAGGTAGACAACTCATCCATTTTCTTACTTATCTCAAAAATATAGTACCGTATCTCTGCAAAACATAAGAGTTTCTGAACCATATAGGAATTCCCAATAAATATTTGCAATACCGAAAAAAATTTGAATAAATTTGGTTACGCTCGGTTTTACTAAATCCATTCCATAACAGAGTTAAAAAAAAAGACATGTGGTGCAAACTGGTGTTACAGAGACGACCGAGCGTAATCTTGTCAAATTGACCTTTAGTTCGTGATAACATACCGTAAGTTTTCTGCAGTTTTTCTTTAAGTGCTGCAATAACTAGATTTTTAATAGCTTTGATAGAATTCCCATATCGGAGTCCAAGATATTCAAACGTATGTTTTTGGACAACTGTCTTCCCGCAAACATCAACAACATGATTTGGCAGTGTTTCGTTGTTCAAAACGACAAATTCAGTCTTAGGCGGCTCTTTTGTTAGCCCAATATCTCCAAGTGCAGACGATACTTGGAGTTAATAGCTTTCTATAAAGAATCTAAACTATCACTTATCAAAAGTAGATCATCTGCATAAGATAGATGACTAGCATCAATTCCATCTTCTATCAAAAATTCTTCTATCGATTTTATCGCAGAACGTACTGCATTGTTAAATATCACAGGGCTGATTACTGAGCCTTGTTTAATTCTAATTCTTCTTCACAAAACATATCTTCCTTCACTTCCAAAGTGTCACAAACTTTTCATTTTTTTTTATATATTGTTTCCTGTAACTCTATCACTCAAATACTTTTGTGTTTACAAGACCCTCTCTTCTCTACTAAGCTGAAAGTATTTTCACTAATATTTCTAGCTGTAAAGAAAGTGGAGAAATCATTAAAATATGAACTAAGGAGGTGTTAAGTGGAGGCCATGGATAAAATTGCTAAGGATCTGGAAGATCCAGCTAGATGGCATAACAGTAAAATATTATACCGGCATGTTAATAAATTGAGAGGGAGTAGTTAATCCAGACTTGTCCCAGTTAAAGATAGGAACAGGGCCAGGTTAAAGAGAGACGGGCAGAACATTTTGAGAATTTTGAGAAGTTGCAGGAAAAGATATAGAGGAAAGTGAAAGAGTTTGTGACACCTTGGATGTGAAGGAAGATTTATTTTGTGAGGAAGAATGAGCAACAATACTAAAACGATAAAAAAAAATAATAAGGCTCCAGGTGCTGATAGTGTGGTAAATGAGTTTCTTAAACATGGTGGCTCTGAGGTTAAAAATAAGTTACTGAAGATTATGAATACGATTTTTGAAAAAGAAGAAGTACCTAACGATTTTAGGAAAACTTTAATTAAACCACTGTATAAGAAAGGATATAAGATTGAGTATGGTAATTATTGAGGCATTAGTCTGGTCTCTGTAGGTAGACTGAGAGATGCTGTAGACAAAGTTTTAAGAGAAGAACACTGCAGTTTTAGAAAAGGTAGAGGATGTGTCGACCAAAATTTCACTCTTAGGCTAATAATTGAGAAGTGTCTGAGTTGTCAAACACCTTTGGTCCTCAGTTTTATAGATTATGAGCAAGAGATTGATTCTATTGATAGAAGAGATTTAGCAAATCCTTTTATGGTATACCAGACAAATACATTAAAGTGATTAGTGCTATGTATCAGAATAACACTGCTCTGGTTAAGGTAGGAAATGAGCTAAGTAGTTGATTTTGTATTAAATCAGGATTCAAGCAGGATTTTATTCTATCCCCTTTATATGGATCACTTGGATGGACTTTGTCTTAAGGAGCACAGGTAAGGCATTGGGAAACCATGGAGTCAAATGGAAAGGAAAAATTCTCCTGGACTTAGATTATGCTGATGATGTAAGCATCCTAGATGAAAGTGTGAGCAAAATGAATGAACTTTTAGAGGTTTTGCAAGTTCAGGGTGCTAGAATAGATTTGAAAATTAATGTTAAGAAGACTAAGTCACTAAGGCTAGGAATAAGTGAAGATTAAAAGGTGATGATGGTTAACAAGAAGATTGATCATTTGGGCAGCTTCACATACCTTGATAGTATTATTAGTAGATGGTGGGAGCAGTGAAGATGTTAAAAGTAGAATAGCCAAGGCTCAAGGTGTTTTTTTCACAGTTAAAAAAAAGTTTGGAAGGATAGGAAGATAAGTCTGCAAACCAAGATTAGACTATTGGAAGCTACAGTGATGGCAATGGTCAAATATGGCTCTGAAGCATGGGTTTTTCTGAAAAGCGGAAGAAGATTTGCTAGATGTTTCCAGAGAAATTGCTTACAGATTGTTCTGGGTACCTGGCTGACTTACCGTATTTCAAACAATAGGCTTTATAAAAAATGTGGTTCAATCCTGCTTTCTAGGGCTATAATGAAAGAAAGGCTGAGATGGCTAGGGCACGTTCTGTGGATGAAGGATGAAGATTGTCCTTTTTGGCCAACTTTTTTGGGCTAAAAAGAAAACAGCTTGTTCTCGTCTGGGGTGGGAGGATGTCATAAAGAAAGATATAAAGGAAATGGGAACTTCCTTGGAGAGTGTAAAGAGGGAGACTGAATAGATTGGGATGGAGGAGGAGCGTGCATAGCTGTGTTGGCCTCAGGGGGCTTGGTGCTGTGGTGAGTTGTTAGTAGTAGTAGTATTTTGTTCATCTTCTGCATAATCAAGTTTTAAACTCTCCAGTCTGATATTCAACTGTTCCTCGGAAGTTTCTCTCAAATTCTCATTTTGGAGTCTAAAAACATTATAATTTCCCAGAAGATAGTTATCTTTCCTAAATTTAAGATTTAAATGAACCCTAGATGTGATTTTATTGTGATCAGTAACAGCACTCCTGTATGCCCTAGTATCTGCTATTGGTCCTGCTGGTTGTTGGTTTACAATAACATAATCAATAAGGTTGGCCATTTTACCATTATGTGGGAACCCTGCTAACTTATGGGCCATTTTATGACTAAATAATGCATTAGTTATAACTAGATTGTTTTGTCTACAAAATTGCAGCAGTCTATAACTGTTGCTATTTTCTTTTCCTACACAAATTTGCCTATTTGTATATACTACTATGAATGATACCTTGCATTTTTTAGTTGAAAGATGAATAACTAACATTCTATTATTACTGCCTTCCCTATCTAAATAAGACTTAGCACTTTCCTTATTCATCATGAACCCTTCTTCCTGTCTATACACCCCATTTTTCCTACCTCTGTAAATAAATTCTATGTGATCTAGTTTCCTGTTTCCTACCCTTAGGATGTGAGTTTTTGAAACTCATAAAAAGTCCAGTTCAAAGCATCTAAATTCGTCAGTCAAAATTTCAATAAAATGGTTGTTTTTTTAACATTGTAACATTCCATGTTGCAATTTTTATAATGTGTTAAAAATAATTATTTGATTAGAAAAAAAAATATTGTTTCCGTACTTTAGCAATTGAGATAAACAAGCACTTGAACAAGGTCTTGACCTTACTCACCTATCCAATCACCTAAGATATATTATTGAAATCATTGAAATCACTATGGCCTGTGGAAAATCAATGGCCCCATAACTAGTTCAGGACAGGGAATAACACATCTCCTGTGTACATGAAGTACTTCATCCGGCTTAGAACTGGACTGCTAGATGTCCCTTGGGCCTCCAATATGATTTTAGGCTTTGCGCAGTCCTGAGGCTATCCTGCTCACAATATGGTTTTTCACACTTCATGATGTTCTTCTATCAACAAGAGTCGAAATCCTGCACAAGCTATCTCAAACCTAGTACCTCTGGCTTTTTATATATTCATGCCAACAAATACTATACTACTATAGGGAAACCGCTTAAAACAGATAATTTAGCTAGGAAGAGTTTTTTTTTCAGACCACCAAAAGCAAAAGGAAACCAGAAGAGTAATTCATCAATCAGAATCCAGTACAACTGCTGTGCTACTTACTAAGTTATAATCTCCTTAACAGGCACCACTTTTCAAGGTCACCTTGCAGTGCTATTTGCAGTCTTGGTTCTGGTTAGGCAAACTTATGAAAGGTCCACCCTGAGGCCACAATAGCAGGATTTCTCTTTTGGGGATAGGGATGGAGGATGAAGCTTATGATGGTAGTGACTCCAAACCATCTTACAACACTTTATACCCAGCTCTGACCTTTTATTCCCAGGTTATCCTTGTCAGGGCATTCATCAGGTAATTAGGACCTCTAGCTTAATGGTATTTAAATGTCCTGTCTAAATATATAACACAGAAGGCTTTTCTAAAGATTATAGAATCACCCAAACATTTGTTATTGTAGTGTTTCCTTCAACAGCAAAGACAAGACTATTACCTATAATAATTGCTGCTGTTGAAATCCCCCCCCCCCACAATGTAGCCCTATGTATTATATAAAAGTTTGCTGATTTTGTGGGTTTGTCATTATCTTTTGTGTTTATTTCTCATGAACATTTTGTATATAAGGTAAAATAAAGTCAATTAAAAAAAAGAATCAGGAAACATTTGTATATAATCTAGGGGTATATCTTGCTCCAATAGGGGGGGGGGGCAATTGTAACATCAGCAATTATTATATTTGGAAGAAACATATCTAATTTCTGCCTTTTGATATAACGTTACTAATATTACATCAGTGGATAGAATGCATCTTATTAGCAAACCATGACATGTAGGAATTTTTGCTTGTCAGGTTCCTGGCTAATATATTAGGGCCTGACCAATATGGATTTTTGGGGTCCGATACTGATATATCAGTATTGTACTGATACGGTACTGATATAATTTGCCAATAAATATTACACACCAAAGAACAGCCTCAATAGTTCACTGTGGGTTTCAAATAATGCAAAAAAAGATTTATGTTGAAAATATTTAGAAAAACACTCAAACCAAGTAAAGTTTTAGTTTGTAATGCAGAAAGCACCACTTTTTAGCATTTTCTCCTTTCAGAGACCTTTGTTTGTTGTCACAAATGTTCACAACTGTGCTGAAAACTCTCTTGCTTGGGACAGAAGAGGGTGAACAGCAGAGATGCTTTCCAGCAAGTTGTGCCAGTCTCTTGAAACGGCTGCTGTTATTTCGCCACCACTCAAACGGACAGCTTTTTTTTCCCTGTCAATGACAGCCTCATTCATGTACCTTTCCAGTTCCTGATCAATATCATCTGCTAACTCTTTTTCCTCACTTGTTGAAGTTCCAAGCATGTTATGAAACAGACAGTCAATCAAACTTGCTGTGCCTACTCTCCTCTGTTTGGGTTTCCTCTTCTCCTTTTCCAGTGGCTAATTTTGTTTCTTCCAATGTCCGACTCTGTTTTTCTTCTGATAGGCAGTTTTTAGAGGGGTCAGTACTTGTATCTGGGATCCAGGAGACAAGCAAGAATAACTTCTCTGGTTGTATGTTCTTTAACTCACCATACATTTCAAACATTACTGCACCAGGTGTGAATTGACAAGTATTGACAACAAATATACTTTGACTTCATTTGACTCACCTCTGCTGCTCTCACCACGGTCAGACCTAGCTGGTGGCTCAGCCCCCTAAGACTGGATGAGCAAAAATTACATGAGGAAATCTGGCGCCATCATCTGGATAAGTCTTGCATAAAAAAAAAAAAAAAAAAAAAAAAAAAAAAAATCAGCCAATCTGATAATGACACTGACCCCTGTATTGGCTTGATAATATCGGCTTGGCGATATATTGGTTGGACCCTAATATATATATATATATATATATATATATATATATATATATATATATATATATATATATAATATATATATATATATATATATATATATATATATTATATATATATATATATATAATATATATATATATATATATATATATATATATATATATTATATATATATATATATATATATATATATATATATATATATATATATATATATATAAAGCAATTTCTTTATCAGCAGAATAATTTGCATTAAAACTCTTTTAAGACAGCACTTTTATTTTCTTTGCAGATTCCTGGCTGCACTCATACATATTGATAGATAAATTTATAACCTCTTGATCAATCATTCACACTTTATGGCAATAGATCTTTTGTTGACAAAACTCCATTTCACTTATTTGTCTAATTTGTTATTTATCTTATTCTCTTATATTTTGTTTTTATATGTATTGCATATTGTTCTTTGCATTGTATGCAAAGCTCTTTGTGTTGTATATGTGTTCTTTGTATACAATGGCCTACTGTATATTTGTCTATTGTTTATATTGTCTATAATTGTATATTGTCTTATTTGTTATTTATATTTTTTGCGTTCTTCCTACTACTGGTAAGCAAAACACTTTTTTTGGCTATCTTTCAATTTACTTCCTTGTTGAAGTTTTTACTCAGTTTCAGAATTTAGCTAGTTTCTTTTTGGAAAATATATATTAAATTTTCTAAATTTCATCTATTAAAAAAAAAACTTGGAATGGTAGGCGGCAATATTTAAATTTATTTTTCAAACTGTGGAAGAGTTCCAGTTTTCAACTTTTTTTGCTAGTAGGTGCTGTTTTTACAGTAATTACCTCAACATTTGGGCAATTAAATGATAGTATTGTTTGTATCGAATTGGGTCATTTCAAAATCTTTAGTCTACAGCTTGCAATGATATATACAGCGTGAACCAGTTTGTGTCTTCGGCCCAAGACTGAAGTATCAGGAGATATCCCCCTCCTTCTTTTGATTCAAGTAAATTGCTGAAGGTTCTTATTATGCTCAGTTTGCCTATTGCTCATCATCTATACTTCCTTCCAGACGTTGTGATAATGAAGATTCAAATAATGAAAGCCCTATGGGTAAGCCTAAATCAAAACGAATTAAAATTTCTGAAGCTGCCAAGAAAGTTGTCCCTGCACAAGCTAGGAAACCCACTGTCAATGTATTAAGAACACTATCAAATATGTCATGTGAGGGATGGTCACCATGGAGGTTTTCCCCTGGTCATAAGGTACCATATAGTTTTTTGTTTGTATTAAGTGCTACCCAATTGGGACAAATCCCAATTTTTGAAAGAGATGTGATGAAACCATTGCTTGGAAACTTACTGTAGTGACAGTAAAACCCAGATCATCATCCCCTGTTTGCTCCTATTTGCCAATGAATGATGTTATCAAACTAAATATAGTGGCAATTAAAGCAGGCTGCTAACCCTGTGATTTGGGGTTTAATGTTTTTTTTTTTTACTTTAAATTAGTTGGAATAATAATTATAGACAACTGAAACTATACTACTACTACTACTAGTAACCCACGACAGCACCAAGCCGCCTGAGGCCAGTACAGCTACGTGCGCTCCTCCTCCGCCCTAATCTATTCAATGCCTCCCTCTTTACGATATCCTCCCATCCTAACTCACGATAGCACCAAGCCGCTTGAGGCCAATACAGCTAGGTACGCTCCTCCTCCACTATAATCTATTCAAAGCCTCCCTCTTTACACCCTCCCAGGAAGTTCCCATTTCCCTTAAATCTTTCTTTACGATATCCTCCCATCCTAACCGCAGACGACCTGCTTTATGTTTAGTCCAAGAAGGTTGGCCGAAAAGGACAATCTTCAACAATCAGCCATCATTCATACATAGAACGTGCCCTAGCCATCTCAACCTTTCTCTCATTATTGCCCAAAAAAGCGGGTTTGAACCCACACTTTTCGTACAGCCTACTGTTTGAAATATGGTCAGTCATCCGGGTACCCAAAACAATCTGTAGGCAATATCTCTGGAAAACATCTAGCACATTTTTGTCCGTTTTTCGGAGTGCCCATTCTTCAGAACCATAATTGAGCACTGTCATCACTGTAGCGTCCCATATTCTAATATTGGTTTGCAGACTTCTCTTCCTATTCTTTCAAACTTTTTTCAACTGTGAAAAAAGATCCTGAGTCTTGGCTATTTAACTTTTAACATCTTTACTCCTCCTACCGTCTAACTAATAATACTACCAAGGTAAGTGAAGTTGTCCACTTGACACATAGCAAGAAAATTGTTGAGAATTGAAAATGGTTTTTATTCCTCAAAATTCCAAAACTGTAATGTTTTCTGCAAATAATGACCAAACTGACGAAAAATGAAATGTACCACCAACTGCTAGACAAGTATTTTTTTGGCTGATAGCCTTATTTTACTATTACCTGACCTTTTCAAGAATCATGTACAAGTTTGCCAATATTCTAGGAAAAAGATTTAGTTTAGAAAAAAAATTATGCTGCCAATACTGAATGTCAGGAAATTAACCCATACAAATTTGTATTGATCAATAAAACAAGAAGAAAAGAAGAGACAATCCACCTGTCTTAAGTTTTTTTTTGTCACTAATACAGTCAATATTTTTGTAAGAGAAATTTGTTTAAGTTTAATTATTGGTTAGTAGTAAAGAAAATGAAACAAATTGACAAGTATAAACCCAGAGTAATTAAAGCAAGGGTCTAACTCCCAAGCTAAGGGGACTAAAAAGCTGAAAATGTGCATTTAAGGATGTTTGACATGAACAATGAGGAATTCTGAAAGTTGGTCCTATAATTCATTCCATTTCCGAAATAATTAGTTTTAGTGACAATGGCACCCTTATTTGCCACAATCAAAGTTTTGTCGCAAAAATTGTAGAGCATATGCTTTAGAATTTTGCTTCAGCAAATTTATTGCTAAGAGCTTTATTTGAGTCCCACTCTCTCTTAGCCCCCCTCCACTTTCGCTATCACGCATATTTTGTCTCTGATATAAAAATTTAAGCATAAAACCTACAGTTATAACCATTACGTTTCTTCAATCTCAATTGAACTGCAAAATTTCATCACTAGATAGATTTTCCCAAATCTTTTTGAAATATATTTACTTGCTTATGTTGCTATTTATTTGTTTGCGGCCGCTACTGCTACCAATGAAAGTGACCAAACTCAATTTGATTTCAAAGTGTACATGTGAAGCTAAAGCATTTGTTTCCTCGATTTGCAATGATCACCAGTGTTGCCAACGCTTTGAAATCAACTGTATCAGTTTTCCGATTAAAATTGTACCACAGGAAAGTAATTTGTATCATCGGAACAATAGGTTAAAAATTTGCCGTAACAATAAGATAATTTTCAAAAATTTAAAACTTGGAACAGATATTTGAGTAAAAAAAGAGCAAGTAAAACCTAAATGTACCGGGAAATCTGGTTTTACCAAAAAATTTCCAAATGTACTGCACTGTGTCAGGACCTCTAAATTGTACCAAAAACGGTACAGTTGTACCGCGTTGGCAAAGCTGATGACCACTTAAAAATACCAAGGACAGTGAAACGGAAGTCTGATTGTTTGAATTAGTAAAGTGAAAACTTGCACATATATTTCTTGCCCAACTTAGAAAAGTTGAGAATTGAATTTTCAAGGAAAATTGGCCTCCATATGCAGGCGCCAAATTAAAAAAAACGGGTTTAAAAATCAGTTAGCCTAACTACTTTGGCTTGTCTATTTTCACGCTCGAACGTGGCAACACTGACGATAATATGATACTGTTCTAAAAACTTCATAATTTTGAAGCAAACAATTTCTTTCTTGGATTCATAATAACTGCTTTAAGAATGTCAAAATATAACTGAATTTCAACTTTTTAACTCTGCAGTTTTTGATTCAATGAATTTTTGCGAAAGTTAGTTCCATGAAAAACAAAACCATCTATTCAGAGGGTGAACTGATTGTGGCATTGGATTGCTTTTGCTTATACATTGTTATTTTATGTATTGGGCAGGGGGGAGACAGCACCCCCTCACCGCCCAAGTTTTTCTGACATCTAAAATAATAAAAAATGTTCTTTTATATTTTTACACTCTTATGATATACCTTGCCCCTAAATAAATTCTAGATTTTCTGTATTATTATTTTAAGCTGATTTTTGTTAAATGTATTTCTATTCTCAAATCGTAGTCATTGCTTTAAGAATGCCAATTACATTGTTTGTAAGTTTTTACATTATTGGAATTTTCTTTTGAAAATTTGTATAATCTTTTCTGTAGAAAGCGTATCCATCTCTCCAGAGGATGAATAAATTGTTGCATCTGACCACTTTTGCTTGTTTATTGTTAATTTTTATATTGGTTATTGTTTATAAGCACATGCACATTGTGGGCTCCACAAACCTGCTAAATGAACAGAATTTAGTTCAATTTTTTCTAGATTGCTTAATTTTAGCGTAATTTCGTTGATGATTTTGGTTGATTTTTGCTTTTTAAGCTAAAAAAAAAAATCATAAATCATTGCACAGCGTGTTTCATTTTAGAATTGGGTACAGGAAACTACCTTAGAAACCTCACTTCAACAATTATATCTTTTTTTGGGAAAAGATCTGTACGTCACAAAAAAGCTTTACCAAATTATTAACTAAGAATTCTGCATGATAAGTTGGGCAAAATTAAACGTTAAAACTGCTTTTAGGAAAATCTATTTCTTGCACTACTACCTCTGCTACATACTGCTCAGAGTAGCAGCAATCCGCCTGAGGGCCACACAGCTGTGCACACTTTTCATCCACCCCAATCTGTTCAACGCTTCACTCTCTACCCCCTCACTTGAATACCTAGTTTCTGTTAACTTTTACCTTTTCTTAACCCAACTGGGGACAACTAGTTTTTTTTTTGTTTAGCCCCAGATGGATAGACAAAAATCTCAAAAACCAAAAAATAGTTGAATGTTGCTCCCTTGCATAATTACAGCAATTTTTTTAATCACCCGGTATTCGAAAACCCATCAGCAAACACCTAAAAATGCTGCCTTCTAAACTGTAAACCACTTTGAATAATCGAACTCTGAGCTATGATTTCTAAGGAGTTTCTCTACAGACTTCTACCTTAGGATCGCTGTAGTGTATAAACTATTGTAATTCAAAATATATTCAAAAGAGGGTTTCCCCCCTCTCTCTACCCCCTCCCCATTCTCTTTCTCTCTCTCTCCTACTCTTGTCAGATATATTGGTGCGTAACTTCTAAACATCTTCATAAATGCTGTATTTTATTTAGTCAAAGACCTTTATGCTTTTTTGAGTAAGTGTGCAATCTCTTCTTTTTTGTGTTTACATATGAAATATCTTGATTTTAAGAACTTGAAGCTAGCAGCAATCAATCATGTTAACAAACTCACGGTGGTTAAAGGATACAGGCCATTTGATCGGAGAATTACTTTTATGACATGGCATCCTAAAAAACCTACAGTTCTGGCTGTTGGCTCAAAAGGTGGAGACATTATTTTTTGGGACTATAATCAGCCTAAACATGAGCATATGATAAATGGAGTAAGTTATTTTTAATTGCATCTTAGTTGAATTTTTTGTGTTTTCTTTTTTTTTCTGTTTAATTCAGGATTGTTTTAAGGGTTTTATCTTCCAAGACCGAAATTAATAAGCTTCAGGTCAATAGATTTAATTGATTTAATTAATTTATCAATTTGATTATATTTTCAATTTAAGATTATTTTGAGGCTTTTATCCTTCACAACGGAAAACTATCGACTTTGGGGTTATAGCTTTATTTCATTAATTTAATTTATGTATTTAATTAATTGATTTAACCTTTTTTATGGATTGTTTCGAGGCTTTTGCCTTTCAAGACGGAAGACTATCGGCTCTGGGTATATATATAAACAATAAGTTGAACAATAGGGAATTTTTTTTATATAAGACAGTGGAGCGCAACTTTAAACGAATATTTCGACCCTATATCCAAGGGCCATCCTAAGCAAAACAAATGTAGAAACATTAAAATACAATCTTTAAAACTGAATATTTTTAAAACAGTCCTAGCATCATTACTTCAAGGAAGTTCAACCAAGACAGTGTGGTCTTCGTCGCTATTTACGTCTGAGTATATACCTCAGAGGGGTTGTCTTTTAATCATTTATAGTTGAACCTGATGCATCAATTAGAATAGCCCAGGGTGTTTGTTCACAGTTGAAAAAGGTTTGAAAAAATGGGAAAATATGTCTGCAAACCAAGACTAGAATATTGCAAACTACGGTAATGACAGCTGTCGAGTATGGTTCTAAAACATAGGTGCTTCGAAAGGCAGAGGAAAATTTGCTAAATGTTTTCTAGAGGACCTCTCTGAAGGCAGCTTTAGGTACGGTGCTCGTTTGGCACACCATATGTCAAACAATAAGCTGTACGAAAATTTGGTTCTAGTCTACTTTCCTGGTCTATAATAAAAGAGAGGCTGATGTATCTAGGCCATATCAGGACACATTTTTACGGATGAAGAATAGTCGCCAAGACTGCCAAAGATCGTTTTTTTTTTGTCCAGACTAAAGGGGGTGGGAAGAGGTCATAAGAAAAGATTTAAAGAAAATTGGAACTTTAAGGGAGGGGGTTAAAGAGTTAATCTTCGAGTAGATTGGGGCAGAAAAAGAGCTTAGGCAGCTGTGGTGTTCTCTGGTGGTTTAGTGTTGCAGGGAGTTGCTACTTGAGGTAGTAATAGTTAATGTATCAGCTTGTTATATATAAAAAATTGGTATGCAACGCCAAATAGAACAAAGCCTTCAGGTGCGAAAACGACATCAGAAAAAAACAAAATGAAACAGATAAGGTAGAATTCAAAGTAAATTTAAGTCAAAATCTATAAATTATACAAGTAAACATATCCCAGCAAAGAATAATCTTCAAACATGAATTACTCAATATCGGCTTCAATACCCTCTATTCTTAAGATAGGAGGTAGATTGGAAAGTTATAATTCTAATGGACTTGGTTGATCAAAATTAACCCGTCTGATGGTATTTGTCTTGCTCAAGTTGAATCACAAGTCCAACTGTCTTTCGGATTCTTAGTTTTGCTGTTATGCTAAAATTCACTAAAAAACCCGACATTTAATGGACAGAGAAAATTTTGTATCCGATTTTCTCTGATTTTGGTTTTCAAACGTTGTTTTTTATATGGCAAACCCACAAGAAAATGCCTTAAAAAAAAAAAAAATACTATAGTGAGAGAAAGGTGATTCAGATAGTTTTATGTCTATGTTTTTCAAAGTGTTATACCAAGCTGAGCTAGTTTGGGCCGTGCTATTTTATGATTTTCTCCCCTTTTTTTCTGATTTACCCTCAAGATATAGACACTTACGTGAGTTATGGCACACACTATTTGTGTACCACATTCGTGTCATGTAGAAGAGATAATGACTATTGCTCGTTGCCATTCTATTCTTTAAAATCCCTCTTTCCTAACTAAGATAGTTGCTCAGACTCAGAAGTATGAACTAAATAAACTATCAAATGGTTCGTGGTAACGAACTGCATGTAAGGAATAACTCGGCCCAATAGTAATCGAAACTCTAAAAAACGGAATTTTGATACCAATAGATGATCAAAAGAATTGACTTTTATGTCGATTCCAAATATGTAAAATTCATTAGGTTTAATGCTACCCATCAAAATTTCGAGATTAGCCTGATTTTCAAAGAAGGGGGGAAACACCCCGAAAAAGTCAAGTGATCTTAACTAGAATCACGCCATCAGATTCTGCATATAGAACGAAGAGTGGTCCTTACAATTGCCAGATATGTGAAGAGTGGGAGGAAAATTTATTGCATTTTCTGGGGAAGTGAAGGGTTTAGGGTCTTGAGAAAGGAAGTTTTTGGAGTGGATGAGGGGGATGAGCCTTGGGTGGAAAAATTGCTGGGAAATAGTGTTCTATTAGTATTAGGAATCTGGTGCGGTTTATTCATGTATGTAATTAAATAAAAAAAAACAAGTTTTTTGAACTGAAAGTAAGGAACGACGTTAAAACTTAAAAAGAACAGAAATTATTCCGTATATGAAAGGGGCTGTCCCCTCCTCAACGCCTCGCTCTTTACGCTAAAGTTTTTCATTGTTTAAAAAAATAGAGTTGTGAGAAAGTCAAACTTTAGCGTAAAGAGCGAGGCGTTGAGGAGGGGACAGCCCCTTTCATATACGGAATAATTTCTGTTCTTTTTAAGTTTTAACGTCGTTCCTTACTTTCAGTTAAAAAAAAACTTGTTTTTTTTTATTTAATTTTTGAACGTTTTTGAATTAATGCGAGTTTTGATTTTGGCTCATCGTACATGAATAATAAAAAAAAAATTAAATATTAATTTTATTTTTATTTGGTTAAATGGCTTTCTCGAAACCTGTTTAATTTTATTTACGAACGTTTTTATTAGTAATAAATATACGTAACTTACGAATTAACTTACGTAACGAACCTCTATATTCTTATATTTTTAATACGTATAGTAGAGGGTTCGCCCCCTAGTCAATACGTTGCTCTTTAAGCTAAAGTTCAAGTTTTGTTCCAATTCTTTAAAAATGACCCCTTAATCACAAATGCCGTTAATTAGAATAAATAGCTCTTATGAAAGTACTAAATAATCTTTGGCTTAAAGAGCGAGGTATTGACTAGGGGATGAACCCAATCATATACGTAATGTTTTCTGTCGTTTTTAATTTTTGATGTTGCTCCTTACTTTCAGTTAAAAAACTTTAACTGAGTGCGTTCCACTCGGAGACAATGTGGTTGCTGAATGCCCATCTACCAACATCTCTTCTGAAACATTCTTCGGTTAGCTTAAACTCGTGACCTCTCAGGTTATTATTCTTCAATGTTAATATCTCTTCTGGAGGGATGTTGTCGTAGTATATGTTGCATATTTTATATACTTCAATAAGATCTCCTCTCAAAAACCAGTATGAGAGACTTGGAAGTGATAATTTTTTCAAACGGTCTTGGTATGATAAGTCTCTAAGTGTTGGAACAAATTTAGTAGCCCTCCTTTGGATTTTTTCTATTGCATTGCTGTCTTTTTAAAAAATGGTCTGTTTGTTGTATGACCGTATTTGATCATTGGTCTCACTAACGATTTGAAGAGTATAGAAAACAGTGCTGAGTCAGTAAGAGAGAAATTTCTTCGAATAATTCCCAAGAATTGTGATGACTTAGAGATGATTGACTCGTAGTGCTTGGTGAAAGTCATGTCACTGTCTATTCTTATTCCCAAGTCTCGCGCTTCTTCTTGTAAAGGTATCTGTTGTCCTTCAAAGCAGTAGTGCCGAGAAATGTGTTTTGGGCCTAGCCGAACGCGACAACTTTTTTCTGTATTCACTTCCATGCTCCATTTTTTCATCCATTCTGCTATTTTGTTCAAGTCTTGCTGTAGTATTTCTGTATC
>CM051274.1:54733724-55138724 GCA_027921565.1 Artemia sinica | reverse complement strand
GTATAAAAAAGGGGAATTAGACTATTGAGATCAAATTGTAAAATATGCACAATGGATGCGATTTATTTCAGATTGGGGTACAATTTTTATAGAGTAAAAATAAAAGAAACTATTCCAACAATCTAATATTTTCCAATTTTCGAGGGAGGGATACTTGTCACAGTGCCCCCCCCCCCCCCTAAGTTGTATGTATTTATTTACCTGCTTTTATTGCCGTGGACCTTTTCCAACCCGTGTAAGTGTCAGTTATATTCTAACAGTATTCCGTTAAAACAAATAAACGTATAGAACAAAGCAAATTATGTAATTTTGTACACATAATGAAATGACAGGTCTCCAAATTGAATAATTATACACAACATTGAAAATAAGGTCTCTTAAGCCACCGATTTGTCTCCAAGTTATTTCATTGCTAATATTCTTATTTTAGTTTTTTATTCTAGTTATTTTATTACTATATAATTTATTATTATATATTGCATCTTGAGGGGAACCTATTGTCTGAAAAATTAATAATTTACGTTTGAACAATGAGATTGAAGCCCAAGGCTTTATGATTAACAACAAAACTAAGGATATTGCCGTTTAAAATTAACCACTGTAAAATTTATTTAGTTTATCTTGTACATTTTTTCTTGGTCGGAGGGAGGCAAAAGCTACTTCCTTGAATAATTTTCGTGTGAATAAAAGTTGACAGTTTTGTCAAGGCTTTTTGCTTAAAAAAAGGAGAAATTAAAATTGCCGTTTAAAAGTTAAATTATCATAAAATTAAAAATCAGTTAGCAATATTATTCTATTGAACGGCAAGATGTGACTACAACAATTCTAAGACGAATTTATTTTCCCTTATAGATAATACCTAGAATTAAATTAGGTAGCCTTTGGGATAGAGATAGACGTATTTCGCTGATAGACGTACCGCTCGTCTCCCCTGAAGGGTACCACCAGGGGGCCTGATACCTCCTCCTTGGAAACAAGAAAAGATTTAACTTAACAAAATGGGGAAAATGGGAAATACCCAGATTTTGGCCCTAGTAAAAATGAAACGCCTGCCAGTTCCTTTCTTATCCCCTGGAAAATTTCTTCGTGGCGCTCTTAACCCCTTATCTTCTTTGCAGTAAATGCAAAACTCTTTGCAGCATTCGAATAAAAGTAAAATTAAGCTCTTCCCTCAAGGATGGAAATCATCCCAATAGTGGTTGCTAGGGCAAAGGTGGGTGGTACTCTGTTGTTGAGGGCATAACAGAGGAGTCAAGGTAAGTCATGCTGGAGCTCATTTATAAGATGAGTTCAGGGACTCACGGGTACATACATTGCCTTCCCTGTCTTCTCTACTAATGCAACCAGTACATAAAAGCACGCCTTTTTTGCTCTATATTTTGAAATAGTATGAAATCGACTGTGATAGCACGAAAGGTATTATGTTCTTGTTTTTTAATTTCCTTGAGTTCGAAGCAAGGAACCCCTTCTCCCTCCCTCCGCTTCTTCAAGCCCGTTAGAAGTATAAGAAGCGATTCAAGGCCCTAGCTCTGTCACACATGTCAGTAACCCTCAGCGATTCGCTGTTCAATTTGACACTGGGATTATGGACACCTCTCTTTGTCTAGGCAGGCACATACATGGGAATTTACGATATGAAATAAAAATATTATTCATTGTATTAAAATTATAATTTGTAATTTTTTTTAATATGAGTTTGAGCATAAAATCAAATTTTAGTTTATCATCCTCTTATTTTTCTACCAAATTTGATCAAATCAAACAAAAAATATAAGTGAACCAAGGAAAAAAGCAAACAAAAAACGACCTGGCAATAAAATGAGTTGGCAAGATGTGAAGTACCACAAACAAGAGTTTGGGTATCGCTTCCTTCTCTCACTGTAAAAGTCTAAAACCTACTGCGTCATTGGCGCTTTACTGAAAACCAATTTTATGACAAATATTTTCTTTTGTACTTAATATTGAAAATAAACATTAAAATTATATTAACATTTTGAACTGATGAGCTTTCAGCGATTAATATCATTATACATCAAATATTCAGTTTAATTTATTAGCTCTTTTTAAAGTTGTTCAAGACGAATATAGTTTCACTACAAACAAGTGTTTGGATACTGCCTCCTTTCCTAACTGTAAATAAAAACCAAAAGCCTACTGCGTCATTGGCGCTTAACTGAAAACCGATTATATTACAAATATTTTCTTTTCCAGTTCTTACAGTATTGAAAATAAAAATACAATTACAGTGAAATAAATTCTTGTTTGTGATGGATCTTTCCACAATTAATATCATTATACATCAAATATTCACTTTAATGTTGTTTATACTTTCCAAGACTGTTCAAGATGCATATAGTTTTCAGTAAAGCGCCGATGACCCAGTAGGTTTTAGACTTTTACCGTGAGAGAAGGAGGTCATACCCAAACTCTTGTTTGTGGTGATTTTTGTTTGTTTCAAGCTTGATTTGCATATTCAATTTAAGTTTCACTCGTTTTAAGATTTATTTATTAATTTACATTAATATCTATTGTATGTTTGTTTGCATTGATTGTTTATTTAATTTCTGTTATTTTTAAGTTTTATTTTTACTTCAATAGGAAAATATTTTTTTTCGTTTCAAGCTTGATATTCATATTCAATCTAAGCATTACTCGCTTTAGGATCTATTTATTCATTTATATTATTACTTGTTGTATGTTTTTGCTATGATTGTTTATTTAATTTCTGTTCGTTTTGGGTTTCATTTATTCTTTAATAGTAATTTCTGGCCGTTTTGAGTTTGAATTTTAAAAGGTATTTGTATCTGCTGAGCATATATATCCAAACAATATCCAAAACACTGGTTATTTCAAAATTCGTAGCAGACGGGTTTGGGGAAAAAGAGCGTGAGGGAGGGGGGGGGCTAATTTAACTCTCTTGACTCTTAAACTCTTAAAAAGTAAACTAGAACTTTCAATTTCCAATCACATGAGCCCTCTATGAAGTTTAGACGAGCATCCCTTTCATAAGAACCATACATGTCCTTAGGGCATAACTTAGAACACCTTCCCCTGTGCCCTGGGGGGGGGGGGCTCTATTGACACCGGATTCTTTCTTATCCCACCGTTGAACTATTTTCAAAAAGATGTCTATCTCAAAATTTTCATCAGATGGGTTTTGAAAAAGAAGGCGTGGGGGGGGGCTAGCTGCCCTCGGATGTATTTTGAATATTAAAAAAGTGAGCTCGAACTTTTAATATCCAATCAAATGAGCCCTCTCTGAAGATTATACGAGCATCCCTTTCATACGAACAATATATGCCCCAGGGCATAACTTACAACGCCTGCCCCCTGGCTCTGGGGGGTCGTGACGACACCTGAGTTTTTGTTATCTGACTTTTGAGAAATTTTTAACTTACTGGCCATCTCAAAATTTTTAATGGATGCCTTTGGGGAAAAAGGGGCGTGGGGGGGGGCTACCTGCTCTCCAATCTCTTTTGACTCTAAAAAACTCAACTAGAACTTTCAATTTCCAGTCAAATGAGCCATCTCTGAATTTTTTTACGAGCATCCCTTCAATAAGAACCATATATTCCCCCAGGGCATAACTGACAACACCTGCCCTCAGGCCTTGGGCGGCTGTGTTGACCCCTGAGTTTTTGTTATATGGTCTTTGAACTATTTTAAAAAAAGCTATCTCAAAGTTCTTATCGGATGGGTTTGAAAAAAAAGGGCGTGGGGGGGGGGGCTAGGTGCCCTCCAATCTCTTTTGACTCTTAAAATGTGGACTAGAACTTTCGATTTCCAATCAAATGATCCCTCTTTGAAGTTAATACGAGCATCCCTTCCATAAGACCCATATATGCCCCCAGGGCATAACTTACAACGCCTGCCTCCGGGCCCTGGTGGGTTGTGTCGACACCGGAATTTTTGTTACATGATCTTTGAACTTTTTTTTTAACAAAATAGCTATCTTAAAATTTTGATTGGATGCATATGGGAAAAAAGGTTTTTTTTGGGGGGAGGGAGCTGGTTACCCTCCAATATCTTTTGACGCTTAAAAAGTAAACTAGAACTTTCAATTTCTAATCAAATGAGCCCTCTCTGAAGTTTATACGAGCATTCCTTCCATAAGAACCATATATACCCCCAGGGCATAACTTATAACCCTTCCCCCCTGAAGACTGTGGGAGGAGTGTCCTGCTCAAACATATAATTTCCAGAACTTTCAATTACGTTGAAAATGGCTGCATCAAAATTTTGATTGGATGTGTTTGGGGAAATGGTGGGCGTGGAAAGGGTGTCAGTTGCCTTAGAATCACTTTCGACTATTAAAAAGGGAACTAGCCATTTATGTTTCAAATCGAATGAGCCCTTTCTGAAGTTTCTACGACAACGTTGTTATGCAAAACCTTATATGCTCGAGGACATAACTTACAACCCTTGCCCTGAGGGCTGTGGGGGAGTTGTCATCCTCAAAGACCTAATTTCCAGAACTTAAAACTACGTTTAATGAAATGGCTGTCTCAAAATTTCGATTGGATGTGTTTGGGGAAAAGGTGGGCGTGAGAGGGGGTTCAGTTGCCCTCAAATCGCTTTCGACTATTAAAAAGGGCACTAGCCCTTTGAATTTTCAATCGAATGAGCCTTTTTTGAAGTTTCTACGACAACGCTTTCTATGAAAACTTTATATGCCCCCAGCGTATAGCCTAAAACCCTTGCCTTGGGGTTTTTGGGGGAGTGTCCTCCTCAAAAACATATTTTCTATCTGGAAATCAACTACGCTGAACAAAATGGCTATCTCAAAATTTGATTGGATGGGTTTTGGGGAATGATGGGCGTGGGGGGTCTAGTTGCCCTCCAATCATTTTCAACTATTAAAAAGGGCAGTAGCCCTTTGAATTTCCAATCGAATGTGCCTGTTGTGAAGTTTCTACGAAAACGCCTTCTATAAAAACCTTATATGCCCCCAGGGCATAACTTAAAACCCTTGCCCTGAAGGTTGGGGGGGAGTGTCCTCCTCAAAAATATATTTTTCTCTTTGGAAATCAGCTACGCTGAACAAAATGGTTATCTCAAAATTTTTATTGGATGTGTTTGCGGGAATGATGGGCGTGGGGGGGGGGGGCTAGTTGCCCTCCAATCATTTTCGACTATTAAAAAGGGCACTAGAACTCTCGATTTCCAATCGAATAAGCCCCCTTTGAAATTTCTATGACGACCCCTTCCATATGAAGTGCCTCTGGGAAAAAATTAATAAATAATAATAATAATAAAAACTTAGAACGCCTTTCCCTGGGCCCTGGGGGGCTGTATTGACACCGGATTGTTTCTTATCCAAACTTTGAACTATTTTTAACAAAATTTCTATTTCAAAATTTTCATCAGATGGCTTTGGAAAAAGAAGGCGTGGGGGGGGGGGGCTAGCTGCCCTCGGATCTCTTTTGACTATTAAAAAGTGAGCTCGAAGTTTCAATTTTCAATCAAATGAGCCCTCTCTGAAGTTTATACGAGCATCCCTTTCATACGAACAATATATGCCCCAGGGTATAGCTTACAACGCCTGCTCCTGGGCCCTGCGGGGTGGTGACGACAGCTGAGTTTTTGTTATGTGACTTCTGAGCAATTTTTAACTTAATGGCTATCTCAAAATTTTTATTGGACGCATTTTGGGAAAGAGGGGCGTCGGGGGGCTGGTTGCCCTCCAATCTCTTTTGACTCTAAAAAAATGAACTAGAAATTTCAATTTCCAATCAAATGAGCCATCTCTGAAGTTTTTACGAGCATCCCTTCAATAAGAACCATATATTCCCCCAGGGCATAACTTACAACACCTGCCCTCGGGCCCTGGGAGGCTGTGTCGACCCCGGAGATCTCGTTATATGGTCTTTGAAGTATTTTAGAAAAAAATCTATCTCAAAGTTCTTATCGGATGGGTTTGAGGGAAAAGGGCGCGGAGGGGGGGGGGGGGGCTAGGCGCCCTCCAATCTCTTTTGACTCTTAAAAAATTAACTACAGCTTTCAATTTCCAATCAAATGAGCCCTATTTGAAGTTAACACGAGCATCCCTTCCATAAGCCCCATATATGCCCCCAGGGCATAACTTATAACGCCTGCCCCCGGAATTTTCGTTGTATGATCTTTGAACTACTTTTAACAGAATAGCTATCTTAAAATTTTTATTGGATGCATTTGGGAAAAAGAGTTTGGGAGGGGGAGCTGGTTACCCTCCGATATCTTTTGACGCTTAAAAATTGAACTAGAACTTTCAATTTCCAATCAAATGAGCCCTCTCTGAAGTTTATTCGAGCATTCCTTTCATAAGAACCATATATGCTCCCAGGGCATAACTTATAACCCTTGCCCCTGAAGACTGTGGGGGGAGTGTCTTGCTCAAACATATAAATTTCCAGAACTTTCAACTACGTTGAACAAAATGGCTATATCAAAATTTTGATTGGATGTGTTTGGGGACATGCAAAAGTTGGGTTAATTTAAATTCACTTAGAGTGGCGCGCCACTATAACCAGTTTAACCTAAATTCAACGTAACGATGCATAAAGTCAAAATAAATAGAACTTGGATTTTAATAATGTTGTCTGATGTATCCGATAAAGACGTTGAAAACGAATCAGAATTCACTCTGATACTTAGATTTTGTCAATTTTATCCGATGTATCTGACAAAAGATGTTGATAAAAAAATTTATTCACTCTGACACTTAGATTTTGTCAATGTTATCCTATGTATCCGAGAAAAGGATGTTGATATAGAATTTAATCACTCTGATTCTTAGATTTTGATAATGTTATCCAACATATTCGGAAAAGGATGTTGATAAAGAATTTATTCACTCTGACACTTAGATTTTGTCAATGTAATCTGACTTATCCGAGAAATGATTTTGATATAGAATTTAATCATTCTGATTCTCAGATTTTATCAATTTTATCCGACGGATCCGACAAAAGATGTTGATAAAGAATTTATTCATCTAATACATAGATTTGGTCAATGTAATCCAACGTGTCCGACAAATGATATCGATAAAGAATGTTAATAATGAATTTTTTCATTTTGATAGTAAAATTATGTCAGTGTTATCAAACGTATCTGTCAAAAGAAATTGATAAAGAATTTATTCACTGTGATAGCTAGATTTTCTCAATTTTATCATGCATATCTGACAAAGGATGATGATACAGAATTTATTCACTCTGATTCCTAGATTTTGTGAATGTTATCTTTTGTACCCGACAAAAGAAGTTGATGAAGAATTTATTCACTATGATACTTAGATTTGGTCAGTGTTATCAAACGTATCTGTCAAAAGACATTGATAAAGAATTAATTCACTCTGATGCTTAGATTTTCTCAATTCTATCCATTGTATCCGATAAAGATGCTGATAAAAAAAATTATTCACTCTGATACTTAGATTTAGTCAATGTTATCCCATGTATCTGACAATAGCTGTTGATACAGAATTTGATCACTCTGACACTTGGGTTTCGATAATGTTAACCGACATATCCGGCAAAGAATGTTGATAAAGAATCTATTCGTTCTGATACTTGGATTTTAGCAATTATATCCTCCTATCCGAGAAAAGGTGTTTTTAAAGAATTTATTCATTCTGATACTTAGATTTTCTCCATTTAACCTACCTATCCGACATATGATGTATGCAAATTCCTTTTCTTACATCTCCGATGTTTTAATAGACATTCTAAACGTTTAATATGCTAGCATACTCTAAAAATAATGAAGACATAACAATGTAATGCATAATATATTTTTAATGAAATAATGTCATGTAGGATATTAATACAAAAAATATATTATTATACATTATTAATATCAATGAACAACTTTGGACATTTTGAATCTGTTCCATAAAATAGTTCACCATGTTCTCTCTTGATATTGTAGCTATTGTCTTCTCTTAGTTCGTAATCAGTAGAATAATCATTATTCCATTTTGACTCATACACAATTTTTAGTGGTGTGTCACCGACAGGTTCAATATGCGTTTCGTCTTTGATATAATTTGGTTCATTGACTGTTTGACCAATGGTAGTAACCTTTGCTGGCGCTTTGTTTTTCATCGATTCATCTTTATATTCCTTAGTGATATTTTCCATCAATGCCCTTTTTATTTTTCCCGCCATTACATTGTCTATTACAACATTATTTTTACACAGGTAACAGTTCCGGCACGTAGACAAGATATGGTTTATGATATTAGTAGAGGAGTAGGCCTTTCTTTTCCCCTTTGCATTCATTCGAATGCTAATACCAGAAAGCTGACGATAGGATCTATCAATAGGTGGCATATCACCATAACCATTAGCAAGAAGATACCCCTCTTTATCAACTATTATTTTTATGTCGGCATTCTCTTTGAGTGCAATCATCTCTGGAAATGATACTATCGCATATCCATTTTGTGTATAATGGAAATTCTTGGGTACTCCGAAGAAATCTTAACTCTCACTGTCATGACAACGCACGCATACGTTTCCGATAGTGCCACCACTTGTACTTGTTTCATTGTTCGAATACTTCTCCTTGTCACTATTCAATGCTACAATAACACTATCATGTGAACACATTTTTACTGAGGGTCATCCACATGTTCAATATGCATTTCATCTTTGCTATAATTTGGTTCATTGACTGTTTGACCGATGGTAGTAACATTTGCTGGCACTTTGTTTTTCATCGAATCATCTTTATATTCCTTAGTGATATTTTCCACCAATGCCCTTTGTAATTTTCTGGCAATTCCACTGTCTATTATCACATTATTTTTACACAGGTAACAGTTCCGGCACGTAGACAAGATATGATTTATGACATTAGTAGAAGAGTATGCCTGTCTTCTTTTGATCTTCCATTGAATGCTAATACCCGAAAGCTGACGATAGGGTTCAACACTGGGTAACATGTTACCACAAGCACTAGCAAGAAGATGCCCCTCTTCATCGACTATTATTTTTATGTTGGCATTCTCTTTGAGTGCAATCATCTCCGGAGATCTCAATCTCGCATATCCAGCTTCATAAGAGTTGAATTTTTTTGGTACTCCAAAGAAATTTAATTCCTCACTGTCATGACAATGCATGCATACGTTTCCGATAGTGCTACCACTTATACTTGTTTCATAGTTCAAATACTTTTCCTTGCCAGCATTCAATGCTACCATAACACTATCATGTGAGCACACTTTCTTGAAATGCTTCATCTCCATGTTTGTAAAGACATGAATTATGTGTTTATCATTCCACTACGTAAAAAATACCGATTTAATGCATACAGTAAACTAGGGAGTGTCGATAACCCATCATAGAGTACCAGTGGGAAAGCCACATCGTATCTATGAGCAAGCATAGAGTACGATTGGTAGAGCCGCAAGCATATTTCATTTCATTTTAAGAAACGTAAAAAAAGTTGAATAATTTCTAAATGCATAAAAAAATTCAGTCCAAAAAAGTGCTACTGCAAACATTATTTTTCTAATAGTAATAGCCACAACTAAAATATCTATATCATTCGCATTTTGAATTCGGAAAATATTAAATGTGAATTTCTTATGCTTTAAGTGTTTTATCTCATTCGAAGACATGTAAAAAAAGTTGAAAAAATATATCATGTTAAAAAAAAATAATAAAAAAAGTTTTTAAAAAACTTGAAAAAAAGTAAAAAAGGGGGAGGGGCCCAAAATGTTGGGGGGAGGGGGCCCCCTTGGAGGTTGGGGATAGTGGACCTTTGGAGGTTGAGGTCCTTGGTGGTTAGGGTCATTGATGGTTACGAACCTTGATGCTTCAAACCTATAATCATCTCACTACTTGATTTCTAAGGCTTTTTATGGATTGTTCTGAATTTCTTTATTAAATTTCTTTTCTTGGCATCTACATCTCTATTGGTATCAACTTTTTAGTATACTACAATGTTAGAGCATATTTTTATATTGACAACACTGTTCAAATGGTACTTGTGTATTATACAGAACACATCCGAGAAGTAAAGCTAGGTCAAGTCACAATGTCATCTTGTCATCGGTAACCATTTCCATAGATTGATTAGTATCAACTTTTTAGTATACTACAATGTTAGAGCATATTTTATATTGACAACACTGTTCAAATGCTTCTTGTGTACTATACAGAACACATCCGAGAAGTAAGGCTAGGTCAAGTCACAAGGTCATCTTGTCATCATTAACCATTTCCATAGATTGCTGCTAACGATGCTGTTCCAAATTTATAATAAATTGCCTATGAGTTAACAACCCCTTCGGGCTTACCTTAACTGGTAATCAGTTTAACCCTTTTTTACCACCTTCATACAATCCAATCACCAATTAAGATCATTCTCACCCCTATTGTTCATTCACCAATTATGATCATTCATTGCAGAGTTATCCAAATGCTATACCTTTTTTCGCGAGTTGAGTTAGTTTACGCAATGATACAACTTTTTATCATTATTAGGTACCACTAATTATGTAAACGACACTGGACGAAAAAGCAACAATTCTGACTGTAGCATTCTTTAATTACCAGCGACACATTCCTAAGCAAACCAGTCTTGACTAAAGGCAACGGCCCAGAAAATAGGCGTTGCCTCAGAAACCTGTCTCCTTGCATTACACAATCTCGTCCCTGAATATCTAGTTTCAAATCATTTTCATGAAAAAAAATAATATTTTATATCTTTTCAGTTTTTTTTCTATAAGAATCCATAGTTTGGTTTGCTATTTGTATGTTGGGAGAAACTTTTCAACAATTTTTAATCCTGACACAAATAGTATTTTTTTATTTTATTTTATACCTCCTCAAGTTGGCCTGAAAAAAAATAAAACTTAATATCATTCCCAAAAGTACCACTGTCCTTGGTACTTAAATGTTTTCTATTAGAGAAGGTCGATATTAAAATGATTCACTCTTGCAGAATAATTGAAATATCAAATTTGGTAGTGCCTCTAATTGAGACATGATGTTTTCCCTTTGGTGAATCAAATTTCTATTGTAAAAACGGTGTTCTTTTTTACTCTTACTTATCAATTGGATATTGTTGTGTAATGATATGGTAATCTTAAATTTTGATTGATTTCTTCTTGTGCTGTTTAACCAAGTCATCTCAGAAATAATTATAAAGTTTTTTTTACTAATTACGCGGATAATTAGTAGCTTTGATATTCGATAATTTAGGCCATTGAACGTGATGAACGTACTTGACCATCTAGATTGTTATTTTTTGCATCAGGACTTTTAGTATGCTATTAAATGAAAAAATAACAAGTTCTTTCTACTGAAAGTAAGGAGCAACATTAAAACTTAAAGCAAGCAGAAAGTGTTTCGAATAAAAGTTGCTCTCCTCAATCCCTCGAACGTCACTCTAAAGTTTATTATTGCTTTAAAAAATCTTCTTATTCTAAATCTTCTGCCCCCGTGTTTCAGCAATCGGTCTTAAAGAATTGGGACAAAAAAGTCAAACTTTAGCGTAAGAGGGAGAGACTGATGAAGGGACAACGTCCTTCCTAGGGAAGAATTTCTTTTTGATTCAAGTTCTAATGTTACTCTGTACTTTCATATGAAAGAAAACTTGTTTTTTATTTGAATTCTGGCCGTTTTTCAGCTCAGGCCAGGAAGTCCTCCTTCCCTTCTGTGGACAATAACCCCGGAAAATCCCCACTTGCAGAAAATTCCCCCTGCCGCTGAAGAATTTCCGTTTATTTCCCCGGAACAAATACTTTTTGTAAACAATGGGTAAATGCCATAACTTTAGGGGCTTTAGGGTGTTCCTGTTATTCGAGAGGCATAGTAATTGGATAGTTCAACTATGCTGAACCAAATGACTATCTCAAAATTTTGATCGGACTACATTGGAGGGAGGGGGGATAGTTGCTTTCTAATCTTTTTGGTCAATTAAAAAGGACACTAGAACTTTGTTCTGTTTGAATAAGCCCTCTACCGATCTTCTAGAACTGTTGGCTCGATATGATCATCCCTTGGGGAAAAAACGAACACGCATCCCTGATCTTTCTTCTGGCAAAAAACACAACATTTTACATTTTTGTAGATGGGTAAAAATTGCTGGGTTGGTGACGTCTGCTAAATAATTTTGCAAATCTACCGATTTATTCGAAAGGGATGATGACTGTGTTTTTGTCTAAATGAAAATCTTTTTTTTTTGTAGAGAAAAAAGGTACATTTAAATACAAATCCTTTGTGAAATTATCTTAAAATTAGGGTGTTTTTAGGGCAGTGTCAGATTTTCGTCAGTTTTGCCACGTTGAACCGTGAAAATAAATAACCGAAACTAATTACTTAAATCTCACAACAATTTTCGTCCTTATAAGTTAAACATTATCAATCTTTCGATTCCCAAAGACAACCTCACCTTCAAAGGAAAGACATGTCTTCTTGAACTGTTTTCCGCAGCATATTTCTAGCTTCTTTTTGCTGATTTTTTCACCCTCGTTTCTAAATATATAGAGTGCCCCAAAAAGAACGTCGGAATTGAATCCACTAAATCGAATTTATTAAGGGAACACGGGGTGGAACGGGGTACCAAGTTTAAAATGATTTTTAGTAATTACAAGGAGTCAATATAAAAGCCTACAAAATTTCATAAAAGTACCTTGTATTGTTCTAAACAAAGTTTCACACTCATATTGTAAGAAGTGAACGCAATTTATTATTTATTTAATTAAAATATAAAGAATGTCAAATACCCCGTTCTGCCCCGTACCCGGGGCAGAACAGGGTGGTAGTTAAAACAGTATATCTAACTAAGTAAAACTGTTATTTGGCTTTTTGTTTATTTTTATTAAGGAAACGACTCTATTTTAAGCATATTCTTTCATCGAATTAATCTGATTATTATTAATTTCATTAATTAATTAATCTGATTAATAAAAATAAAACTATAATTTGGCTTTTTTTCCATTTTGCTTAAGCCAACAAAACTCGTTTAAACATATTCTTTCATGAAATTAATCTCATTCTGAATTACAAAATTCACATACAAGAATAGCTTCATCGTCCTCGCTATCAATTCCTGCACAGGAATTGTGAGCCCATTTTTTACATATGGAACAGGCAACCAACCCTCAGTTGACCTTGACTAAAACTCACAACAATATAAACATTCAGAGTCGGAAAACTCGTCAGAATCACTGCCTTAAGTTTCAGGTTGTTTCTTTATCTTCTTGTTTTTCTTTTCTTGGCATTTTTTTACTCTTATTCAGGAACTTTCCCTTTGTTTTTAGAGTTTCTGCTTTGTTTTCTTTCTTAAAAAATATCTTCAGTGCTCTTTCTGTCTTGGCAATCTCCTTTTCCTTTTTTGCTTTTAGAGCATTCTCTAACTCATTTTTGTATGGTGAATCAGTTATAACTGCAGTCTTCCCCCTCCTTTGATTCGTGCTTTTTGCACTTCCTCTGACTTTTGGAATAGGAATTAAATTTTCAGGTGAAACAATAAATACAGTTGAAGAGTCATTCATGTCAGTTGTCATCCAAGATCATCCGGGAGTAGCCCTGTCATTCATATTAGATTGAACCTTTTTCGCTGGGGTGCCATTAACACCAACGGTAGAGCTAGAAACTTTAACATCTGCACCCCTTTCACTATAAGTGTGGGGATTCTCTTTATCAACAGATGAGCCAGACGAAGATTTTCCCACTTGTTCTTTCTCTATCGTTGGAGGTTCCTCAATCCCTTTTTGGGTTAAAGGTTCAGCTTGTTGGATGTCAGTAGTGTCAGCTGGTAGGAAATCTGAATCAGAGGATATGGCTGGGTTAGGTGGCCAAATTTCTGTTGCTTTAAACCCCTTAATTGCAGTATCCATAGAGGCGCTTTGGATAAACGCTGATCCGAAGAGCGTGGAAATTTGAAACAGCGTCACGAATTTCCCTGGGTTGCAACGGAGCCACTTTCGAAGCTCGTCAGTGTAGTGAAGGCTCAAAAGCTGCATGAAAGACACATCAAGCGGTTGTAACTTATGAGAATAATGCGGGGTAAAACAAAGCAACTAAACGCCATTATCTCTTGCGTAGTCTATGACCTCTAGGTTCTCGGTGTGGGTGGAATGTCCGCCCAATATGAGAAGAACCGGAAAGTCCTTTGATGCCTTAGAAAAAACTACACATTTTTTAAACCATACTAAGAATAGCTCAGCGTTCATCCATCCAGTGCTGTGAACCTCAGCCCAACTCCCTGGAGATAGTCCCAGTTCAAACTCCTTCTGCATTTTCTTCCTAGGAAAAACTAACATCGGGGGGAATGTATGATCCACTTGGAGACATGCAAATAAGGCAAGTTAAGGTCTCCCCTCTTTCTGCAGAAGCTATTGCACCAAATTGTCGTTTACCCTAACAAGCAATGATTTTTGAATGGTTTTTAGGGTTCACTAAAACACCAGTTTCATCGCAATTAAATATCTGCAACGCTGTAAGTTTGTGCTTATCTACCAATTGAGTGAGTAGCGAAAAAAAACTATTAAATCCCATAGCTCTTGCACCAGATGTTGACTCTGGCTTACGAATAGACAGAGTAGGATTTCTCTTAATAAATCCGTTGACCCAGTCTTGACCAGCTATTTCATTTTGAAATCTATGAGCTATGCCATTTCTTTGAGCTAACTGGTAAGCTAAGGTACGTAAGTCCTTCATCGTCAGACCATATAACCGTCCCTCCATAGTTTTTAATTGCGTCACAAGCTCAAGTTCCTGTTCTTGGGTAAGAACGGCTGAAATTTCCCAGCAGTTTTATCAATCAGATACTCAGGATTTTCCTGTTTTTTCTTAATGTATCTTTCAAGAGTAGTTTGGGGAACTTCAAACTCATTAGAAGCGTTTGGGCAGCCACATCGACCAGAAATAACCGCTTCAACAGCATTGTTCATCGCCTCAGTATACCAGGATTGTCTGTTTGTCTTTTTCTTATACACACGCACCATCTGAAAATAGATTAAGAAAAGTTACTGACCCAGTTTTAACGACTCGTCAGATTAAAATAGTGTGGGGTGGAATGGGGTACTTTCCCATTCCGCCCCACCCGTTCCATCCCAGGAACACGTCTTATTATTTGGAGGTTTTGGCCACGCAAAAACTTCAAGTAAAGAAACAATAAGGTGACTAAAACAAAACCCATTGAACGTATTACAAGTATGACTAGCTACAGGTGTAATGCAAAGAAGCGTGTTAACCTTCCTTGATTACAAAATCAATAAAAGTTGCAATCCAACAGCAAATAACTAGACGACAACTGGTTCTCTCATAAAACAAAAGGAAACTAAACCAACATGGATGCCGCAGTTCAGCTGTACCGAGCTGGAGTAGTTGTAGCTATTGCTGCTTGGTGCAGCACCTTCCTTGTCATCTAAAAATATTCCACCCCGTTCCGCCCCTTACCCCGTTCCACCCCGTGTTCTCCTACATATTTTTATATTTTTTTTGAGAGAAGCAAAAAAACTCATAAGTCTCTTCAGGAGATGTTGCAAATATACGTGAAATAAAATATGGGGCTTATCCCCCTCCCCTCCTTTTGCTAAGGCTGTCCTAGCCGAATGGACTGGTGCGCTGGATTTATGATTCTTTGTCCGAGAGGGCGTGGGTTCGAATCCTAGTGTACCCAATTATTTGCTTTGGAACGGGGGTCAGTGGCGTGACTGTGAGCTTAGCTAGAGTCGATCCAGTTCTAAATTGGTACCTGTAGAAATCTGGGGAAGGTAAACAGGAAGGGTGTGCGAAAGCACAGGATTTCTGGCCACCATTCCCTCATTGCACTTCCTGGCTGAAGGGCCTTGAGACGGAGATCAGCGCCGCCGGTTAGGACCTTAAAGGTCTAGTGCCGCATCCTATACCTTTTTTTATTTACTCCTCGTGCTAGCCCCACAGGCAATTATTTTGTCCATGAAATTATATGCGTGGGAAAATTTGCCGGATTTTTAGATAAAGGGGGAAACACTCCCAAAAAGTACAGTAAAGAAGCCTACTGTAGAGATTTCAATCTCCAATCTACAAGGGATATAGCACAATAATCAATTCAAAACACTTTCCGGAAAAGTAGTTTTTCAAAGAAAAGTAAAAAGTCATATTAAGATCAGTAGAATTAGAGACCTATAATAAGTTGAACTGAAAACGGCCAAAAATTCTATTAAAAAAAATGAAACCCAGAACAAAGAGAAATTAAAATAAATGATTCTACCAAACATAAAGGTAATAGAAAATATTTAAATCTTCAAAGGAGTAAAAATTGACACGAGCTGGGATATTTTGGATTTCAGGTACATTGCTGGGATATTTTTGATTGCTGGTAGCTACTGAAATCAATGGTAATTCAGAGCTAAACTAATCCATAATGCTTCTTTATTAGAGGAATCCAGTAAAAAGTTATTTTCTAAGATTGTTCCCTTGTTTCAATTTTCCTGTCAAAATAAATTCGAATTGTTATTTTCTGTATTTGTGTTTCCTTTGCACCTTCCATCCTGTGTGGCTTTTTCTCATTTTCCCCTGATTTGTCTCACTTTGTTCCTGTGTTTGACATACTTTGGTTTTTAGTTTTATTAGGCTTTCAAAAACTGCCATGCCAACTGTTATCTGTTTTGTCTCGAAAAGAACAGTTCAGTACTTCTACACAGTTCGTAAGCCAAAGTGCTGCTCCCGCAACACTAATAGAGGCGACGAAAAATTCAATCGTTTCACAATTTTATGGAAGAAAAGAGTTCACATGGTAATCCCACGTCATCGACATTATGATCTAAATAGTATTTTTGCATAATAGGTTTCCACAGCAAAGTGGTGAGTAGACTCTCCTTCAGAAGATGACCCTACTCTGTGCTAACGATAGTAAAATTATATCTTTCCAAAAAACTTGAATAATTTTTTATTAGAACAAATTTTTCAATAATCTAGATTAATCTCAATTTTTAATTAGGCAGTCAAGTCGAACTTAAAACGGGCAAAAATTATTGCAACCAGGAGTTTGGCTGTTACCCCCTTCCCGCTCCCCCAACAGTAAAAGTTATAAAGCCTAAAGCGTAATTTGTGTTTCGCTGAAAACTATATGTATTTTGAACAGTGTGCTTTAGTTTTTCAAAACATAGACGAAAAATAAGAAATTAATCTGTATAATAGTCAATATCGAATAGTTCGTGGTAACGAACTATAAGTAAGGAGCAACCCGGCTCAATAGTAACTGAAACTCTAAAAAATGGGATTTTGATACCAATAGATACATCAAAAGAATCAGATTTCAATGCTGATTTCAAATATATGAGTTTCATCAAGTTTAGTCTTACCCATCAAAAGTTCCGTGCCTGAGAAAATTTGCCTGATTTTCGAAAAAAGGGGGAAACATCCCCTAAAAATTATAGAACCTTAATGTAAATCACACCATCAGATTCAGCATATCAGAGAACCCTACTTTAGAGGTTTCAAGCTCCTATCTGCAAAAATGTGGAATTTTGTATTTTTTGCTAGAAGAAAGATCACGGATGCGTGTTTATTTGTTTTTTGTTGATTTTTTTTTGTTCTTTTTTCCCCAGGGGTGATTGTATCGACCCAGTGGTCCTAGAATATTTTGAGAGGGCTCATTCGAACGGAAATTAAAAGTTCTAGTGCCCTTTTTAAGTGACCAAAAAAATGGAGGGCAAATAGGCCCCCTCCCACGCTCATTTTTTTTCCAAAGTCACCCGATCAAAATTTTTAGATAGCTATTTTGTTCAGCATGGTCGAAAATATAATAAATATGTCTTAGGATGACTTAATCCCCCAAAGCCCCCAAGGGGAGGGCTGAAAGTTGTGAACTTTACCCAATGTTTACATATAGTATTGGTTATTGGGAAGTATACAGACGTTTTCAGGGGGGATTTTTTCTGGTAGTGGGGGGAGGGGGTCCGGGGGTTATGTGGGAGGTTCTTTCCATGGAGGAAGTTCTCTTGGGGGAAGGTACATTGCTATGAAGGGGGCGCCGCATTTCCCAGCATTATTTAACGATCAGAAATTAAATAAAGGAAGTTTTTCAACTGAAAGTAAGGAGCAACATCAAAACTTAAAACGAACAGAAATTATTACGTATATGATTGGGTTATGTGGGAGGTTCTTTCCATGGAGGAAGTTTTCTTGGGGGAAGGTACATTGCTATGAAGGGGGCGCCGCATTTCCCAGCATTATTTAAAAAACGATCAGAAATTAAATAAAGGAAGTTTTTCAACTGAAAGTAAGGAGCAACATCAAAACTTAAAACGAACAGAAATTATTACGTATATGATTGGGTTAGCCCGTTAGTCAATACCTCGCTTTTTAAGCCAAAGATTTTTTAGTACTTTCATAAGAGCTTTTTGTTCTAATTAACGGCCTTTGTGATTCAGAGGTCATTTTTAAATAATTGGAACACAATTCGAACTTTAGCGTAAAGAGCGAGGGATTGACTAGGGGGCGAACCCCCTAATATACGTATTAAAAATATATGAATATAGAAGTTCGTTACGTAAGTTAATTCGTAAGTTACTTATATTTATTACTAATAAAAATGTTCGTAAAAAAAATTTAACAACTTTCGAGAAAGCTATTCAACCAAATAAAGGTAAAATTAATATTCAAATTTTGTTTTAATTATTCACGTGCGGTGAGCTAAAATCAAAACCTGCATTAATTCAAAAACGTTCAAAAATTAAATAAAAAAAACAGTTTTTTAACTAAAAGTAAGGAACAACATTAAAACTTAAAACGAACAGAAATTATTCCGTATATGAAAGGGGCTGTCCCCTCCTCAACGCCTCGCTCTTTACGCTAAAGTTAGACTCTTTCTCACAACGCTACTTTTTAAAGCAATAAAAACTTTAGCGTAAAGAGCGAGGCGTTGAGGAGGGGACAGCCCCTTTCATATACGGAATAATTTCTGTTCGTTCTAAGTTTTAACGTTGTTCCTTACTTTCAGTTAAAAAAAAATTGTTTTTTATTTAATTTCAACTGAAAAGAACTAATGAAAATAAATGAATATTTAATATATAATGATATTAAATCCTGGAAATCTCTGTAATTTAAGATTTTATTTCACTGTATTTTTTTCAATGTTATAAGTATAACCAAAATGTTTTTAATGTATTTTGTTTAAAAAGAGAAAACATAGTTTTTATCATGATTTTTATTAATTTTTTCAGCAGATTGGGGGTCATCCGGACTAATATTCAATAGCGCCCCTCCCTTTTGTTTCTATGTCTATAGAGATTGAAAAGATTTAGTATGCTGTTCGAAATAAAGAAAATGCTTTTGTTATCAAGTTTAGGGGAAATGGATACTTCTTGGTAGAGTGTAAAGAGGGGGCTTTGGATATATTGGAATGGAGGAGTAAGCGTAGCTCTGTTGGCCTCAGGTGGCTTGGTGCTGCGGTGAGTTTTTAGTAGTAGTAGTTGTTGATGTTTTAATATCGGGTATATAACATGCCTAATCTTCTGTATTTAAAATTGATGTTTAATCACTCCTTTATTTCAGGGAACCCTGGCTGATTTCGACTGCATCAATTGATCACACTGTGAAATTGTGGGACATCAGAAACGTCAAGCCCAAACCAGAAGCTTTACACGTTCTGAACCACAACAAAGCAGTGAACTCGGCATATTTCAGGTAATTTCCCGTATCATCCAATATTTAGACATTCCATTATGGCTGTGTCTAACACAAATATAGTAATAAAAATATAACAAGATAAATAATTATAATTAATATAGAATATACAGTAATAAGTTTGAAGCCGAACAAACGACTGAACTTGGCTTGTTTCAGATATTTTCCGTAACATTCTTACTGTGTCATTGTATTTTTATATATAGATATAAAATACTTAGAATAAAGGAAGTAGGCTATATATTAATAGAAAAGTTTATTTGCTTTCAGTTTAATTTCCTTATTGTTACAGGGGAATACCGCAGCGGAATAAACTCAAATCGACAATTAAATATTTACGATGCCATGAGATTTTTTAACGAATGCTTGCCTCTCAAAAACTCGTTTTAAATCTATTGTATTCTTTCGAACTTTTGTATTCTGTATTTTGTATTGTAACTTTTTATATTGTAACTTATTTATGTAACTTTTGTATTTTGTATTACTATTATATTCTTTCGAACTTTTTATCTTAAAAATGAACACTATCTATACCTAAAAACAATGGCATTGTTGGTAATATAATTTAATTTAGCTACATTAGCATTAATAAATATTAAATAGTTGTAAACTACGAGCTTCGCCATTAAGAGGAAAGAGGAACAAAGCAGTCAAAAATTATCATTTATACATTACCTATGCTCCATTACCAAAGTTAATTAATTAAGATTAGAAATTGATTTACTCGGAGTACCAAGGACATCAAAGTAAAAACCTTGTTTGTTCCCTGGGCCCATCTTAGGTCTATTCTTATCCGAAAATCACAGTTTTCTAAGATTTTTTGTTTTGTTTGTTTTTAAATTATGGTGAGATTTTAGTGAGATTAAATTATATGCCACGCTGAACCATAAAATATATAAGTAAAACTAGGTATTTGAATTTTATAACCCTTTTCGTCCGATAAACATTAACAATCTGACAATTCCCTGAGAAAACTACCCCTTCAAAGGAAAGTTTACTATTTCTTAAGCTGCTTGATGGCATATGTTTCAGCTTATTTTTCACTTATGTTTCACCCACGTTTTTTTTATTCTTTGCCCTCCACTGCCAAAATTGCATAACCGCATATGGGTTGTTGTTTCATTAAAAATTATATTCGTGATTTATCTTAATTTTACAGATAGTTACGGTTGCATTAGTTTCCTCTTAATAGATTTAAATAATTAAGCTTAATTTTTACTGTCTTTGATATTTTGAGCACAATTGCTTTTAGGCTTTTTGGTCTGTTCTCAACGGCTTGTTCAGGTCTTTGTTTGACAAAATGGTCAGTCAAACCCATACTCAGTCAAACCAAAAAAAAAAAAAAAAAAAAAAAATCCAGTCTTCCTAAATTTCATAGGACAGTTCCTGTGGAAAATATTTAATAAATCGTCCGCTGTCTTTTGAAGTTAGTTCTATACATGACCACTGCCATACTATCATGTCCTACTATATCGTACCACATGTTATACTATATATGCGTTGATGCTACATATCCATTGACAGAGGTTGACCTTCACAGTTCATTTAACAAATCATTTAAGAATAATCTTGCTATAAGTTCCTGCTTAACTTTCAAGCGAATGGCCAAGTATATTTTTGCCTTACTATCCCCCAAAGAAGGGGAAGTAAGGACTCAAAACCCTGCCATACGCTATGTCGACCCCCCACCCGTAACCACATGTGATACTATACATACTATACACTGTACATGACCACTGTCATTATCGTATCTTCCAACCTGGGTTTGAAGACTTATCTTTCTATCCATCCAAACTTTCTTCAACTGTGAAAATCACCCTGGGTCTTGGCTATTCTACTTTTAGCATTTTCACTGCATCCATCACAAATTGTTGGTTTCCCCAAAGCTTTGCTCAGGGTCATTCATCTAGCTTCGTGATTCCCAACGGGGGGCGCAGGCTCCACCGAAGAAGCATAAAAGTATTTTGGTGGGTCATAGACAGGACATGCACTCTTCGACTGACTATGCTTTATTTCAACTAATAAAAAGTTATTTATAGAGCTTTAATTAAAAAAAAAAACGTTTTTTATGTGAATTACGTTAAATTCAAATGCATTTAAAGAGCAGAAAAGATACATGATAGTATTGCAATGAAGTTATACATTGTATAAAAGGTGTTGTATTCAGACAATATTTTTCATTAGTATAACATTAGTATAATATAATATATAAAACATACCTATAGGAGAACCCAAAACAGATAGCAAACAGTTAATGGCCGTTTATGCAATCTTCTATTGAATACACGTAAAATTTTGGAATTCTTATTGTTTTCGTCATAGAAGAGGCAGTGTGGTCATGGAGAATAATAGTATTTTGAATAAAAAGATCATATATGACGAGGGGGGCATCAGAATTTTAGAAATGCATTTGTGGGGCAGGGCCCAAAATTGGTTCGACAACCACTGATCTAGTTCCACAAATCATTAATTAATTAGAACTAGAACTATATCTTGTCACCTTTCAATCACAAAATGTCGTTTTTATTTAATTTATCAAAAAAACTTTTCGCACAAAATAATTTTTTCAAAAAAAAAAGTTAAGAACTCTATTAAACCAAAAGTGAAAAAAAAAATAGAATCAAATAATCTACCAAGCATATAACTACCACAAATAATATACATATGCTGATATTTATTCCTTAAAATCTTAATTAATTTTTTATTTTTTAAAGTTAAAAAAGTTAAAGCATTTAAAAGATTTTTTTTCAGTAAAGTACAAGTTATATTCTAGCTTTTAGAAAGCTTAGGGTTTAGAACCGTACTCAGATTAATTTCTCCTTGTTTTTAGTTTGACTTATTTTAATTTCACCTCTAAAACATTTCTATCTGAAAATCAAACACATTGAACAAAATGGCTATCTCAAAATTTTGATTGGATGTGTTTGGGGAAATGGTGGGCGTGGAAGGGGTGATAATTGTCTTCCAATCACTTTCGACTATGAAAAGGGGCACTAGCCATTCCTTTTTCCAATCGAATGAGCCCTTTTCGAAGTTTCTACGACAACTTCTTCGATACGAAGTGCCCTGGTCTCAAAAAAAAATTATAAATAATACGTTGTACCAACATCATTCTGTACTTAGGTAGCACTAATGCGCTGCCTATGATTTCAAATTCTTGGCAACCACTTCGTTAGTTGTTCATCTTGCAATGATTTTATCGGAGGAGCAGAGTTGCGACGCTCTCTACGCCGCCCCCAACGCGGGAGAAGCCCTAATTCAAAACCCGAGAACTACTGATTTGGGATGGTTTTTTTTTTTTTAATCGTTTGATTTGAATCACGGTTTCTTTATTGTAATCCTGCGAATTGTTTGGCATATCTAAGCTCTTATAATTGTTGTGTTCTGATTTTTCTCTTTTGGAAAAACCAGTTCAATGTTTACGGGGGTACAGTTTGTCATTTCTTCAATGAATATACCAAACAAAAGAGCATTTTTCAATATAAATACCCCGAAAAAGACATTGTTCAATGAAAATACCGTCCAAAAAGGTGTTTTCAAAACCTAAGGGGTGAGGGAAATAATCAAAGGGGGCGCATGCCCCCTGCCCCAATTGACGTTATTGCTAGAACTTTCAACGAATTCAACCAATGAAAGTAAATTTTAAATACAGTTACTTTTACATTTATTAGAGACTAGATAATGAGGAAATCTGAGTTAGAGCTTTATTGATGGTTATGGTGATGAGATTCAATTCTCCTTCTCACACACTTTTTTTAATTCTCTTTGGCAGCAAGATTAAAAATATATCAAAAAAGAGATGTTGAATCAGTAGCCAGTCTGTGATGTGGCTGGTCAAAACTAAGATCAATGCTGAAATTGAATCTTATTATTTTTCAGGCACTGGCTTTCAAGTTCTATTACCTTTAATGTTCTCGTAACCGAGGTTTAACGGGGCTTGGGTCTCGAGGCTAAATCAAAATTTTACTTGCTTAGTCAGGGAAACTGACACGTTTGGGAATGAAAGTATGAAAGTCCATCTGCATTATCATTTCTCTCAGTTCCAACTTTAATAGACCCATGTGAAATTTTCTGTCTTCGTTTATGCTATCCCTCCTGTGTAGAGGGAATGTAGAAAGGTTTTACTTTCTGGAACAATTCTACGGGTTGTTCTGGGTACCCGGCTGGCTGACCGTATTTTGACTGTACGAAAAGTGTGATTCAGTCCCGTTTTCTAGTGCTATAATTAGAAAAAGGTTGAGAGGGCATGTTCGTCGGATGAAGGATGACAGACTTCCGAAGATTGTCTCTTTCGGTCAACCGTTTAGGGCTAAATGGAAAGCAGGTCGTCCACGGTTGAGGTGGGAGGAAGTCATAAAGAAAGATTTAAGGGAACGGAGAACTTCGTGGGAGGGTAAAAGAGGGGGGCTTTGAATATATTGGGATGGAGGAGGACCGTGCGTAGCTGTGTTGGCCTCACACAGCTTGTTGCTGCGGTGAGTTGTTTGTAGTAGTAGTAGTAGTATTAGTTTTTTTTCTAAAAAGGTTAAGATTTGAGGACTAATTTTTCGAGTCTTATGTTGATGTATCTGCCAATTAGGGTCTCATAATTTCAATAAATTGTGTATACAGTTATGCTCTTTGTCATTTCATACATGTTTGTTTATTTGTTTGGGATATTTGGTTTGATTTTATGACATTTACTCTTTTGGGTAAAGTCTGGCTCATGGCAACCGACTCCTCACTACAGACCAGCACAGTGAATTAAGGATATATGAAGGTCCTCTTTGGAACCATGCCAGGACAATTGCTCATCCACATCGTCAATTTCAGCACCTGACTCCAATAAAGGTATATTTGAGGGTTTTTTTTAATGCTTTTGTTTTTTTTTCGTTTTTAGACCTTATATGTATGTTTTTTAGTTTTAATTTTCATGTAACCATATTCTATAGTATAAATTATGGTTTTTGGGAGATAGTTGTAAGTGTGGCATGATATCAGAAATCACTTTTATTACTGAATAACCACCTGACTATTCTTACTTTTTAACGATTATTCAGCGTTAACTGTGACTAGATTTGATTTGGTTGCCTTGACTTTGATGGGTCCAACCTCTCCTCGGATTTTTATTTAAACAGACATATGAATTTATTTTGCTCAGTAGTGTTAGAAGAAGGGATTCAGAACACTAAAGGCTGCACTTTTACATCTATTTCTCAATTTTTGCGGGGAGATGGAGTCTCCGGACCTGGACTAATGTTCGAATTCTCCTCCTAAAAAATGTCAATATTTATGCAATTGCCAATAATTTCATTAATTGTCAGTTCTACTGTTTCATATTATTTTTCTTTAATGATCCCCCCCCCTCTTACCGTGCCTTGCTGTAGCGTTAGCTACTGCTTTATATTTGAACTACTTGCTTTATCATTTAAAAATTGAAGCCAACAGTATATGACGATCAGAAAGCTATGGCAATATGAACCAACAATTATTTTCTGAACATTCATATGGTAATAAGATAAAGAAAAAGAAAATCTACTTTTCGATGTTTTAGTTCAAAATTTGTTGCTAGTTTTATTTGGTTAGTATTTGTCACTAATTCAAGGCAGAGATATATGTCGCTCCAGGAACTACATTTCCTTGTTATTGAATATGTGTGGTACAACTTACTACCAAGATTGGTAAATGTGGGTGCCACACTTCAACATATAATAAGAACTCGTCTGAAGCTCCGTCCTCTCAAAGTCCACATAATCTTAGCCTTCTATTGGTGGCCATACATTGACAGAAGAAAATCACTGGCATAACATCCCCCACCCCTTGAGAAATATCTTCGACAAAGCTGATGTCTTCAGCTTAAACAGAACTCAATTTAAACAGAATATCTATTGAACTCTAAACACCAAAATGAAAACAATGTAAAGTTGCCTCTTCGTGGATTAGGAGATACAGGCCATTCAAAGGAAGTTTGAATTGAATTGGCCAACTTTAACCACATTAGCAATTTTCAAGCTTGTAATAACAGGGCCTAGCAACATAACTTATTAATGCGAAGTCTAAGTGTCTTTTATTCAGATTTAAGCTTTGAATAATCATTACATTTAAGGTGTCATAGAGAACTTAAAAAGACAAAAGTATATTATAAGTGGAATAGAAAGCAAATTCACGTAAAGGCGATATGGACATTTCAAAGCGTACGGAAAGAGAATTAACGTAAAGGTGAAAAGGAACATTTATCTGATAATAATATGGATAACATACTATGTTACCCAACACTTATCTGTCTAGGTATTTTGTTCAGCATAAGTTAACCTAAAGCATTTGTTACCTTGGTTAAAAAAAATACGGTTTTATTTTCTCCACAAATAAAGATACATGTGGCTTGTGAAAATACATCACAAAAACTGCCAATGGCATTAAAGCACGCTCTAACACGGATATATAGTACAATAATCTCTCTTTTTCTCTTTGGTAATGCACAAGAAAGATGCTTCTTAAGTGTAGAAAAAGTATTTTTGATGAGAGGAAGTGCTGTTTACTTGGTCAAAATTGCATATCGTTGATATAATACTTAAACAAGAGACTGAATAATAGGTTCAATTTTTTTACAATCAATGAAACGAGGATCGTAATTCCTCATCTCAAATACCAAAATCACGAACCAGGAAAATTTGCAAATTTGTTGAACTACTGGAGAGCTTTGATATTTAATTATAATCACTTTTTGCTTGCTTCCTTACTTTTATTTGTTGCGGGATCAGGCCTGATCGCCTCGCCTGGCATCCCGGAGATCCTGAAGATCCGAAGATTCACCTGAAGATCCCGGGTGAGTAAATCCCATTTGTTGCGATCTTGTGCCAACTCTTTGGCAAATTGGAGACGTCAGGTATCCCATCTTCTATCATACTTTGGAAACGACAATGGGTTCAAGTTTTTTTTTGTGATATTTGTCCATCAATCCTTCAGTTGGCCGCCGGGTCTCTTACGCCAGTCTGGCAAATGAGTAGCTAGATGTATTTGCTCGATAATGCGGCCATTGGGACTTCTCAAAACATGGCCGAATCAACGCAATCTTTGCTGTTTGAAAATCGTTGTGATGTTTTCAGTGCCACTGCAGTGGTGGGGTGCATCAACAATCTGAGATTTTGTCGGATCATCGTGTCCTCCACATCTTTCGTTGACAGCTGTGGTTCTAAGACTTTCATATCATGGAGACAAGACGTCTTTAATGTTGAGGCCTCGGCTGCATAAAAGAGAACAGACCTAGCAGCCTCTTTGCAGACGAAACTTTTGTCTTCATGCGAATCTCCCCAGTTCTACCAATTAGGGTGAAACTGTGAGGAGATGGCTTGGGATTTGTTGAATGTTTTTTGTGCTTGAAGGTAATAGTCCCCACGAGAGAGTGTTGGGAAGTCAAAGCAGTTGAAGCTGTCGAATATGTCTTTGAAGTATAACTCTTTCGTTATAACTCTTTTCGTTGAAGTATATGCTGATAATCTACCTGTATGTTTAGGTCTTTGACTTTAGTTTTGACCGTGTTAATCTTTATCCCCAGAAGCTGGGGAGAATGTGCTATTTCATCTAGCATTGCTTTGGCAATGCTAGATGTCTCTCGAGAGTGACAATGTCATCTTTGCAACTCACATCAGACGCGTTGATGCCAAGATCAATAGCGACACAATCGAAACTCGAGAGTGCTCGTTCTAGAATCTCGTCTTCACAGTAGTTACTAGAGAACAATATTCATCCCTGATTTGCATAACTTTCACATTGAGTAAATCAGTTTCTTTACTCAGTTCTCTCACTGTCCGTATTGCAATGCTCATAGTAAGCATTCAGCAGCCTTGGGAATTGAATAGGCATACCATCTTCTACCATGATTCTTCGAGGGTTTTTGTGGGTTACGCAGTTTAAAGCAGCATCGAAGTCCAAGATATGTTTGCGTCTTACAGTTAATCCAACACCATGGAGAGGCACTGTTAGAGACCAGGACGAAGAGTGAAGATTGGTCAGTGCACCCTCGCACTTTTCGAAATCCGTACCTTTTTTTCACGTGTCTGCTCATCCCTTGTAGCCTCGAACCTTTTGAGCAAAATCGGCGTGAATACTTTCGCATCCATATGTACGAGTGATGTCCCTCGGTAGTTGCGTTAATCACATTTGTCCCCCTTTTTGGATACGGGGATAATTATAAACCCCTTCTCATCTGACGGGAAGGTGTCTTTTCTAATATTAGTCTAAATAGGGGCTCTAGCAGCTGCGCTATAATAGTTATGAGGTATTGTAAACCTCAAGAGAAAGACAATCTTTGCCAGCTGATTAATTTTTTTTTGCAGTTTGATAACGTTCAGTACCGCGGAAGCTGAATATCTGGTTCTCAGAGAGGAAACAGATATTGCTGGTCGATGTCTTTACTAAGTTTAATGTAAAGTTACCATTGTTGTGTGATACCGGTCAATAATTTAGTCTAAATCTATAAACTTATTTCAGGCTTACTGGCACCCATTAGAAGACATAGTTATTGCTGGGCGATATCCAGACCCTAATTTTCCTGGTTATACAACGGCTGAATTACGCACAATAGATTTTTTTGATGGGGATACTGGAAAAATTCTTACGCAAATAACACCTCACTTCAAAATGGCATTATAAGTCTGAATAGGTTTGATTCAATTGGTAACGTCATGGTTTCGGGCATGGGTAAGTTGGCTATTGGAAGTAATTGTACTGTCATCTGTGGCATAATGAAATCAGTAATGTTGATTGACTTTCAAAAACGTCTTGAAGACTGCTTTTTTTCGCATAGATAATCAACTTTTTTTTTGAAAATACCCAAGAATACTTTAACAGCTGTGCTATTACAAACGATATTGTTGACGTCTTTCGGAAAACTTGGTTTGAAGCCCATCTCTTAAATCAAGTGATTTGAATTGATCGTTCCAACTCATCTTTGCCTGTCTTCTTTGGTTCTCGTTATTGATGTTTTTCCCTAAGTAGGCGTATTCTTTTTACCATTGAAAGATATATTTTTGACTAAAAAGTACTATCATACTAAGTAATTTACTTCCTACAGAAACCAAGCTAATGCCCCTATAATTACCACACTTACTCTTGCCACCTTTCTTATTGAGGGGTTTAGTTAAAGTTTTCCTAAAATCCCCAGTTACGTCCCCTTTTTTCAAAAATCATATTCAAATTCAGTAATTTGTCTCTTAACTTCACAACCACCAAGTAATTTCAATTGATTTTTCCAGCTCATCTTAGTCTATATCTTCTTTGGTTCTGGTGATAGTTATGTTTTTTTTCCACATTGGATGTATTCTTCTGCCCATTTAAATAAATATTCTTGACATTGAATTTGTTTTTGCCCTATTTTGGATGGCCTAGAAGAAAACTTAATTTCTGAAATACCTGCTTAGTATTAACAGTCAGAAACCCCAAAAACCGCTTTCATTTTTTTTAACTCTCCTGCTCAAGGCTTTATCCAGGGAGGGGGGGGGGGGGTTAGGTGGTTTGAACCCTGCCCCACGAAATATGTCCAACTTTTAAAAAAATTACAAAATTGCATATAAAAAAATCTTGATGTGATTTGTAATGTTTTTTACGCACTCCCCCCCCCTCCTCCGAAAAAATTCTGAATATGGCCTTACTCCTGTTAAATTTGCATGGTTTATTACACTGCCTTTTGAATCACCGCATGTAAGTTAGTACCTCAGTTCTAGAGTGGATTAGAAACCTCTCTGGGAAAGGGATGCATAACCTCACCCAAGATGGAGTAAGAATCTCCTCAGGAAGAGATATATAAAATTCAGATATCTGTTCAGACACGTGCTGCAGAGAAACAGAGAGATAACTTGTAAAATATGTTTTGACTCGAAAACTTTCCAATCTTTAGAATAGCTTAAAATGTTATCATATTTTGCATTATTTTTACTGGCTCACTGACAGCAACAGTGGGTAGCAGAGGCGGGCCACCTGGCTTTCCTTTCCAACATAAATGCAAGGGACAATGTGATTAGCTTACGAAAACACGTCGCAAAGATCAACCAATGGAATTAAAGTACACTTTTTAACACGGAAGTTTTTTTTGCGGGGGTTTCGAGTTGCTTTATGTAAAAACGAAATTCCACTTTTTCCCATAGAAATATGATAACGGATGCGCGTTTTTTGTTTGCTTGTTTGCTTTCGTTTTTTTTTTTTTTTTTTTTTTAGGTGTGGCTATTTCGAAGTAGAATATCGAGAGAGGGCTCATTCGACTGAAATTTGAAAGTTCTAGCGCCCTTTAAAAGTAACTGCTGAATTCTACCATTTTGTACCACAAAATAAAGATTTTGTCCCATTTAGGGCCAAAGAAAAAAAATATGGCCCTGGGATTGACAGGATAAACCAACAGGAGACCGTCGCCCCTAAAACGCCACCATTGCCCTGCTTTGTTTATATAGACATGCTAAACTTCTTCCGATTCACGATCGTTTGGGGTTTATTTAGGAAATAGTCACAAATTCGTTAAAGCTCATTAAGACTGAAGCTTAACTAAGTAAAAAAAAATCGCAAATTTTTAAATTGTCCTCAGTTTTTAACAGGGGCTGTTTATTACAATTTTTCGGTTTGTATTATGATTTAGAAATTATTGAAATTTTTCTACTCCCAATATGACGCTACTACCATGTTTTCGCTATCTAATGGCAGCATTAATAAAACTTAGCCAGCAATCATTACTACGATTAATATATACAACGACTATATTAACTAAAAAGCCATCATATTAAAAAACAACAATTTTTCTGGGAAAAGCAGAGAGCAAATTTGAAGCTTTAAGTTACTCAAATTCCTTTTTTGGAGTACTAAACCTTAAAACAAACAGAAGTTTAAATGAATAAATAAGGTAACTTCGAGTGAGCAAAAATTACGATAATTCAGGGTGGTTCTTCCGAACCTCAGCCCTCCTCCCTCGGCAGCTGGAATGTAATTGATGTTTCACTGATTTGATACTTTTACGTCAATAGCCTCCTGATTTCAAAGCTATTCCTTTTAAATAATGAAAAAAATAAATTAGATAAGCTAAACTAATTGAGATGAATCATGTATGACAGTTCAATTAGGTCACATATGTGAACCACAGCATAACTAGCTATATATATAAAAGCAATATTTAGTTTTGAATTATGAACATGTATGTATTGGGGTGTATGTGCGGGGTCACCACTTTTAAAGGCCAAAATGGCGCAAAAAAGGTTGCTATGCCACTTACTCGAAGGAGAGAACCCCTTGTCGGCCCAAATGTTAGATAGATTCCCGCTCTTACCCCAACGGTTCTGCAAATATCGGGTTTGGTACTACCCTATTTACAGTATACCCTGTCCCAGGGTATGATAACGCGATCGAGTGGTCAAATGGCCACTTTCTAAAGCCAGAAGTACCCGCCTTGGGTTACGGCTAGAAAATCTCTACTTTCTCCTTGGAGGTAACAACCCTCCCTGTAAATATAATAATGACGGTACCTTGTAGCTCTATTCCTACCCTGCCTGGGTTACGGAAAATAGTACACAGTTTGTAGAAAATACCTTACTTGTATTCTTCCAAAAGGGTCACACATACCACAAAAATATATATATCCCCGACTGGGGTCAGAACACAGACTAAAACATAATAATAATTTGTACAGCACTGTTTGTATGGGTGGACCGTCACTTGGCCCAGCCAATCAGCTACATCCTCATTCAAACCCAATTTTACCTCTTAGATTTATCTTTCAATGACTCTCAAACCAGAAAGTATAAAAATAACTTGACTCAAAGCTTCCCTATTGCAAAACCACTATCGCTTAGTAACGGGAATTTAACCTGTCTTTTGAAATTATACTATAAGCAAATGTAATTAAAGAAACGAAAATAGGTCATTTATCTGAAAGGAAAAGAAACAGGGGTGGAACCCCAACAGTATGCTTTTATTCACTTTATTCGCTTTTTTTAAAAAGGGATTATTCATCAGTATGTCATTGTCACTTCATTGTGTCATTATGATTTAACATTATTATTCGTATTGTCATCATCATTGTCTGTTCAAATTCTGTCCTTTCAAATGCAATGAAAAGGCGGTTTTTTAAATAAAGCTTTTAATCTAAGCATTTTTTATTCTTCAGGGCAAAAAAAAATTGCAATCCAGCATCTTGGGTTGAGGGGGGGGGGGGTGTGACTACTGCCCTTATTCGTGGACGGTTTGTTTTATTAACTTTAAACTTGTTAACCTTACCAAATGTTAAACATTTCTTGACCTTATTAATCTTTTCGGTGGAATTGACGGAATTTGTATTTTTTTGAAATTTTGAAATAGAAAAAAAACCTGTTTGCCTTGAAAAATCTCAGAGCCCAACATGGGTTTGAACAAATTTGAAGTCAGAAAGGCTGAATGCTTAATGTAATAAAGCTAAAATCAGTAATTTGTCTTTTGTCAATTTGTCCTCTATTAATTTGTTGGAATTAATTGAATTGGCAGGTGAAGTATATAGTATAAATAGAAGGGGATAATAGAGTTTTTTGTATTTTTAGCTCTTGTTCTTTGAATCAGTTTTCTTCATAGGATTTTCGTTTTGTGTTTTGAAATAGCCTAAAGAACTGTCAAATAATCGCCATAGCCTCTTCTATTTTACAATTTTAGTAAAGTTAGGTTAGTAGGCACTATTATTGTCTAAGTCTTCGTATTTTTCAACTAAATAAAAAAGATAAAATTGAAAATTAAAAGAATTGTGCTCGATTTTTAACAAGGGCTGTTTGGTACAATTTTTGGATTTGTATTATGATTTAGACACTATTGAAATTTTGCTACTCTCACTATGTCTGCTACTACCATGTTTCTGCTATCCAATGGCAGCATTAATAAAACTTTTAGCCATGAAACATTACTACGATTAATATATACAACGACTATACTAACTAAAAAGCCATCATACTAAAAGCAATAATTTTTCTGGGAAAAGCAGAGAGCAAATTTGAAGCTTCAAGTTGCGCAAATATCTTTGTTGGAGTACAAACCTTAAAACAAACAGAAGTTAAAATTAATAAAGAAGGAATACTTAAAGTTGACAGAAATTCCCATAATTAAGGGTGGTTTTTCTGAACCTCAGCCCTCCTTTCTCGGCAGCTGGAATGTACTAGGTGCTTCATTGAAAACAAAATATGTTTGTGCACGGTTCCGTTTTTAATTACATTATCAAAAATTAAACACCGCTCAAACTTTCAGGAATTCTTTTAATTGTATCTTAATACTTTAACAAGCAATTTAGTTTTGCTAGTATAATGTGATACTCTTCTCTTCTCATGTTACTCTATATGATACTTTTACGTCAGTAGGTTCCTTATTTCAAATCTATTCTAAGAGAGAAAAGAGAAAAGGGGTTTTATTAAAAAAAAAAGTAAAACACATTAACAACAAAACCCGAAGTTTATAAAACATGTATGGGTAGACATCACCCTTAACAAAACCCTGCATACACAATTACTACCAGCCATCCTTACCTCCCCCCCCCAAAAAAAAAATTACAAAACGATAAATAAAATAAATAAACAAAAATAACTGAAATAAGTTAATTTTAATAAATTCACAACCAAACTGGATACAGAAGACCAATCATATGTAGACAAACAGTGTCCTTTTAGTTTACTGTGAAATTCATTTTGCTCATCAATTGTCGAAATAGCCTGAAGTAATGATTCCCATGCCCGAGGGCCAACATGCTGTATAGAAAAAAACGGATCGCTTTGCAATAACCTGAGGTCGCCAAGGTCCTTTTAAATAATTAGAAAACAAATTATATAAGCTAAACTAATTGAGATAAAATATGTGTGACAGTTCATTAAGGTCACATGTGTGAACCATAGCATAACTAGCTTTAACAAAGTATAGCGAAGGCATAAGGAAAGGAATATTTAGTTTTCACATGTGAACATGTATACACTTTATTTCCTTTTTTAAGGACATTATTCATTATATGTCGTTATCTCATCATTATAATTTATTGCTATCATTCGCATTGCCATCATTAATGTCTTTTCAAATGCAATGAAAAGGCAGTTTTTTAAACAAAGCTTTTAATCTAAGTAATCTATTTATTCTTAAGGACAAAAAACTGCACTCCGGCTTCTTTGGTCAAGAGGGGGGGGGGGTTGATGAGCAACTACTGTCCTCATTCGTGGGCGGTTCAACCTTAATAATCATTTGGTGGCATTGACAGGATGTGTTTTTTTTTTAATTTTGAAATAGAAAAAAAAAGATTACTTAGAAAAATCTCAGAGCCTAACATGGGTTTGAACAAATTTGAAGTCGGAAAAGCCGAATGATTGGTGTATTAAAGCTAAAACAGTAATTTATCTCTTGTCAATTTGTCTTTCATCAATTTGTTGGAATTAATGAAAAGCTGTTAAAACAATGTCTTTCACGTTAAAACCATACTTTAAACCACTGAGAAACAAAGAGTTTGCTGGTAAAAAAAAATCCGTATGACTCAAAACTTTTTTGTTCTTTCTACTCACATAAATTTGAAATTCAACTTTCGTTCTTTTCATGGCTTCAAATGTCTCACTTGATTAAAAACCTATCAACTTTTCAAAGATGTAGTGATTTATCTATTTGGAAATAAATTATCATGTCATTGCTTTACGAATGTACGCCACTGACGTAAACCACTGAAATTTTGCCCCGCATTTTACCATGGAACTATAGAAAAGTGATTTCTCTATTTCTCTTTATCTAAGCTAGTATATAAGTCGATTTTTAGGTTGAAAATAGGAAGAAGCCATAGCCTAACTCCCATTGACTTAAAGCTTGATTGAAATTCAAATGTCCAGAGTGCATAGAAGTTTATGTGATGAGGGGATCGCCCTTAATCTTATCGGCTATGGCAATTTAAAGGGTAGTTTTCGTCAGCCTATGATTATCCTCAGTTATGTACGCATGAATGTTTTTTTTGGGGGGGGATAGGGGGGGCAATACGAAAAATGTTTTGCTTCATAATCTAAGCTAGTACATAAGTCGATTCTTAGGTTAAAAATAGGAAGAAGGTACACCCCAACTCCCATTAAATTATTTAAAAATTAGGATTGAAATTAAAATCATACCGACTGCTTAGAAGTTTACGTTTGAAGGGGTCTGTAGGGGCTCGCCCTTGATCTTCTCGGCTAAGGCAATTCAAAAGCTAGTTTTTGTCAGCCATAGATTTGTTTCCTTAGCTTTGTACGCATGTTTTCTTTTGGAGGTGGGGGGGGGGTCAACAATAAGAAAATGTTTTTACTTCTTAGTTCGAAAAAGAAATGCTAAAAAATTCGTTAAAATTGTTTTAATCGGGATGGGCGATTTTTCTTTGGAATTACCCACCTCCCCTCCCTCCAAAATAAACTGACATATTATAATTTATTTACTTAATCCAGGTTGGGACATCCTTGTATGGAAGCCAGATTATCCGTGTGGTCATGATGAAAAAGAAGATGATGAGTCGACTAAATTCAAGGAGGCTGAAACCCCTAAGCATTTAATGAAAATTAATAAAAAGCGGAGCGGAGGCAGAACTAAAAAGATTGATTAACTCTGCTTATATCACATTCTACTGTTTTGATCAAAATTTGAGATTTGAGATGTTCCTACCGCCAGAAGTTTTTTTTTTATTTTCGTTATGTTTTGTACTAGAATTCAATAATAAATATATAAGACAAAGAGGATAGAAAGATTGAAGGATAGCTGGAAGATAAGGAGGGTAGCCAAAAGAAAGATAAGGAACCTTTTTTGAATGATTGGAGATTTTTCCTCAAGGGGCTCCGGTGATTTTTGCTAGGGGCATCTTTAAATTTAAAACCGTAAGCTAATATAATTAGGCAGGATCATATTCTCAACTAAAAAAAAAAAAAACAGATTTAGTGTTTCTTTTTTCACTTTTACAATCAAAGTTGCCGGCAGCTTGAGCTACATAGATTTAATACCATGAATATTGTATACCATGTATGGTAGTAACTGACAGATTTAGAATGAGTTTTTTTTAACAATTCTGAAAAAACAATGGCATATATTTACCGAACAAAAATTGTTTCTGTATACATTTATCTGTATTTTCTCGAGATAAGAACTATATCGATCGTCTGATCAAGGAATATGGCAAGGAATATTTTAATAATGTTGTGTCGCGGTTTATCTTGTCAGTGTTACATTCTGTTGATGTTTCAAAATGCATTTTGGAAGTTTTTCGTTGAAACGTATGACATGGAATATTTTTGTAGTGTTATGTAATGGTTTATCTTGTCAGTGTTATATTCTGTTGATGTTTCAAAGTGCATTTATGAATTTTTTTTGTTGAAACATATGACATGGAATATTTTTGTAGTGTTGTGTCGTGGTATATCTTGTCAGTGTTATATTCTGTTGATGTTCTAATGGGGGGGGTTATTAAAAAGGTTATTTATTCATATATTTTCAGACGTTACCTTATATGGGGAATTACAATTAACTAATTCAATGGGGGAATTCAGTTAATCTCTAAGTCTACGGTTCGTGATCAGCATACTTAAGTGGAGGCGGTACTTCGTGTGTAAGGAGCTTAAATTAACTGTGCGAATGGGGAGCTCGCATTAACGGTCATACTGAGTCGAAATCGGATTGAATAAATTCAAGTTCCCTTGAGAGCGAGTGGAGCCACAAGGACAAGCTATCTCGAGAAATACTAGCATAAAGAGAATAAAATAAGAAAGTGATGCATTTATTACTCACATAACTGGAACAGAGCTTCAGTATATCAAAACACTTGTAGCAAATGGCACTAAGATAAAACTGTTCACTGGTAATACAAGTAACGTTCTGTACTATTGTCTATTTAATTCACATAGGATAAAAGGTTGAAAATGAGTCTACAATAAAATTGGCCCGAGTCTCAAGTAAGACTCTCACAAGGTTCAAACAAGATTGACATAAGGCCGGAAAAGGACTGAAATAAGACTAAAATAAGACTAACTCCAATTGCTAAGTTCGAGAATACTATACTCTGAGATTTTAGCCGAAGGTTACATTCGGGCGTTACTAAAGAGCGTATTATACTGATCCTATTGGTTCTCTATTGCTATTGGACAGTGCTGTACCAATCAGCTATTCGATTTTAACTAGCTTTTGATACAATTTACTACTCCATAAAACTTCACTTTGGAATTTTTCTTAGCTGAATAAAGTTTTTACCCTATAATTAGAGCAAGCTACTTAGTCTTACATTGTATTTCGAGAAAATGTTTTTAAAGCTTAACCTTGTAATTACAGCGGAATATTTAGTTTTACTTTTGTATCTTGAGAAAACGTTTTTAAGGTTTTTACCTTGTAATTACAGCGGAATATTTAGTTTTACTTTTGTATCTTGAGAAAACGTTTTTAAGGTTTATACCTTGTAATTATAGCGGAACACATATTTATTGCTGCTGCCTTTTTTTGTGGGAACGATTCTTTTCATAGTTACAATTGTAATACAATGCTTCGCTACTTTTCAAATTTGACAATTAAGTGTTACTTGAATTCTTTGGGTTTGTCTTCTGGGCAGTTTTATTTTTTACTTGGAAAATTTTGGGGTCTTGGAAATTGATTCCATTACATATCATCCTTCCCGTTCTTAACGATGCCCTCATCGTTGTATTACCCTGCTCTTTCTACTTTTTCACATTTTGATTTTGCTTTCCTCTTTTTATTTTTTTTTTTTGACTTGGTACTGGTTACTTGAATTAACTTATCTTTGGTTAGATGTAATTTTTTTTTCATTTTCCCGATTGTTTTACTAGACTACATGTATTAAAACATCACATTAAAGTCCACCACCTATACACTCTATTTGACGAAAGGCTCAAAGAGTTTCTATTGACTAACACATTTGATTATAGGATTACGTAATAATTATTATTCCCTCCACCTGATACTAAAATTCCTTCACCTGATATGCTAATAATTCTTCATAGCTTTAACTAATTAAGAACTGCCTTTGCGGCTCTTTCATCACTTAAAATGGTACATATTTGCTTTTTCTCTAAACTTAACTATACTTCCACCTGACACTATAATGATACGATACGTAACTGATCCTAATTGGTTCTACATGGTTCTAACTAATTAAGTACTGCCTTTGCGACTATTCTATCACTTAAAATGGTACATATTTGCTTTTTCTCTAAACTTGACTATACTTCCACCTGACACTATAATGATACGATACGTAACTGATCCTAATTGGTTCTACATGGTTCTAACTAATTAAGTACTGCCTTTGCGACTATTCTATCACTTAAAATGGTACATATTTGCTTTTTCTCTAAACTTGACTATACTTCCAACTGACACTATAATGATACGATACTTAACTGACTTCAATAGCACTAATATATATATAAGATAAATGATTGGAAATAAAAGGTTTCACGACATAATTTTTAAACTTGATGTCTGATTGCAACATTGGGATAATGTAATTTACACTTATTTTCCACTGATTATGAAAAGTTTCTCAGTATTCACTAAAGTTATAGTTAGATACATAAGTTTCACACTTACTTCATCATTCTACGTGTCTATAATACTCACATACGTTGTCACTTTATTTTGGGCTTCCGTTGAACTAATTGTTTGTCGGCTAATTGTTTATGGTTTGTCTTCATGGTGTTTCATCCTTTGGCACTTGTTTCTTGGGATAAGCGTTTACATTGTTCCTAAGTATGACTACTTGCACAAAATTGTCCGTGCGTGGTTTGTCATGTCAAATACGTTGGATCTATGTTACCGAGTCGTTGAAATGTTCACTAGGTGCATAATTCTTCGGGAATTGATTACGTGAAATAGGTATCTTGATCGCTGGGCTGGGTATCTCTTCTTGGATATTTTTATCCTCGGGAAAATCTAATACTCGTATAGTCTGTGTTTCCCGTAAATTGTTCACGTACAGTCTTTCCTTTATTTGGATTATGGGTTATGTTACGACATGTAAGGGTTACTATGGATGGATTAAAACTCTATCCCAGGTTCTATATTCGATGCATTGTCTTTGATTCTTGTTATAATGATATATCATCATTGAGGGATTAAAACGATATTGACTGGTTGGTTTTCTTCTTTTAACACTTCATTTTGGGAAAAATTTAGCACGTACAGTTTATATTTCCCACAAAATTGATTATGATTGGTTCCTCTTCTCATGGAGGATAGTTTGGTTTCATGACATCTAATAATGATTCGGTATGTTCAAAACTTGATCTTGGCATCTTGGTTTAACATATTGTCTTTGATTTGAGGCTTAAGATATACAATCTTTGAGGAACTGGCTCCAGGGTTATTCTTGGTGTTATAAACTTTAAATCTTAAGGACCTTGCCGTCTAAGGATAGTTATTTGACGGATATTTATGCAGTTTTACGACATGACCGGTCGGGGTGGTTCTCTAGGTAATTATCAATTCATATATATATATATCTATATATGGGGTTGGTTCGCCGATAGTGGTTGGGGTAGTGTTGCCTGGTACTAGGCTTGGATGACTTGGATTTTCATCAGGTCATTGTCTTCAGGGGTTTCCTCGGTGAGTACTTATCGGTGGTTGACGAATGATGAAAGTAGATGCTACTGGGTTATATCCGTGTTGCTTGCTGGTACACCAATAGTTAATCTGCACTGATTACTCTGCTCCCTAGAATACAAATATCTGGGCAGAATCATATGTTCTTTATAATCACACAAGTTAAAACACGTACAGCAATAATACAATATTATACGGGGACTATTGTTTAAAATAATAGTCGTGGTTAGTCGTACTAATTATATCAATTCAATATGGGTATATTTAAACTCAAAGATAAAATGAATAAAAGCAATCATCATGCTCTACATGCATATTGCAGCAATACTCGGTTACTACGAGACAATTTAAGTAATCATACGAAAAATGATTATGTTTACAAAAAAATAACACAATATGAAATTTTCAAGATTTGGTGATTATATATATACTTGTATAGATGTACGTTTGACATCTGTTCAATATTTAATACATTCTTAAATGTTATTCAACACTTATCTACTTTAGCATTAACTTTTCTATTATATAACTACATGCGAGGTAGGTTACATGGTTTTATGAGAGGTCTTGATTTACTATAAATTTGCAAGTTTTTACTATTTATGCGTGTCCATGCCGCTTAAGAAATACATCCTTGCAGTTGCATGGGTTTACACAAACGGTAAGTAGAGATTTAGGATTGGACATGGCACGAATGAGGACCTCTACTCCCATTCGTTCGATCATGTCCTCCCTTATTTTTTGTTTAAGGATTATCAGGGAGTTCCGGTTTTAGATTTTGCATCTCACTTGGCTCGATGTGCTCTGACTTTGCTTTTTTTCTACGCGTCATTCTCAAAATTCTTCCGTAATTTAGGTTCAATACGATTCTTATAGAATACGAGATCATGAATACGAATCCTACCGTCAGGAGGATATACCACCAAAAATTCGTTGAAAATACTCCGTATCTATTTTCTACATACGTCAATCTTTGGTTTTCATTGGTAAATAGGGGAATTTGAGAGTCTAAGGCTTCTTTTATTTTTGTTAATGGTAAGGTTCCCTTGACATTTTCTATTTTTGACCATATTGCGGATTTCCCTTCTTCGTTTGCGATATTAGGAATTGTATATGATAAATTTATTGGTTTGAAATTGACCACCTTGGGGCTTATTATATTCGTGCTTGTGGTTATCAGTGGTGTTTGTACCGTGGCTTCTTTGGTTACCAGTCGGCATCCTTGTTTTATCGTAATGGTTCCCACGTCATGTAATAGTAGTTCGGTTCTGTAGCTTGGATCGATTTTTTCTGTATTATTATAACAAGAGATAGTCCCGATTGTTTCTTTTGGAACGGAGAATAGCCATAGGTCATTTCTAAGATGAATAAAAATTTCTCGCTTAGTACTACCTATTAGCGCTTCGCATGAATTTGGAATTTCCTCTTGTTGAGTCTCTTTTAAGAATATATCTAACATACAGGATCCAGGTTTTACATTATAAATAGGCAGGGTTAGTTGACATACTAGATTTTTGAATGCTACGCATTCCTTAAGGTCCTGTGGATTTGCTAAGGCATATTTTCTTCTATCTTGATCGACAAGTAAGTATTCCGCTTCGGGTGTGATAGTCATGAACGAATTGGTTCTACCTATATTGGCTGGAAACGTGGAAATTTTATACAAGTCATATATGGATTGTTGATTTATTAATGGAATTGTTACTACTGCAAATAGTTGTTCATTTATCTCTGTTATATGAACTTTTAGTTTAGTGTAGTAGTGGAACAGGTTTGCTACTTCTGGTTCTGTTGGTAGATGTAGACCGAACGTTAGATGTGTTTTTATCTCGTCCAAGATTCTTTTTAGGTTCGAAGGGTCCACCAGGTCATATGACAAGGTTCCTCCAGTAAGGGCAAATAATGCAAATTCAAATTTGCTGACATCAGTTGCCAAGTTAAGTAAAGACATTGTCACTATGTCTAGTGATACCATGGTCATCGAATCGGAAATCACGCGATCTACTTCATTTTTTAAATAATTCATAATGCTTACTGTCTTTGATATTTTCTTTGAAATTGCTTCAATTTTGTCTCTCTGATAATTGGCTATACTGGCCTGTATTTTTTGGACATGTAAGGTCACGTTCATGGCGTTATTTAGTTTTCCTACGTTTTCCCTCAGGATATTCAGGTCTTCTTCAGTTGATAGCCCAAATAAGCGTGAGGCTAATTCTCCTACGATTGGTATTAGACCAGCTGATCTGCGGTATTTGCTTTTTCGAAAAAATACCTCGAAGATTCTTGTGGTACTCTGTTTTAACTTTTGTATTTCTGTATTGAATAATTCAAATAGTGCTTGCAGTCTCTGTCTATATAATATTAAGAATGATTGGTGAATCGATACTCTTAGGGCGTTTTTCTCATTTAGCTCAGGTAATGGTTCAATATCTTCTCTTGCCGGCTCGTCGGCCATTGCTAATCTTGCACAAGTACGTTTACCGTCTATTGTCCAACATTTCTTATGTACGTAATCATTATCTTCATCCTTCTTATTTTTATTTTTCTTTTCTTCTGGTTGAATTGCTTGTACTTTTATCGTTTGTATTTCGGTATGCCTTACTGGGAGCCTTGCTCTAAAGCCTATAGTAAATACGCCAATTGGCCGGGTGCGGTAAAACGTGGGCCCTGTTGACCACGTCCATTTTGTAAGTATTGTGGGTCTTAGATAAGTTAGCATGGTCAAATTTGTAGGTGATTTCTTGCTAAGTGCGCTTATTTCTGGGACTGTGCTCGTTGTAGTTTCCGACATTGAAGATTGTATATCTCTTACTGGGGTCTCATATGTAGGCGTGGTTGTCTTGGTGTTTTGTCTTTTTCTTTCTGTAGGATTCTTATTCTTATCATCTTGTTGTGTATTTGAGAATTTTAATTCCTTTAGGTTGATAATTTGTTTGTAGTCTTTTTCCTTTGTGAGTTTTGATAATATTTACCTCGTAACATTTTGTTTAGCATGATTTTGCCATAATTCCTTGAGAAAAGTCCATAGGCTCGGTAATTCATTTAGCATGGCGTAATTTCCATCATAGAGTTTATTTTTCTTGGAAGTTGTCAAGAAGGAATCTGTAGTATATTTTGTCGTAGTATATTCGCTTATAGGTCCGTCCGCATTACTTAATTCTCTTTTTCTTCTGTTTCCTCTGTTGTTAGTTCCTAGAGCTTTATCGATTTCTGCCATTTTCTTGTCAAAGTCGTCCACTATGAATTTCGACTTTAGTTTAGGAAGAATGGGGGGTAGATTTCCTGTATTTTCCTTGTGATGCATATCTTTCGTGGTCTGCAAGCTTTTGTCTGATTTTAAGAATTGGAATATATAGTCCTTTAATTCATTGGTATTCTTCTCTAGTCTCATTACTTGTTGAAATAGGGTTTCAAACGGTTTGGGATCCAGTTTCATAAATATTTTCCAGGCATTGTGGCTTGCGAGTAACGAATTCTCATGTTTGAAGATTATTCCATGTTTTACGATATCTTGGGCTATCGTTTGGGAAATGAAGATTGTTATGACATTTGTTATCCACATTCTTTTTGCTGTTTCTGGAATTAATATTTCATTAGACATAGCACAGGAAAACTTCTTATGATTGATAATCGAACGAGAACTTATATTCTTATTATTTGTTTTTTTTTTCTTTTAGGGAAGGAAACAAGGTACTAATTATGATATCGTATTTATATTATTTTATGATAATCTTCGTTGCCCAAAGGAAACGAGGTGAGGTTAAGATTCGTGGTCATACAATTTGTTTCTTTGCTTATGGTGAACGTACGGTTGATTTTTAGGCTGGGGAGATCGATATTTTATTTGTTTTCACACAAGGATTTATCTTTTAACAAACAAATGCGTACGTTACTTAATATTTCGATTGGGATAGTTTTTTGATTTCTTGACTACTTTTGATTTTGCTTCATAGGTTTTTATTCTTTTGAATATAATTTCATTTCTTTTGGCTTTATAGGTCACACTTCTAGGATTATATAAATACTGTTTGTAGTATTTAATCTCTTGGAGGGGGTCATGCTTTCCACGGTATTTAACGCAGTCTGAATTTCCTTCAATCTTATAAACTAACTTTTGTTTTCTACATTTGTCAAGAAGTAATAAATCTGTCTGACAAGGACCTTTAACATACCAGTACCGGATTTTATATTGTTTTTGTAACTTCCTAATTTCATGTTGAATAAAATGGAGGTATTTCCCCTTTCTACCGTTATATATGATTCCTAATTTGCCTCTCTCTGGCCGATATTTTGGAGTGTTTGCGAAGTCTAGACCGAACTCATAGGATTTTACGTCAAATTTCCTTAAATCATACTTAACGTCCCATTTTTTCGCGAAGACTTCCTCCCCTGACTTATTCACGACGATCATTGCAGCCGAGTATATGACGTTTTCTTTTGCATGTTTTATACATATGTACTCCGTATCAATAATTGCTTTGGCCATTGTTCTGAAATGAAAGGTAGTTTCTATTGATTTTTTGTCTAGTTAACTTTTTCAAGATTGGTTATAGTCATGGTACACTCTAGGTCGAGGTCAAACTACCTTTTTACCGGCATTTCCTCAATGCATCGGGTACTCATTCATTCGACCGTAATTCGAGTCATCTAAGCTCCATATTAACCAATAATGAACTATTACATTGAGTGAGGAGAAAAAAAGGTAACTTCGGGTCGTCGAGGTTGAACTACTTTTTCACCGGTGCCACCTTGCACCTGGCTATTTGTGTGTTCGAACATAATTCGGTTTCCTAAAGATCCGTACTCTAGTTTAACGACTTTGCGGTCGTTTTTAACGAATTTCATAAAGGCTTGAAATTGTAGAGACTTTCAAGGAACTACCTTCTCTTTTCAATATACAAAAAATGTATTTAGATCTTATGATATTTACTCTACTTCATAGTTTTATAAATAGTTATACACTACGGGTTTATTCATCTAACGCGCTGTTTTTCTTTATTAACAATAATAACCGATTACCATAGACGTAACACTTCAGGTAACATCAGAGGGTTCTTTTATTATTCGTTTAAACGAAATTATTTATATATACAGTTTCTTCCACTAATATTAGGTTTTAATTTCAATATGGGTGCATCGTCCGGCAGTGCCGTCTTTGAGATTGAGGATGTAAGCATATCGAGAAGTCGATAATCTTCCCATGACGAAACATTTGAGCTGAGAAACTTTAGTTCAAATTTTATATTATCATTTCCGCTTTCAGGTGAGTTTAAGTACATTAAATACACTAATAATTGGTTTGGGAGGCGCAGGCCCTCCAGAGTGGCAGTTATGTCATTCCTTCGCATATTTTGTCGAATGACTTTCCGGCACAACTGCGATAAGGACAATTGGTCATTTATTATTTTTACTACGGAGAAACTTAAGTTTATGTGTGATTGGCAACAGCATAGTTGCTCCCACACGATTATGTCTAAACCTGGGAACGTTTTTCTTCCAAAGTTTTCGTCTTCTTGGAAGAAACTTAGGGTTATTTTCTTTATGTCTTTATATTCTCTTGGGGTGACTTGGAAAATGGCGTATCCCCCTGACGGGTTTATTGGGTTAAGATACGTATTATTTACACAGTTGGTGTATAAGATTTTAAGGAAGATTTCACCCTTTAACATATGTCCTTGGTCTATTAGTATGGAGAGAAATTCAATGGGCCAAATTGTAGTTATATTGTTATCATCTTGATCGTACCAAATATTGTCGGCGATATAATTAGACAATAAGCTATACTTTGTTGTTGGAATATGTTGTATTAAAATTCGGAAGGCTAGATTGGCACTTAGTCTAGTGTGCTCTAGTGTTTTTGTCATTGCTCTTGCACTAAAGTTATAAAGCACTAAACTTGCCGTTAATCTTAGGATCATTCTTGGTTCCAACGCTGTCTTTTGAGATTTGAGAAGATAATATAGTTTTGGACAGTCGAGATTTTCTACTGTCCTGACAAGTTCCTCTTCTTTCATTAACTTATCAACATTTCCCCATTCTCTTAATGGATCATTGATGTTGTCTACACTATGTCTTTTCTTAAGATTCCATGAGATTACGTTTTCTAACCTACGATTATTTAATTGTCGATGGCTTGGGTGTTTTATCATGGTTACTCTTTTTTTTATAATTTATTCTACTAGGTTTTGGGTTAATACAAGCAACATACCGTTTGGTTATTTTCTTCGGCGTCTCCCTTACCCAGTGGTTGAATGTTAGTCACGTACCTCATCTGCAAACGTGTTTTTATATAGAATTTATCAGTAATTATGAAATAAATGATTACTTAATAGTAATATGCTTTCAAATGGTGCAGTAGTTTGAGGTACAATAAAGATTATGAAATAACTAAGTTAGATACGTAGTTGGCTACTCGGTACGTTGCTAAGCGCTTTAATTTTAATAATATACACCATGTACATCCCTGACTCTAACTTCCTATGCTCGGGGGTTCATCCGTCTTCGTTATCGTATACCGTATAGACATTTGAATTATTGCTCTTATTCCATTTTACTTCGCTTTTATGAATTAGAATTGCCATGTATACTGAGCTTTTATTAATTGTCGAGAGGAAAAAAAATTTTGTTACATTCGAAGTGTGATGGGTACTATTACTGATTTTTAGTTAAACGTACGCTTTGCTTTGTTTAAGTGTGTTTTTTTGAAATAAAAGAATTTTTTTTTTCGTTACCGTGCGAAGTGCATGAGGTACTACTACTGATTTTTAGTTAAAAGTATCTTTTACATGGTCTGAGTGGGTTTTTAGAGTTTGAATCGTTAAGGAAAGGATTGTATTATATTATAGGCTAGCATAATCCAATTAATGCGATAACCATCAATTAATTTGAAAGAGATCTTATACTTTATTTAGTATTTTGTGTGGGTATTCGATCCCCTAATTGGTAAATCCTTATGTACAACAATTTTTGTAAGTATTCTTAGTTAACAAGGCAAATTCTTCCTTTTAACAATCTTTTTAAAGCGACTATGGTTATTTTGTACCTGTCAACGTGAACAGTCTTTGTATGGTTGAAGTTTAAAGATATAAAATTATCTTTTAAGGCTTTCCAAAAATTAAGCTATTAAACTGTAATACATTTTTACTTATCTTTATATTTTCTTTAGCTTTGACTAAAATACCTATTTATTTATTTTCTTCTGCTTTGTACATGTTTAATTAAAGGTAGTTAATTTATTTTATATTAAAAGCGATTTTTCCTTAATTGCTTATTCCGATAGCTATTGTTTAAGTTGAACCGAATGAAGATCTATGTATTAATATTTACCTAAATTATATCCTTAGAATACTTAGAAATAAACTCTTTATTCTAATGTATTTCTTAAATATGCTAATTTGGTGGTATATAAAGGTGTTGTTAGTTAAGATTAAGTAGTCCCGTCCAAACGAGTTAAAAGAAAAGCTCATTTACATTTATTTATTCTTCTTCCGTGACGGAGTTAACGCCACGTGGCAGAGGTGTTTATATTCATGCACAATATTATCCAAAGATTTGTTAAGGCATAAAAATTTATATATTTATATTCCTCAAACGAAAATAAGACATATTATACGTTTCTGTAGTGAACTATTAGTTAATTGGAGTTTGAACCCGATTTAAATGTAATAAGACATAGTAAGATGCAGGCTATTTATTATGAATTCAAATGCTCCTATACGTGCTCCTATACTAGGGGTGGATAGACAGGAGTCAGTGCATTGGCACGATTCTCGCCTCAAATGCGCGAATAGTTGCGTTTAGTTGAGTTTTTCTTTTTTTTCTATATTATTAGCATCTATTACGTCCCACCATTTTGCTTCTGTGGCAGAGATTGTGCCACATGGCAGAGGTATGATATTACCTAAAATTTTACAGGGATATGTTTATTTTTTGAATGGGAGTTTTGCCTGAGATATAGGAATTTTTTTACTTGCATTATTTTATTATAATTCTTCATTGATGGTATATCTTATTAGGTTCAGCGTTAACTAGTTTTGTTCGTTTCCGCTTGAATTCTAAGGGTATTAAACCTTATTCTCATATTTGTCTCAATATTGCATGTTGAAATAGGGTTTTTCAAGCATTCTTCTGAATAACAACAAATTTGAACTTTGTACCGTTTACTACTCTGCGGGACTGGGATTCCGTTTACCTATTCATAAAATTTATGGCTCCTACTTTCGCTTAATTAACTGGGGGTTACCCTTGACTCATTTATACTTCATATAAATGTTTGCTTTTATTTTAATAATTTAGTTCTAGTTTGTATGTGCCTTAGTGAACACATATTTTTGAACTTATAAATGACGTGCATTTCGTAAAGCTTGACTTGAATAATATGTCGTCAATTAGTTTACTATACATTTCTTCATTGGAGGATAGATTTTGCAGGGACCTTAGGTTGGAACAGTTCATAAGGTAAGCGAGAATTATTAAATACTGTTTGTCACCTTATATGAGCGTTTGTGAACTGGGATAATTTTGCAGGTTTTGCCTATTTTGCGAGAATTGGAATTTACTATTTTTTGTCATTTTTTTTTTTTTTAACTAGGCTAAAACCGTAGCCTTATTTTTACAGGCCTTATGGCGTATATTAATTTTAGAGGTTCCTTTTATGACGAAAGGGTTTTGTTTTGTCACTATTACTTTTTCACGGATTGTTTTATTTTATTTTTCTTTCAGGTTTATTATTTATTGTCTGTCTGTTAAAGCAGAACAATATTTGCTGTATTTTAAGAAATATTAGCCTAGTTTTATTTGGTCTCTCAAGTCTACTTAAGCTGCGTGAGTGACACGCGACTAGGCTTAGGCTACGTGGGCAATTTTGTCGAAACAATTCCACTTAGTGTGGTTATCATATTTATCTTACAAGATACGTGTACTTAATTTGAATTTTTGTATTTAGGAAATTCATTAAACCGAAAGTATTACAAGACTGAGACCGTGAAACTGCCATTTTCAGGTCTTCCTGATACCTTGCGTACCTGGGGCCTATTTTTTTGAAGTTTACATATTATACTGCCCTTGAGGTTTTGTTTATATTTTCGTATTCATCTTTTTTGAATTGTATCGTATTTTTTTTTGTCTGACGCATACATGCGAGGACTAGTCTTTAAATTCTACAATTTTGATTTATTTTTCCCGTTCAGGGTTATTGATTTTCTTTGTTTTGCGTCAATTTCTTAGCGCTTATTTTTCTTTTGAAACAGTATATTATACTTATTTTGTATACTTTGGCTTATGGCACGCCAAAATATGATTGAAATATAATCAAGTATCGATATATACGTAAATTATCTCGAAAACGTCATTGTTTGAGACCGAACGATATTTTCCGATTATTCTTATGGGCCAATATTTCGCCATTAGGTTTGGCGTTTTTTTTTTGTTCAAAGATCATTTGAGCACGTTGATTAATTTATTCTTATGATCTTGGTTTTCGAGTAAAAGGATTGTTTGTTATAGGAATCCACGGGGCTTAGAGTAAATTACGGTATACGGGTTAATTATCTTTATTATAATTAGTGAAAAAAGGAAGGTGTTTTAATTCGGTAATAGTATACCTAAGTAGTTGAACTGTCATAAATCTTCGTTACTTCGAAGGTGTTTGGAAGTTACGGGTTTTGATTTACTATCGATGTTTTAGATGGGGTCAATTTGGGATGGATGTTAAATGCCATTTATGGGGGCTTATTATTTCATTAACTTTTGTTTGAAAGAATATTTCTGGTTACGATTTGCATGAAAGCCCTTTTTGAATTTTATTGCGCAAGTCGGTTGCTAGGAATTTGCATTTTGTACAGAGTCGCAGTAACTGCAAGGGCAACTTATAACTTTTAGAGAACTGATATTAATTTGGTAGCAATCGCGAAAGAAGATTTTTTTTTTCTCGTTTTGTGATTTGCAGGAGTTCTTAGAGAATTAAACTTATTGTGAATGTTAAAAGAATGCCTTATGTTTCCATTGGCTGTTTTTAATTTTCTTTTAATTTTACTAAAGAGGATGATTTCTTTTGATAATATGATCTTTTTCATTACATATCCTGCGTATGGATTAATAATACACGTACGTTCCCAAGGAAAAGACATATAATCTTATTTAAAATTAGCTTGAATTGGGGAGAATTTTTGCGAAATTTTTGAGCTCATCTCTATGTATGTGGACCATGTTTCACTAAGGAACGTTAGTTATAATTAGTGTGGTAAAAAACTGGTACATATTTCTTTTGGCGAGTATGCAATATAGGTTGTCGAGTATTTATAAGTTTCACAGCGAGTTAGGGTCGCTACTTCTAGTAAAATTTGAACTTCTTTAATAGTTATTAAAGGAATTTTTTTTTTTTTAGAATTAAAGATTTTATGAGTTTGTGGTGAGGAGCGATTATCAAATATTTAGGTAACTAATTCTGCGCTTCGTATGCATGGTTATGATGGTAATAACAATAATGAAATATTTCTAGGATAAGATTGTACCTTGACCTATCGTTTGAACGTGTAATCGAGGTTTCTAATGCCGTATTATCAGAGATACCAGATTATGTTTTATGGTGGACGTGAATCGTCACCATGGTTATGATAAGTTTTATCATAGAACACATTTAACACGTTTTGGAATTTTGCGTATGACTATGTTGTTGAAATGACTTTCTTTCCAACAATTTTATGGAATAAAATATCCCATAAAATTGATTCTAGAAGGGGTGGAATGTATCCTGAAGAAACTCTTGGTTTATCGGACATCCAAATACAATTAATCAAGCTTTTCGAGATTCGATACGCCGAAAGCTCCCTAGATCGGCACTTGAATTCTTCATTACATTTAAAAAAGTTTGGAGTTGTCGTGGTTTGGGTTTATGGATTGACATACAATCGAACCCAGCACACGGACTCGATCTTCATGCACTGAAAACAATTGCATGCCCAGCGATCCCCAGTGAGTCTTTCGTTCACTTATTTTGGGGGTTACCCGTAACAGGTAAAGCTGGGTTGTCTGTCGTTATATTAGGTTATTCACTACATTTTATCTCTAAGCGCTATGTCCTACAAGGTTTAACCACTTTACTGTATTAGATTTGTAGAAAAAAATTTTGTTTATTAACGAGAAAGAGATTTTTACCTTCTTTTTTTTGAGTTCAACTAATTCCCTTGATCGATATTTCTTAGCTTTCTCTATCTTCTGGTAATGGTTGTGTTTTGGGTGTTTCTTGTGGTGCAGGTACTTCTGGGGAATTTTGGGGAGATGTTACAACGGGCCTAACATTTGATCTGGCGTTGGGGTACTGGGTCCTCATAATTATGTTATTGTCCGTTGAAGGATTATGCTGAATAGATTCGACTTGGTGTTTGATATGATGATACGTGGCTTGGCTTGGAATTTCAAAATACGTGGGTTGTGAATGCGTTGAACTTGGCCCTTCGTTGTTAGCGAGAATACTTCCAAAATGGGGGTTGTGGGGTAGGTTAATTTCAACCGTAAAATACGTTGCCATCATCGTTTCTAGGTTTGAGCAAAATTCTTTTTGTCTTTGTAGTTCTATGGTAATTTCGGGTTGGTTCTCCTTTAGTTGCTTCTCGAAATTATCTTGTTGGAGCTTGATTATTTCTTTCTGTGCCTTCAAGTTGTCGTATTTATGTTGTAGGTCTAAAAGATTTACTCGTTCTGGTGCCAGAGCTTCTTGTATCCCTATTGTCGCGGATAGCACCGTACTTTTTCTGTACTCTTGTACTTTCTTGCCGATTTCTTGCATTTTATTATGTAATACTTGTAATTTGAGGATTTTGTCGGGATAATTGTATCCCTTAACGAGCGTGGCGTCGCTTATTGATTCTATTTCATTCTGGATTCTGGCGGTCTGGTCTTTAACTTGCATGAACTGGGTTTCAAGTAGTTTATTCATTTGTTTAGTTACTAGGATCTCGTTTATTTTTTTGTTGATTTCTTCCTGGGAAGCCTTAATTTCTTTAAGAGATTTAAGCGTGGCCTCCATCATACTTTCGATTTTCAGTCTCTCTGTTGTTAGGTGTGCCAAGGCGTCTAGAAGTTTAAATCGTATTTGTAATAGTTGGTCCATATTCGTTCTGTCTGTAATGGGATGGCACTAGGTATCTTATTTTGTCTTTTGGAGGATGGGTTGTACAATTTTTGTTCTTCTTCTATCTTCAAGGATTTTTTATCGAATCGAATCCCGGCTTGATACAATTTATCTGGAAAAATTAACTATTAACTTTTTTTTACCTTTTGCGGGTAGCTTTCGTTGAAGCGTTTTGTTCAGATACTTTTGTTTAAGTTTTTCTCTTTTTCAGGTTTTTCATTTTGATTTTGTATTGCCATATGGGTTTTTGGGGTCAGAGATCGAGTACCGTAATTATACGTATTTTCATTTGTCTGGTTTCTTACTAATTCTGCCAGATTTCGTGGTAACTTCCTGTTCAGTTTCTGGCGTTTTATTCTTTTTTGACTTTCCAATAGATATTAGGTCAAATTTTTTGTACTGTTTTAATAGAATTTTTTGACCTTTTGCCTTAGCTCGTTTTGCTTGCGCTGTAGCCGAAGTTTGGTTTTTGCTTTTGTGTGTCTTGGGGCTCATCGTCGGATTCAGTAGAACTAGTTCCTGAAGATTCATCACTGGTGCTTTCTGGGATGGTCCTTTGTAATTTCGGAGAATCGCCTGCCCTTGCTTCATATATTTCATCTCCTTTTGAAGTAGAGGGTTTACTTTCCGTTTCCTCATGCTGACGTCCTGTTTCGGGGGAGTTAAAAGATTCTTGGGAGCTCTGGGAGGAGTCAAATATTTTTGGGGAGTGTCTCCATTGTTTGAATGCCATATCTTCGGGTTGGGGGTGAGGTATAGTTCGTAGCATGGTGTGTTTCCAGGAGTGAGATTCCTTGGGTTTTACCTTGGATACCGTTATGTGATGGTATTGTCCTAGATTTTCATCTTCAGGATGTTCCTGGGTCCAGGGCAAGGTGCTTTGCCTTGTTTTTATCGGATAATTTATCATGTCCATAGCTTCTCTTAAACTTTTTGTATTTCCTTTATTTGTATGCCTGGGTGGAGTTTTCCTTATTGTCGCACCCAGGGTTTCCATAGCTCTGTTTAATTCATCCTGTAACGATAGGGGTCTTTCTATCGGGGTTGCTGGGGATACCATGTCATCAGGAAATCTTTTGGGGGGACATGGGGTTGAAATTCTATCGGGGAAAAATTGGGTTTTTGGTGACAGCGTATAATCCAATTCTTCCTCCGAGCTTTCTGAAGTTGAACTCTCTGGACTTTTTGGGGTTCTTGCAGGCATGGGTATTAAGGGTCTTCTTTTAGGGATGACTAGGTTTTTCATGGCCAAAAATTCTTCAAAATCTTCCTCTTCGCTATGGTTTTCAAAGTAGTTTTGTTTGAAATTAAAGGGTTTTAATTCGGCTAGCCTCGACTTAGGGAACTCGTCTTCCGCGTTTGATGAATCTGTAGATGAGGGTTCGGGTGCCCACTTAACGGGGTATTTGACTCCTTTTATACGGCTAACATGTGCCTTGTATGTTCTCCCATTTTCTGGATTTATCATTTTAAAAGTAAAATCATTGTCGTATTTTTTGATTATTCTGTAGGGTCCCGAATATTTATTGGAAAGTTTCTTGCCTTCTAGCTTTGCCTCGTTTTTTAGATATACACAATCTCCTACTTTATAAGTTATATTTCCTTTGATTTTGGACTCGTTTCTCAACTCTTGGTTCATCTTACATTTTTCTAACTCTTGTCTAACTATTTTATAGGTTTTTCTCATCCTATTTATAAAACCTTGTTTATAGTCCTCGGTATTATTATAATACTGTCTTGATTCTATAATTTCTTGATAAGGTATTTTAAAATCGCGTCCGAACAAAAGAAAAATGGATTTTCTTTAGTTGCTTCCGAGTATGCGGTATTAATTACATTTGTTAAGTAAGGTAGATACAGATCTCAATCATTTCGATTGTCTTTTGTATAAATACTCAAGACATTGGAAAATATTTTGTGCCTATTTTCAATGTTTCCATTAGCTTGGGGATGGTAGGGAGAGGTTAGTAATTTTTCGGTTTTAAGGAAACTCATCAGATCTTTTGTTATTTTCGAAACAAAGTTAGTTCCGTTGTCACTAATAACCTTGTGAGGAACACCAAATTTTAAAAATATTTTTGCTAACGCTTTACTTGTGGCGTATGCGCCTTGATTTTTCAATGCTTTGGCAAAAGTGAAGCCGGTAAAATGGTCTATTACTGAAAGAACGCAAGTATGACCTCTATTAGAAACAGGTAATCCTCCGCTTGTACCATATAGGTCGAATGATACGATATCGAAGGAAACCTTGCTACTGGCACTCTTCCCATCGGGGGATTAGGGTACGTTTGGGGATTCTTCCTTAAATTACACGCTTCACATGTATTTATAAAATCCTTAAGTTTTGTTAATGCCGACGGAACATAAAAGTATTGTTTTAACTTATGAAAGGTTTTAGCTGTTCCTAAGTGTCCACCTATCTCAGAATGGAAATATTCAAGGGCAGGTATTATTAAGCTTTGAGGGAGTACTGGGATTATTAACGTTCGATTTCTATTTGTTTCATCCGTTACTATCCTGCAAAGGATTTCTTCGTCCAAGTCATAATAAAAATTGTCTATTTCCCTTGTTAGGGCTTTGAACTTATCGGGGAGAGTATCGGAATTTACAAAATAATTAATGAGAGTCCAACACATTTCATCCTTAACTTGGTTTCTTTTAATGTTACCTAGGGACAAGGGGCTACGAATAATTTCATTTTCTTCTGTTAGGATTTTCAGTTTATTCTTCCTGTGTTTTCGTTTTCTGGGATTAATGGCATTTATTTGTTTAGTTTCATTGCCTGACGGGTTATTCTCAGAGTATCTACTCAAGTAATCGCAGTGGGCATTTTGTTTACCTGTCACATGTTCAAATTCGTAATCCAGGTCTTGGATTTTCATTATCCATCTCGCTAAAATCCCGGTTGGATTTTTGAATGTGCTCAGGTACTGTAAGCTTTTATGGTCCGAGCGCAGTTTAAATTTTCGTCCTACTAAATAATGTCTGAATTTATCTAAATGGTATATTATAGATAGTAACTCCAATTGCGTTGCTGAATAACTACTTTCGCCTTTGGTTAGAGTTCTGCTTGAATAGCATATGACTTTATATACCGAGGGGGTTCCTGTAGGGGCTCAGGGTGGTTTTCCACGGGGATTAATTGGGAAAGGATTGCACCGATGCCTAGACCTGAAGCATCGGTAGTAACCACGAATTGGTAATTGTTTTCAAAGTCTGGCAACGACAAAATTGGTTCAGAAGTAAGTGCTTTCTTGAGAGTATCTAATGAAGTCTGAGCTTCATTCGGCCAGGTGATAATTTTGTTGTCCCCTTTAGTTAGGTCCGTTAGGGGTTTAGCAATTTGGGCGTAGCTACGTATGAACTTTCTAAAATAACTGTTTAAACCAATAATGCCTCTTAGTTGTTTTATAGTTTTTGGCGGCCTAAGGTTTTTTACATATTTTATCTTCTCAGGGTCCGGTGATATTTGACCTTGGGTCACTATCATTCCTAAGAATTTTTATTTCGGATTGAAATAAATTTACTTTTTCAGGTCTACATTTTAGATTACCCTCTCTGAATTTTTCAAAAACTTTGGCTAATGTATTCATATGATCTTCTGGTGTTTCTCCCACACAAATTACATCATCCACGAAATGGATAATATTTTCTATACCTCGTAACAAATGTAACAGAGGTCTACATAATGCACTTGAACTATTTTTGAATCCGAAGGGTACTCTCAAATACTCATAAGAACCACATTCTGTTGTTGAAAAGGCCGTTTTATAAAAGTCATTATCTGCTATCTTAACCTGATGATAACCTTGCGTGAGGTCAAGAGATGTAAAAATTTTATTTTTGGTTGAAATGGAGTCTAGGATTTCATCAATTTGGGGCAGGGGAAATTTGTCACTAACTACCTGCTTATTTAAGGCTCTATAGTCTACTACAAGTCTAAGGTCCTTGTTCTTTTTTGGCACGAGTATAACGGGGGCTGAATACGGGCTTATACTTGCCCGTATAATATTGTTTCTTTCTAATTCGCGGATTTTATTTTTTAACCAATCTTTATAGGGATAAGGGATGCGATAGGGCTGTTTAGCTACAGGTAACCCTGTGGTTTGGATAGAATGTTCATAGAATGGTATCAATCCAATATCTTCCTCAGATGTAGAAAATATATCTCTAAAATCCCAGAGCAATTCACATAATGTTTCTTTTAATTGCGTATCTTGGATATGATCTAATTTAAATTTTTCCAAAAATTGGGGTTTTGTTAGGGGGTACCTATTCTTTGGATTGCTAACACCGATGCTATTAACTAAGCTTTCCTTGGAGTTTTTTCCATTTGTTTAACTCGTGCTCAAAAATAACTTGTATTTCAACGAGACATGTTCCCTTTTTTAATGTAATCATATCGTTTTCGTGTGTGTTAGTTAACCAAATAGAACCTTCGCCTTTTCATATGAAATAATCTGTTCTTCACAAAACAGATTTTCTGGAATTTCTTTACACGGGGATGCAAACCAAATTTCGGAATTGTCATTCACGGGGATGACCATTTGTGAGATTTGTATTCTTTGCATAGTATTTGGGGGGATTTTTGTTTTACGTACCTCGAATCCATAGTATTTTTCTTCCGAGTTACTTTCTATTAAGTTAAGATTGACGCTTGGTTGCGTCAGGTCTTCCGCTTGTGGGGTTGATTGTGATGGTAAATTCGAGTCCTGTCCCTTTACAATAGTACTTGGATTTATTATTTCATTCCATAATTCAGCTAAATTCTTTATTTCTGTTTGTCTATACTCCTGCATTTTTCCTATTTTTGCTTTTACTGACTCGATCCATTTGCTGCTTGATTTTCTCTCTCCTTCTGTGGGAGAAAATGACAAGGGGTGAGGTACAAAAGACTTTATTCTATTTACTGTTGCTTCCCTTCTCTCCACGCGTTGGAGAATAGGATCGTATGGATACACGAGTCTGTTATTTGCTATATCTAATAAAACTTTATTAGATTTTAGAAAATTAGCACCAATTATAGCCTCATATGGAAATTTTTTGCAGATTATGAAGTTTGTAGGAAAGATTCTGTTATCTTTGGTCACATTTAAACGTATGGAGCCTATAGCTTCCAGCCTATGACCTGTGACACTAGTTAAACTGGGAATATTGAAATTTTTCCGTCGCTTAATATATACTGGTAGTCTATTAAATACATTCGAATTTATTATGTTAACTGATGCACCGGAATCTATTAACGCTTTGAAATTAATACTTGCAACACTAAAATTATTTAGTATAGGTAATATATCATTATTATCACTTAAGGAAGGTACAATTACTGGAAGGGACCTATAAAGAATACTGGCCTCCAGGGTCCCGGTTAATTTTTTTGGGGGCTTAATTCGTTTCCCTGTGCATTTATTTGATAAGTGGGTGTTTGACATTGGGGTTCGGAGGGAGGTGAATTGGGTTCACTAGCAATTGAAGTTCTGAGTTGATTGACATTTGATTGTCTTGGTTGCCACGTATTATTGCGTGGGTTAAAGTTTCTTATGCCGACGGCTCGCGGCATTTGTTCATTTTGTATTGACGAAAAATTTCTTTCGTTTCCCGAAAAATTTCTTTCATTTCCCGTCGGAAAAAAATATCTTCTGTCATCGCTCGTATTCCTATTAAATCTAGTCGGATACACTGTCCGTGAATTATATTGGTACATGTTTTGTCGTGTATTTGGGTTGGGGAACCGATAATTATTTTGTCGGTTGAGGGAAGGATTTGAGTATGCAAATCCTTGTTGGTAGGGGTTGCGGAACTGTGGGAGAAGTGGGGGGTTATTTCTACAACTTCCTGACCCATTGGCATTTATGTTTGTTCTCCCGAACAAACGGTTGTTAAAACTGGGGGTTGCTGGTGTATAGTTGTTTTTCGTACGGCATTCCCTGGCGATATGTCCTTGTTTATTACATGCATAGCATATAATTGGGGGGTTGTTTACGTGGTTTGTCGTATTCGTGGGTACAAAACGCACCGTTTTTTGCCTGGTAGGGGTTGAAGATCTATTTTGGTTTGGTCTGGGTGAATTGTCTCTCGAAAAGAATCCTGGGAAAATTGCTCGTGATCGTCCCGGAGTTGAATTTTCTACATTGTTTATTCTTGACTTATTGTGGTTCTCCACAATCGAGTCAATTTCAATCATTCTCTCTACTTCCTGAACTGCTAGTTCTAATGTTTGAATATTCTTTGATATTAACATTCGGTATAGTTTGGGGCTCAAACCTTGCATGAAAGCATTTAGTACTATTTTATCATATAAAGGACCAGATTCCTTCCCGTATTTAGCTTCAATAGATACTATTACTCTGTGCAGATATTCTCTAACATTTTGGGTTTCGTCGAAACATACGGTTCCGTGCTTTAATTTGTGTGTTGAACTAGTTTCAACAAATCTTTCTTGGAACGCTTTTAGAAGTTTTTCTATTGAGTTTACTGGGAGGTTGTTATCTTCCCCTATTGTATTTTCTATTTGTTTCAAGAATGTTAGTGCTTGCCCCTTAAGTCTCATTAACAACATGCCTATTAATGATTTTAAGTCTGTTTGGGTTACCTCCACAAATTGATTTAATTGGATAATAAATTCATCTACATCCGAATTTCCGTTACATGGGGGTAGTGACTTTGAAATTTCCACTGTTTTGGCAATAATTTTTTGCTTTAATAATTGTGCATTTTGATCTAACGACATATTGATTTGTTTTTTTTTGATGGGTTAAAATTCGGTACTGGTTTTATTTGTTTTGATACTATTTAAATTTGATACTTCTTAATTATATGTATTTTCTTTTGCTACTATTTTCAGGGGATTTAGGCTTAACAAAATATTGCACTCCAAACATGCACAAAATATGACACTTCAAAGCATGCGGAAAATATGACACTTCAAAGCATGCGGAAAATATGGTACTTTAAGACATGCACAAGAGATATACTTTTCCTATGCTTAATATTTCTCAACAATCTTTTTTTTCAATGTTGTCTTTGTGTTTTTGCTCCTTTAAACAGGCCGCGCCAATTCTAATGGGGGGGGGGGGGTTATTAAAAAGGTTATTTATTCATATATTTTCAGACCTTACCTTATATGGGGAATTACAATTAACTAATTCAATGGGGGAATTCAGTTAATCTCTAAGTCTACGGTTCGTGGTCAGCATACTCAAGTGGAGGCGGTACTTCGTGTGTAAGGAGCTTAAATTAACTGTGCGAATGGGGAGCTCGCATTAACGGTCATACTGAGTCGAAATCGGATTGAATAAATTCAAGTTCCCTTGAGAGCGAGTGGAGCCACAAGGACAAGCTATCTCGAGAAATACTAGCATAAAGAGAATAAAATAAGAAAGTGATGCATTTATTACTGACATAACTGGAACAGAGCTTCAGTATATCAAAACACTTGTAGCAAATGGCACTAAGATAAAACTGTTCACTGATAATACAAGTAACGTTCTGTACTATTGTCTATTTAATTCACATAGGATAAAAGGTTGAAAATGAGTCTACAATAAAATTGGCCCGAGTCTCAAGTAAGACTCTCACAAGGTTCAAACAAGACTGACATAAGGCCGGAAAAGGACTGAAATAAGACTAAAATAAGACTAACTCCAATTGTTAAGTTCGAGAATACTATACTCTGAGGTTTTAGCCGAAGGTTACATTCGGGCGTTACTAAAGAGCGTATTATACTGATCCTATTGGTTCTCTATTGCTATTGGACAGTGCTGTACCAATCAGCTATTCGATTTTAACTAGCTTTTGAAATGCATGACATAAAATATTTTTGTAGTGTTGTGTCGTGGTATATCTTGTCAATGCTATGTTCTGTTGATGTTTCAAAGTGCATTTTGGAATTTTCTTCGTTGAAACGTATGACTTGGAATATTTTTGTAGTGTTGTTTCGTGGTATATCTTGTCAATGATATATTCTGTTGATGTTTCAAAGTGCATTTTGGAAATTTTTTCGTTGAAACGTATGACTTGGAATATTTTTGTAGTGTTGTGTCGTGGTATATCTTGTCAGTGTTACATTCTGTTGATCTTTCAAAGTGCATTTTGGAAATTTTTTTGGTGAAATGCATGCCATGAAATATTTTTATGGTTTTGTGTCGTGGTTTGTCTTGTCAATACTATGTTCTGTTGATGTTCCAAAGTGCATTTTGGAATTGTTTTCGTTGAAACTTATGACTTGGAATATTTTTGTAGTGTTGTGTCGTGGTATATCTTGTCAATGATATATTCTGTTGATGTTTCAAAGTGCATTTTGGAATTTTTTTCGTTGAAACGTATGATTTAGAATATTTTTGTAGTGTTGTGTCGTGGTATATCTTGTCAGTGTTACATTCTGTTGATCTTTCAAAGTATATTTTGGAAATTTTTTGGTGAAATGCATGACATGAAATGTTTTTGTAGTGTTGCGTCGTGGTATATCTTGTCAATGCTATATTCTGTTGATGTTTCAAAGTGCATTTTGGATTTTTTTTTTCGTTGAAACATATGACATGGAATATTTTTGTAGTGTTGTGTCGTGGCTTATCTTGTCAATGCTATATTCTGTTGATGTTTCGAAGTGCATTTTGGAAATTTTTTGGTGAAATGCATGACATGAAATATTTTTGTAGTGTTGTTTCGTGGTATATCTTGTCAATGCTATATTCTGTTGATGTTTCAGTGCATTTTGGAATTTTTTTCGTTGAAACGTATGACTTGGAATATTTTTGTAGTGTTGTGTCGTGGTATATCTTGTCAATGCTATATTCTGTTGATGTTTCAAAGTGCATTTGGAATTTTTTGGTTGAAACGTATGACATGGAATATTTTTGTAGTGTTTTGTCGTGGTATATCTTGTCACTGCTATATTCTGTTGATGTTTCAAAGTGCATTTTGGAATTTTTTTCGTTGAAACGTATGACTTGGAATATTTTTGTAGTGTTGTGTCGTGGTATATCTTGTCAGTGTCACATTCTGTTGATCTTTCAAAGTGCATTTTGGAAATTTTTTGGTGAAATGCATGACATGAAATATTTTTGTAGCGTTGTGTCGTGGTATATCTTGTCAATACTATGTTCTGTTGATGTTTCAAAGTGCATTTTGGAATTGTTTTCGTTGAAACTTATGACTTGGAATATTTTTGTTGTGTTGTTTCGTGGTATATCTTGTCAATGATATATTCTGTTGATGTTTCAAAGTGCATTTTGGAATATTTTTCGTTGAAACGTATGACTTAGAATATTTTTGTAGTTTTGTGTCGTGGTATATCTTGTCAGTGTTACATTCTGTTGATCTTTCAAAGTATATTTTGGAAATTTTTTGGTGAAATGCATGACATGAAATGTTTTTTAGTGTTGCGTCGTGGTTTATCTTCTCAATGCTATATTCTGTTGATGTTTCAAAGTGCATTTTGGATTTGTTTTCGTTGAAACATATGACATGGAATATTTTTGTAGTGTTGTGTCGTGGCTTATCTTGTCAATGCTATATTCTGTTTATGTTTCAAAGTGCATTTTGGAATTCTCTTGTTGAAACATATGACATGAAATATTTTTGTAGTGTTGTGTCATGGTATATCTTGTCAATGCTATATTCTGTTGATGTTTCAAAGTGCATTTTGGAATTTTTTTCGTTGAAACGTATGACTTGGAATATTTTTGTAGTGTTGTGTCGTGGTATATCTTGTCAGTGTTACATTCTGTTGATCTTTCAAAGTGCATTTTGAAAATTTTTTGGTGAAATGCATGACATGAAATATTTTTGTAGTGTTGTGTCGTGGTATATCTTGTCAATGCTATATTCTATTGATGTTTCAAAGTGCATTTTGGAATTTTATTCGTTGAAACATATGACATGGAATATTTTTGTAGTGTTGTGTCGTGGTATATCTTGTCAATGCTATATTCTGTTGATGTTTCAAAGTGCACTTTGGAATTTTTTTCGTTGAAACGTATGGCTTGGAATATTTTTGTAGTGTTGTGTCGTGGTATATCTTGTCAGTGTTACATTCTGTTGATCTTTCAAAGTGCATTTTGGAAATTTTTTGGTGAAATGCATGACATAAAATATTTTTGTAGTGTTGTGTCTTGGTATATCTTGTCAATGCTATATTCTGTTGATGTTTCAAAGTGCATTTTGGATTTTTTTTTTCGCTGAAACATATGACATGGAATATTTTTGTAGTGTTGTTTCGTGGTAGATCTTGTCAATGCTATATTCTGTTGATGTTTCAAAGTGCATTTTGGAATTTTTTTCGTTGAAACGTATGACTTGGAATATTTTTGTAGTGTTGTGTCGTGGTATATCTTGTCAGTGTTACATTCTGTTGATCTTTCAAAGTGCATTTTGGAAATTTTTTGGTGAAATGCATGCCATGAAATATTTTTATGGTGTTGTGTCGTGGTTTATCTTGTCAATGCTATATTCTGTTGATGTTTCAAAGTGCATTTTGGAATTTTTTTCGTTGAAACATGACATGGAATATTTTTGTAGTGTTATGTCGTGGTTTATCTTGTCAATGCTATATTCTGTTAATGTTTCAAAGTGCATTTTTGAATTTTTTTCGTTGAAACGTATGACTTGGAATATTTTTGTAGTGTTGTGTCGTCGTATATTTTGTCAGTGTTACATTCTGTTGATCTTTCAAAGTGCATTTTGGAAATTTTTTGGTGAAATGCATGACATGAAATATTTTTGTAGTGTTCTGTCGTGGTATATCTTGTCAATACTATACTCTATTGATGTTACAGTGCATTTTGGAATTTTTTTCGTTGAAACTTATGACTTGGAATATTTTTTTAGTGTTGTGTCGTGGTATATCTTGTCAATGATATATTCTGTTGATGTTTCAAAGTGCATTTTGGATTTTTTTTTCGTTGAAACGTATGACTTGGAATATTTTTGTAGTGTTGTGTCGTGGTATATCTTGTCAGTGTTACATTCTGTTGATCTTTCAAAGTATATTTTGGAATTTTTTTGGTGCAATGCATGACATGACATGTTTTTGTAGTGTTGCTTCGTGGTTTATCTTGTCAATGCTATATTCTGTTGATGTTTCAAAGTGCATTTTGGATTTTTTTCCGTTGAAACATATGACTTGGAATATTTTTGTAGTGTTGTGTCGTGCTATATCTTGTCAGTGCTACATTCTGTTGATCTTTCAAAGTATATTTTGGAACTTTTTTGGTGAAATGCATGACATGAAATGTTTTTGTAGTGTTGCGTCGTGGTTTATCTTGTCAATGCTATATTCTGTTGATGTTTCAAAGTGCATTTGGAATTGTTTTGGTTGAAACGTATGACATGGAATATTTTTGTAGTGTTTCGTCGTGGTATATCTTGTCACTGCTATATTCTGTTGATGTTTCAAAGTGCATTTTGGAATTTTTTCGTTGAAACGTATGACTTGGAATATTTTTGTAGTGTTGTGTCGTGGTATATCTTGTCAGTGTTACATTCTGTTGATCTTTCAAAGTGCATTTTGGAAATTTTTTGGTGAAATGCATGACATGAAATATTTTTGTAGTGTTGTGTCGTGGTATATCTTGTCAATACTATGTTCTGTTGATGTTTCAAAGTGCATTTTGGAATTGTTTTCGTTGAAACTTATGACTTGGAATATTTTTGTAGTGTTGTTTCGTGGTATATCTTGTCAATGATATATTCTGTTGATGTTTCAAAGTGCATTTTGGAATTTTTTTCGTTGAAACGTATGACTTAGAATATTTTTGGTAGTTTTGTGTCGTGGTATATCTTGTCAGTGTTACATTCTGTTGATCTTTCAAAGTATATTTTGGAAATTTTTTGGTGAAATGCATGACATGAAATATTTTTGTAGTGTTGCGTCGTGGTTTATCTTCTCAATGCTATATTCTGTTGATGTTTCAAAGTGCATTTTGGATTTGTTTTCGTTGAAACATATGACATGGAATATTTTTGTAGTGTTGTGTCGTGGCTTATCTTGTCAATGCTATATTCTGTTTATGTTTCAAAGTGTATTTTGGAATTCTCTTGTTGAAGCATATGACATGGAATATTTTTGTAGTGTTGTATCGTGGTATATCTTGTCAATGCTATATTCTGTTGATGTTTCAAAGTGCATTTTGGAATTTTTTTCGTTGAAACGTATGGCTTGGAATATTTTTTGGTGTTTTATCGTGGAAATATTTTTATGGTGTTGTGTCGTGGTTTATCTTGTCAATGCTATATTCTGTTGATGTTTCAGTGCATTTTGGAATTTTTTTCGTTGAAACATGACATGGAATATTTTTGTAGTGTTGTGTCGTGGTTTATCTTGTCAATGCTATATTCTGTTAATGTTTCAAAGTGCATTTTTAAATTTTTTTTTCGTTGACACGTATGACTTGGAATATTTTTGTAGTGTTGTGTCGTCGTATATTTTGTCAGTGTTACATTCTGTTGATCTTTCAAAGTGCATTTTGGAAATTTTTTGGTGAAATGCATGACATGAAATATTTTTGTAGTGTTCTGTCGTGGTATATCATGTCAATACTATATTCTGTTGATGTTTCAGTGCATTTTGGAATTTTTTTCGTTGAAACTTATGACTTGGAATTTTTTTTTAATGTTGTGTCGTTGTATATCTTGTCAATGATATATTCTGTTGATGTTTCAAAGTGCATTTTGGAATTTTTTTCGTTGAAACGTATGACTTGGAATATTTTTGTAGTGTTGTATCGTGGTATATCTTGTCAGTGTTACATTCTGTTGATCTTTCAAAGTATATTTTGGAAATTTTTTGGTGCAATGCATGACATGAAATGTTTTTGTAGTTTTGCTTCGTGGTTTATCTTGTCAATGCTATATTCTGTTGATGTTTCAAAGTGCATTTTGGATTTTTTTTCGTTGAAACAATTGACATGGAATATTTTTGTAGTATTGTGTCGTGGTATATCTTGTCAGTGTTACATTCTGTTGAATTTTCAAAGTATATTTTGGAAATTTTTTGGTGAAATGCATGACATGAAATGTTTTTGTAGTGTTTCGTCGTGGTTTATCTTGTCAATGCTATATTCTGTTGATGTTTCAAAGTGCATTTTGGATTTTTTTTCGTTGAAACATATGACATGGAATATTTTTGTAGTGTTGTGTCGTGGCTTATCTTGTCAATGTTATATTCTGTTGATGTTTCAAAGTGCATTTTGGAATTTTTTTCGTTGAAACGTATGACTTGGAATATTTTTGTAGTGTTGTGCCGTGGTATATCTTGTCAGTGTTACATTCTGTTGATCTTTCAAAGTGCATTTTGGAAATTTTTTGGTGAAATGCATGACATGAAATTTTTTTGTAGTGTTGTGTCGTGGTATATCTTGTCAATGCTATATTCTGTTGATGTTTCAAAGTGCATTTTGGAATTTTTTTCGTTGAAACGTATGACTTGGAATATTTTTGTAGTGTTGTGTCGTGGTATATCTTGTCAGTGTTACATTCTGTTGATCTTTCAAAGTGCATTTTGAAAATTTTTTTGGTGAAATGCATGACATGAAATATTTTTGTAATGTTGTGTCGTGGTTTATCTTGTCAATGCTATATTCTGTTGATGTTTCAAAGTGCATTTTGGATTTTTTTTTTCATTGAAACATATGACATGGAATATTTTTGTAGTGTTGTTTCGTGGTATATCTTGTCAATGCTATATTCTGTTGATGTTTCAAAGTGCATTTTGGAATTTTTTTTCGTTGAAACGTATGACTTGGAATATTTTTGTAGTGTTGTGTCGTGGTATATCTTGTCAGTGTTACATTCTGTTGATCTTTCAAAGTGCATTTTGGAAATTTTTTGGTGAAATGCATGACATGAAATATTTTTGTAGTGTTGTGTCGTGGTTTATCTTGTCAATACTATGTTCTGTTGATGTTCCAAAGTGCATTTTGGAATTGTTTTCGTTGAAACTTATGACTTGGAATATTTTTGTAGTGTTGTTTCGTGGTATATCTTGTCAATGATATATTCTGTTGATGTTTCAAAGTGCATTTTGGAATTTTTTTCGTTGAAACGTATGACTTGGAATATTTTTGTAGTGTTGTGTCGTGGTATATCTTGTCAGTGTTACATTCTGTTGATCTTTCAAAGTGCATTTTGGAAATTTTTTGGTGAAATGCATGACATGAAATATTTTTGTAGCATTGTTTCGTTGTATATCTTGTCAATACTATGTTCTGTTGATGTTTCAAAGTGCATTTTGGAATTGTTCTCGTTGAAACTTATAACTTGGAATATTTTTGTAGTGTTGTGTCGTGGTATATCTTGTCAATGGTATATTCTGTTGATGCTTCAAAGTGCATTTTGGAATTTTTTTCGTTGAAACGTATGACTTAGAATATTTTTGTAGTTTTGTGTCGTGGTATATCTTGTCAGTGTTACATTCTGTTGATCTTTCAAAGTATATTTTGGAATTTTTTTTGTGAAATGCATGACATGAAATGTTTTTGTAGTGTTGCATCGTGGTTTATCTTCTCAATGCTATATTCTGTTGATGTTTCAAAGTGCATTTTGGATTTGTTTTCGTTGAAACATATGACATGGAATATTTTTGTAGTGTTGTGTCGTGGCTTATCTTGTCAATGCTATATTCTGTTTATGTTTCAAAGTGCATTTTGGAATTCTCTTGTTGAAACATATTACATGAAATATTTTTGTAGTGTTTTGTCGTGGTATATCTTGTCAATGCTATATTCTGTTGATGTTCCAAAGTGCATTTTGGAATTTTTTTCGTTGAAACGTATGACTTGGAATATTTTTGTAGTGTTGTGTCGTGGTATATCTTGTCAGTGTTACATTCTGTTGATCTTTCAAAGTGCATTTTGGAAATTTTTTGGTGAAATGCATGACATGGAATATTTTTGTAGTGTTGTGTCGTGGTATATCTTGTCAATGCTATATTCTATTGATGTTTCAAAGTGCATTTTGGAATTTTATTCGTTGAAACATATGACATGGAATATTTTTGTAGTGTTGTGTCGTGGTATATCTTGTCAATGCTATATTCTGTTGATGTTTCAAAGTGCATTTTGGAATTTTTTTCGTTGAAACGTATGGCTTGGAATATTTTTTAGTGTTGTGTCGTGGTATATCTTGTCAGTGTTACATTCTGTTGATCTTTCAAAGTGTATTTTGGAAATTTTTTGGTGAAATGCATGACATAAAATATTTTTGTAGTGTTGTGTCGTGGTATATCTTGTCAGTGTTACATTCTGTTGATCTTTCAAAGTGCATTTTGGAAATTTTTTGGTGAAATGCATCCCATGAAATATTTTTATGGTGTTGTGTCGTGGTTTATCTTGTCAATGCTATATTCTGTTGATGTTTCAGTGCATTTTGGAATTTTTTTCGTTGAAACATGACATGGAATATTTTTGTAGTGTTGTGTCGTGGTTTATCTTGTCAATGCTATATTCTGTTAATGTTTCAAAGTGCATTTTTAAATTTTTTTTTCGTTGACACGTATGACTTGGAATATTTTTGTAGTGTTGTGTCGTCGTATATTTTGTCAGTGTTACATTCTGTTGATCTTTCAAAGTGCATTTTGGAAATTTTTTGGTGAAATGCATGACATGAAATATTTTTGTAGTGTTCTGTCGTGGTATATCATGTCAATACTATATTCTGTTGATGTTTCAGTGCATTTTGGAATTTTTTTCGTTGAAACTTATGACTTGGAATTTTTTTTTAATGTTGTGTCGTTGTATATCTTGTCAATGATATATTCTGTTGATGTTTCAAAGTGCATTTTGGAATTTTTTTCGTTGAAACGTATGACTTGGAATATTTTTGTAGTGTTGTGTCGTGGTATATCTTGTCAGTGTTACATTCTGTTGATCTTTCAAAGTATATTTTGGAAATTTTTTGGTGCAATGCATGACATGAAATGTTTTTGTAGTTTTGCTTCGTGGTTTATCTTGTCAATGCTATATTCTGTTGATGTTTCAAAGTGCATTTTGGATTTTTTTTCGTTGAAACAATTGACATGGAATATTTTTGTAGTGTTGTGTCGTGGTATATCTTGTCAGTGTTACATTCTGTTGAATTTTCAAAGTATATTTTGGAAATTTTTTGGTGCAATGCATGACATGAAATGTTTTTGTAGTGTTTCGTCGTGGTTTATCTTGTCAATGCTATATTCTGTTGATGTTTCAAAGTGCATTTTGGATTTTTTTTCGTTGAAACATATGACATGGAATATTTTTGTAGTGTTGTGTCGTGGCTTATCTTGTCAATGCTTTATTCTGTTGATGTTTCGAAGTGCATTTTGGAAATTTTTTGGTGAAATGCATGACATGAAATACTTTTGTAGTGTTGTTTCGTGGTACATCTTGTCAATGCTATATTCTGTTGATGTTTCAGTGCATTTTGGAATTTTTTTCGTTGAAACGTATGACTTGGAATATTTTTGTAGTGTTGTGTCGTGGTATATCTTGTCAAAGCTATATTCTGTTGATGTTTCAAAGTGCATTTGGAATTTTTTGGTTGAAACGTATGACTTGGAATATTTTTGTACTGTTTTGTCGTGGTATATCTTGTCACTGCTATATTCTGTTGATGTTTCAAAGTGCATTTTGGAATTTTTTTCGTTGAAACGTATGACTTAGAATATTTTTGTAGTTTTGTGTCGTGGTATATCTTGTCAGTGTTACATTCTGTTGATCTTTCAAAGTATATTTTGGAAATTTTTTGGTGAAATGCATGACATGAAATGTTTTTGTAGTGTTGCGTCGTGGTTTATCTTCTCAATGCTATATTCTGTTGATGTTTCAAAGTGCATTTTGGATTTTTTTTCGTTGAAACATATGACATGGAATATTTTTGTAGTGTTGTGTCGTGGCTTATCTTGTCAATGCTATATTCTGTTTATGTTTCAAAGTGCATTTTGGAATTCTCTTGTTGAAACATATGACATGGAATATTTTTGTAGTGTTGTGTCGTGGTATATTTTGTCAATGCTATATTCTGTTGATGTTTCAAAGTGCATTTTGGAATTTTTTTGGTTGAAACGTATGACATGGAATATTTTTGTGGTGTTTTATCGTGGTATATCTTGTCAATGTTATATTCTGTTGATGTTTCAAAGTGCATTTTGGAATTTTTTTCATTGAAACGTATGACTTGGAATATTTTTGTAGTGTTGTGCCGTGGTATATCTTGTCAGTGTTACATTCTGTTGATCTTTCAAAGTGCATTTTGGAAATTTTTTGGTGAAATGCATGACATGAAATATTTTTGTAATGTTGTGTCGTGGTTTATCTTGTCAATGCTATATTCTGTTGATGTTTCAAAGTGCATTTTGGAATTTTATTCGTTGAAACATATGACATGGAATATTTTTGTAGTGTTGTGTCGTGGTATATCTTGTCAATTGCTATATTCTGTTGATGTTTCAAAGTGCATTTTGGAATTTTTTTCGTTGAAACCTATGACTTGGAATATTTTTGTAGTGTTGTTTCGTGGTATATCTTGTCAGTGTTACATTCTGTTGATCTTTCAAAGTGCATTTTGGAAATTTTTTGGTGAAATGCATGACATGAAATATTTTTGTAGTGTTGTGTCGTGGTATATCTTGTCAATGCTATATTCTGTTGATGTTTCGAAGTGCATTTTGGAATTTTTTTCGTTGAAACGTATGACTTGGAGTATTTTGTAGTGTTGTGTCATGGTATATCTTGTCAATGCTATATTCTGTTGATGTTTCAAAGTGCATTTGGAATTTTTTTGGTTGAAACGTATGACATGGGATATTTTTGTAGTGTTTTGTCGTGGTATATCGCGTCACTGCTATATTCTGTTGATGTTTCAAAGTGCATTTTGGAATTTTTTTCGTTGAAACGTATGACTTGGAATATTTTTGTAGTGTTGTGTCGTGGTATATCTTGTCAGTGTTACATTCTGTTGATCTTTCAAAGTGCATTTTGGAAATTTTTTGGTGAAATGCATGACATGAAATATTTTTGTAGTGTTGTGTCGTGGTATATCTTGTAAATTCTATTTTCTGTTGATGTTTCAAAGTACATTTTGGAATTTTTTTGGTTGAAACGTATGACTTGGAATATTTTTGTAGTGTTGTGTCGTGGTATATCTTGTCAGTGTTACATTCTGTTGATCTTTCAAAGTGCATTTTGGAAATTTTTTGGTGAAATGCATGACATGAAATATTTTTGTAGTGTTGTGTCGTGGTATATCTTGTCAATGCTATATTCTATTGATGTTTCAAAGTACATTTTGGAATTTTTTTCTTTGAAATTATGACTTAGAAAATTTTTGTAGTGTTGTGTTTTGGTATATCTTGTCATTGCTATATTCTGTTGATGTTTCAGAGTGCATTTTGGATTTTTTTTTTCGTTGAAACGTATGACTTGGAATATTTTTGTAGTGTTGTGTCGTGGTATATCTTGTCAGTGTTACATTCTGTTGATCTTTCAAAGTGCATTTTGAAATTTTTTTGGTGAAATGCATGACATGAAATATTTTTGTAGTGTTGTGTCGTGGTTTATCTTGTCAATGTTATATTCTGTTGATGTTTCGAAGTGCATTTTGGAAATTTTTTGGTGAAATGCATGACATGAAATATTTTTGTAGTGTTGTGTCGTGGTATATCTTGTCAATGCTATATTCTGTTGATGTTTCAAAGTGCATTTTGGAATTTTTTTCGTTGAAACGTATGACTTGGAATATTTTTGTAGTGTTGTCTCGTGGTATATCTTGTCAATGCTATATTCTGGTGATGTTTCAAAGTGCATTTTGGAATTTTTTTCGTTGAAAAGTATGACTTAAAATATTTTTGTTGTTTTGTGTCGTGGTATATCTTGTCAGTCTTACATTCTGTTGATCTTACAAAGTATATTTTGGAAATTTTTTGGTGAAATGCATGACATGAAATATTTTTGTAGTGTTGTGTCGTGGTATATCTTGTCAATGCTATATTCTGTTGATGTTTCAAAGTGCATTTTGGATAGGTTTTCGTTGAAACATATGACATGGAATATTTTTGTAGTGTTGTGTCGTGGCTTATATTGTCAATGCTATATTCTGTTTATGTTTCAAAGTGCATTTTGGAATTCTCTTGTTGAAACATATGACATGGAATATTTTTGTAGTGTTGTGTCGTGGTATATCTTGTCAATGCTATATTCTGTTGATGTTTCAAAGTGCATTTTGGAATTTTTTTCGTTGAAACGTATGACTTGGAATATTTTTGTAGTGTTGTGTCGTGGTATATCTTGTCAATGCTATATTCTGTTGATGTTTCAAAGTGCATTTTGGATTTTTTTTTTGGTTGAAACGTATGACATGGAATATTTTTGTGGTGTTTTATCGTGGTATATCTTGTCAATGTTATATTCTGTTGATGTTTGAAAGTGCATTTTGGAATTATTTTCGTTGAAACGTTTGACTTGGAATATTTTTGTAGTGTTGTGCCCCGGTATATCTTGTCAGTGTTACATTCTGTTGATCTTTCAAAGTGCATTTTGGAAATTTTTTGGTGAAATGCATGACATGAAATATTTTTGTAGTGTTGTGTCGTGGTATATCTTGTCAATGCTATATTCTGTTGATGTTTCAAAGTGCATTTTGGAATTTTTTTCGTTGAAACGTATGACTTGGAATATTGTTGTAGTGTTGTGTCGTGGTATATCTTGTCAGTGTTACATTCTGTTGATCTTTCAAAGTGCATTTTGAAAATTTTTTGGTGAAATGCATGACATGAAATATTTTTGTAGTGTTGTGTCGTGGTTTATCTTGTCAATGCTATATTCTGTTGATGTTTCAAAGTGCATTTTGGAATTTTTTTCGTTGAAACATATGACATGGAATATTTTTGTAGTGTTGTGTCGTGGTTTATCTTGTCAATGCTATATTCTGTTGATGTTTCGAAGTGCATTTTGGAAATTTTTTGGTGAAATGCATGACATGAAATATTTTTGTTGTGTTGTGTCGTGGTATATCTTGTCAATGCTATATTCTGTTGATGTTTCAAAGTGCATTTTGGAAATTTTTTGGTGAAATGCATGACATGAAATATTTTTGTAGTGTTGTGTCGTAGTATATCTTGTCAGTGTTACATTCTGTTGATCTTTCAAAGTGCATTTTGGAAATTTTTTGGTGAAATGCATGACATGAAATATTTTTGTAGTGTTGTGTCGTGGTATATCTTGTCAATGCTATATTCTATTGATGTTTCAAAGTACATTTTGGAATTTTTTCTTTGAAAGTATGACTTGGAATATTTTTGTAGTGTTGTGTTTTGGTATATCTTGTCAATGCTATATTCTGTTGATGTTTCAAAGCGCATTTTGGAATTTTTTTCATTGAAACGTATGACTTGGAATATTTTTGTAGTATTGTGTCGTAGTATATCTTGTCAGTGTTACATTCTGTTGATCTTTCAAAGTGCATTTTGGAAATTTTCTGGTGAAATGCATGACATGAAATATTTTTGTAGTGTTGTGTCGTGGTATAGCTTGTCAATGCTATATTCTATTGATGTTTCAAAATACATTTTGGAATTTTTTTTTTTGAAAGTATGACAGAATATTTTTTTAGTGTTGTGTTTTGGTATATCTTGTCAATGCTATATTCTGTTGATGTTTCAAAGCGCATTTTGGAATTTTTTTCGTTGAAACGTATGACTTGGAATATTTTTGTAGTGTTGTGTCGTGGTATATCTTGTCAGTGTTACATTCTGTTGATCTTTCAAAGTGAATTTTGGAAAATTTTTGGTGAAATGCATGACATGAAATATTTTTGTAGTGTTGTGTCGTGGTATATCTTGTCAATGCTATTTTCTGTTGATGTTTCAAAGTGCATTTTGGAATTTTTTTTCGTTGAAACGTATGACTAGGAATATTTTTTAGTGTTGTGTCGTGGTATATCTTGTCAATGCTATATTCTGCTGATGTTTCAAAGTGCATTTTGGAATTTTTTTCGTTTAAACCTATGACTTGGAATATTTTTGTAGTGTTGTGTCTTGGTACATCTTTTCAATGCTATATTCTGTTGATGTTTCAAAGTGCATTTTGGAATTTTTTTCGTTGAAACGTATGATTTGGAATACTTTTGTAGTGTTGTGTCGTGGTATATCTTGTCAGTGTTACATTCTGTTGATCTTTCAAAGTGCATTTTGGAAATTTTTTGGTGAAATGCATCACATGAAATATTTTTGTAGTGTTGTGTCGTGGTATATCTTGTCAATGCTATTTTCTGTTGATGTTTCAAAGTGCATTTTGGAATTTTTTTAGTTGAAACGTATGACTTGGAATATTTTTGTAGTGTTGTGTCGTGGTATATCTTGTCAATACTATATTCTGTTGATGTTTTAAAGTGTATTTTGGAATTTTTTTTCGTTGAAAGTAATGACTTGGAAAATTTTTGTAGTGTTGTGTCGTGGTATATCTTGTCAGTGTTACATTCTGTTGATCTTTCAAAGTGCATTTTGGAAATTTTTTGGTGAAATGCATAACATGAAATATTTTTGTAGTGTTGTGTCGTGGTTTATCTTGTCAATGCTATATTCTGTTGATGTTTCAAAGTGCAGTTTGGAATTTGTTTCGTTGAAACGTATGACTTGGAATATTTTTGTAGTGTTGTGTCGTGGTATATCTTGTCAGTATTACATTCTGTTGATCTTTCAAAGTGAATTTTGGAAATTTTTTGGTGAAATGCATGACATGAAATATTTTTGTAGTGTTGTGTCGTGGTATATCTTGTCAATGCTATATTCTATTGATGTTTCAAAGTACATTTTGGAATTTTTTCTTTGAAAGTACGACTTAGAATATTTTTGTAGTGTTGTGTTTTGGTATATCTTGGCAATGCTATATTCTGTTGATGTTCCAAAGCGCATTTTGGAATTTTTTCGTTGAAACGTATGACTTGGAATATTTTTGTAGTGTTGTGTCGTGGTATATCTTGTCAGTGTTACATTCTGTTGATCTTTAAAAGTGCATTTTGGAAATTTTTTGGTGAAATGCATGACATGAAATATTTTTGTAGTGTTGTGTCGTGGTATATCTTGTCAATGCTATATTCTGTTGATGTTTCAAAGTGCATTTTGGAATTTTTTTCGTTGAAAAGTATGACTAGGAATATTTTTTGAGTGATGTGTCGTGGTATATCTTGTCAATGCTATATTCTGCTGATGTTTCAAAGTGCATTTTGGAATTTTTTCGTTGAAACCTATGACTTGGAATATTTTTGTAGTGTTGTGTCTTGGTATATCTTTTCAATTCTATATTCTGTTGATGTTTCAAAGTGCATTTTGGAATTTTTTTTCGTTGAAACGTATGACTTGGAATACTTTTGTAGTGTTGTGTCGTGGTATATCTTGTCAGTGTTACATTCTGTTGATCTTTAAAAGTGCATTTTGGAAATTTTTTGGTGAAATGCATGACATGAAATATTTTTGTAGTGTTGTGTCGTGGTATATCTTGTCAATGCTATATTCTGTTGATGTTTCAAAGTGCATTTTGGAATTTTTTTCGTTGAAACGTATGACTTGGAATATTTTTGTAGTGTTGTGTCGTGGTATATCTTGTCAATGCTATATTCTGTTGATGTTTTAAAGTACATTTTGGAATTTTTTTTCGTTGAAAGTAATGACTTGGAAAATTTTTGTAGTGTTGTGTCGTGGTATATCTTGTCAGTGTTACATTCTGTTGATCTTTAAAAGTGCATTTTGGAAATTTTTTTGGTGAAATGCATGACATGAAATATTTTTGTAGTGTTGTGTCGTGGTATATCTTGTCAATGCTAAATTTTGTTGATGTTTCAAAGTGCATTTTGGAATTTTTTTCGTTGAAACGTATGGCTTGGAATATTTTGTAGTGTTGTGTCGTGGTATATCTTGTCAGTGTTACATTCTGTTGATCTTTCAAAGTGTATTTTGGAAATTTTTTGGTGAAATGCATGACATGAAATGTTTTTGTAGTGTTGCGTCGTGGTTTATTTTGTCAATGCTATATTCTGTTGATGTTTCAAAGTGCATTTTGGATTTTTTTTCGTTGAAACATATGACATGGAATATTTTTGTAGTGTTTTGTCGTGGCTTATCTTGTCAATGCTATATTCTGTGTATGTTTCAAATTGCATTTTGGAATTCTCTTGTTGAAACATATGACATGGAATATTTTTGTAGTGTTGTGTCGTGGTATATCTTGTCAATGCTATATTCTGTTGATGTGTCAAAGTGCATTTTGGAATTTTTTTCGTTGAAACGTATGACTTGGAATATTTTTTGTAGTGTTGTGTCGTGGTATATCTTGTCAGTGCTATATTCTGTTGATGTTTCAAAGTGCATTTTGGAATTTTTTTGGTTGAAACGTATGACATGGAATATTTTTGTGGTGTTTTATCGTGGTATATCTTGTCAATGTTATATTCTGTTTATGTTTCAAAGTGCATTTCGGATTTTTTTTTCGTTGAAACATATGACTTGGAATATTTTTGTAGTGTTGTGTCGTGGTATATCTTGTCAATGGTACATTCTGTTGATCTTTCAAAGTTCATTTTGAAAACTTTTTGGTGAAATGCATGACATGAAATATTTTTGTTGTGTTGTGTCGTGGTTTATCTTGTCAATGTTATATTCTGTTGATGTTTCGAAGTGCATTTCGGAAATTTTTTGGTGAAATGCATGACATGAAATATTTTTGTAGTGTTGTGTCGTGGTATATCTTGTCAATGCTATATTCTGTTGATGTTTCAAAGTGCATTTTGGAATTTTTTCGTTGAAACGTATGACGTAGTGTTGTGTCGTGGTTTATCTTGTCAATGTTATATTCTGTTGATGTTTCGAAGTGCATTTCGGAAATTTTTTGGTGAAATGCATGACATGAAATATTTTTGTAGTGTTGTGTCGTGGTATATCTTGTCAATGCTATATTCTGTTGATGTTTCAAAGTGCATTTGGAATTTTTTGGCGAAATGCATGACATGAAATATTTTTGTAGTATTGTGTCGTGGTATATCTTGTCAATGCTATATTCTGTTGATGTTTCAAAGTGCATTTTGGAATTTTTTTCGTTGAAACGTATGACTTGGAATATTTTTGTAGTGTTGTCTCGTGGTATATCTTGTCAATGCTATATTCTGTTATTGTTTCAAAGTGCATTTGGAATTTTTTCCGTTGAAACGTATGACTTGGAATATTTTTGTAGTGTTGTGCCGTGGTTTATCTTGTCAATGTTATATTCTGTTGATGTTTCGAAGTGCATTTTGGAAATTTTTTGGTGTAATGCATGACATGAAATATTTTTGTAGTGTTGTGTCGTGGTATATCTTGTCAATGCTATATTCTGTTGATGTTTCAAAGTGCATTTGGAATTTTTTGGTGAAATTTTTTGGTGAAATGCATGACATGAAATATTTTTGTAGTGTTGTGTCGTGGTATATCTTGTCAATGCTATATTCTGTTGATGTTTCAAAGTGCATTTTGGAATTTTTTTCGTTGAAACGTATGACTTGGAATATTTTTGTAGTGTTGTCTCGTGGTATATCTTGTCAATGCTATATTCTGTTGATGTTTCAAAGTGCATTTGGAATTTTTTCCGTTGAAACGTATGACTTGGAATATTTTTGTAGTGTTGTGCCGTGGTTTATCTTGTCAATGCTATATTCTGTTGATGTTTCAAAGTGCATTTTGGAATTTTTTTCGTTGAAACGTATGACTTGGAATATTTTTGTAGTGTTGTGCCGTGGTATATCTTGTCAGTGTTACATTCTGTTGATGTTTCAAAGTGCATTTTGGAATTTTTTTGGTGAAATGCATGACATGAAATATTTTTGTAGTGTTGTGTCGTGGTATATCTTGTCAATGCTATATTCTGTTGATGTTTCAAAGTGCATTTTGGAATTTTTTTGTTGAAACGTATGACTTGGAATATTTCGTTGGAAGGAATATTTAGCACAGACTTGGCTGCAAACTTTCCACAACAAACAAGAAAAAAAAAATTTCAATATACATCGGATACAAGCGATGTAAGCGACATAGAAGAGCCTCCAACACAACCTACTGGTTTAAGACATAATAAACCAGAGGTTAAATCCAAAGAGGAAGAAAAATTGGAAGAAACCAAAGAATTATCTGATTTTCATACGCTAGACTCACCTACAGTCGTAGCGCAAAAATGGCTTTTGGAGCAAACGCCATCTACCAGACGCGAGCTAACAGAATGTGACACAGAAAATTCTTCGACAGAAAGCGATATAGCTAAACCTGGGCCCTCGTCAAGAAAACCTTCCTTGAGCGAAAAATTATGGAGAACAGTGAAGAAACCAAAGGGGCAGGAAGAAGTTCCTTTGTCAGCAGCACAAGTCGCTAAAACACTCATGAAGAACGCCAAACATCAAGAGAAACAACGATTAAAGAGATTTGACGAGGCAACAAAACAGCACTCGGACTCAGAGCCTTGTAAACCACACTATAGAAATCACGGAAAAACTTGCGAATATTATAAAGAAGAAAAGCAAAAATTTGGAGTCCAAAACTCGGACCAGGAAACGGAGAAAGGCAGAACAAGCGCAGCGCCTAGCAGATTAATATTTGAATAAAACAATAATAACAAAAAAAAAATATTAAATAAAAATCAAACGAGTATAAAAGCCACTAAAGAAATATCTATATTTTCTTTTTAATCGGTACATAGATAACATCAAGTTTTCCTTCAAATATATATTTGAAGGGGGGGGGATAATCAAAAAAAAAACGAAGGAGGTTAGTTTACTGAAATAGGGTCATTGGAAGCTAGCAAATTTGGAGTGAGCTCAATCACTGCTGGTCTCTCGTTGTTAAGTACATGCAATGCATTTACTGACCTTTGACTCTTTGAGGTGAAACTTTCATTCGAATTTGAAAAAAATTGTTTTTGAAGAATTTTAAAATAATTATAATAGGAAAAACAGCAAGAGTTTACATTAAGTGCACGCTACATGTACAAGCTAGCTGTAGTCTTATTATAATTAGTTATAGCCTAATATAATATTTTTTTTATTAGTTACAAATGGTAAAAAGAAAAAAAAAATTAATTAAGCGATATAAAGATTTAAGCGAAACTTAGAATAAGCTTATAAAGCAAAAAAAAGTATGAGGTAAAAGAAACGAAAAGCAATATAAAAATAAATTATAACCTAAAAACTTACCAGGAGGTAAAAGCCAAGGACAAAATCCATTAAAAATTAACTCTAGTGATGTATTGGATCTGAGAAAACGAATTGGCACAGGAGATCCCTAGTTTAAACAATTGGTTTTCACCTGTGCCAACCCAAACACCCAAATCCCGAGCCGTCGAACCTTTGACAGAAACTAAACGTATCCACTTTTTATTTAAAATATAACCTTTCACAACAGCAAAAACTCGCAGTAATGAGCAAATTCATTCTTGTAATTCTCCCAAATTCAAGCTTATCAGTAAACCGCAGACTACGGAACAACGCATTCAAAGCTATTCAGCCTTGCCAATGATATTATTTTCTTTCTTTCCTTGGCAAAAAGGATCGTAATTAAATCTAGAATAAAATTTGCAGCCAGTATATCGTAAAAATTGCATTTTTATGAACAAATGAGGGCTAGAAAATGCGGCGCAAAACTTAACTAAAAGTGCTCTAAAAATCAACTGGAAAATACAGTGCTTTTAGAATACAAACACTTTTGGACGGAGAAACTTAAATAATTTCAAAATAATACAGGTTGCGACAATAGACACCCCCCCCCCTTAAAAACAAGGAGAAAATTAAATTGACCGAAGAATGGCAATCGGCGTAAAAACTTGTAAAAGCTGTTGAATAAAACAGGAGACATATAAATATAGGCTTAGAAAAGACCTATTGAACTGAAAAAGCTGACAAAGATTTGAAAAAACTGCTTAGGCTTCACTGAAGTAAATAAAAAAAAAAGTACAAGTTGAAAAAATAGCCAAACGGAAGTGAAGTAAAAGAAATTGGGTGACAAATGAACACAAGTTGAAGTCGAAATTTAAGTCAAGACAACTTAAAGTTGAGAAGTTAAAGCGAAAACAGTTATGTTCGCTTATATGTCTTAAAAAAAAAACTACCGTACGTAAAAAAAAAGAAATATGGAGATAAGGATATATTCCTTGGAAAAGAACCACCTTTTTAATAAAGGGAAGAGCCTATGGGAAGATTTTAGCTACAAATAAAAAGTGTAGACATACATAATATATTGTTGTGTCTCGTGTCCTTAATAAACCTATTAGATTGAACAGAATCACAAGGAAAACTGCTGTTGAACCTACCAGACGCTTTTTATGGTGATCAAGCACCAAATAGACATTACTGAGGTGAGGGCACAACAAGAAGGTAAAAAGTCAGAAAATTCCATCTCAAACTTTTTCAAACTGATTTTCAAGCTACAAATTTAGCTATTGTTGAATATAATTTTGAAAAAAAGATATATATTCTTTTAGAAAAGAATAAACCTTGAATATGTGAATTACTACAGTTAAACCTAGTATTATGCAAAAAAACTTGTCTCAGGTTTTTGACAACCCTTGAGCACACGTAACTGCTTTAATGAGCACACGTAGCGCGTAGCGCATAGACGTAGTGTGATTTTTTTTTGCGCATCATAGCGCAGAGAACTGTAATTATATTTGCAAAGTCGTGTTACTAAGAAATGAACAGTAAATCGCTCCCCGGAAAAAAAGACTTACCTAGCCGGAAGTGGAAAGAACCACTTATTATAAAGGCTTATTAGCCTGAACTTGGGGATATTTCATAACTGCTTTAATGATTATGGGATTGATTATATATGTTTTTAAATATTGGTATTATAGGAAACATCAAACCCCAGAGGGAAGGATGTAAGAACCCCTGTCTGCACGAAACCATAATCTCTCGCAAAGAAATTAATGAATTTCAAAAAAAAAAAAACTTTTATCTGCAACCGCAGACAACGGTTGGCACTACGAGTGCATAAATATGAAAATAAAAGAGTACGATAAATAGTGAAGCGAGTTCTTTGCTATGACAGTAGTAATACTTTTGATTGTAATTAAATTGGTATTTTGAGCGTTTTTCTAATGGAAAAAAAAGAGTTATAACACATTTTATTGTTGCTTTTTGAGAAATTCACTTTGAAAAAAATGCTTTGTGTATATTTTAAATTACTATATAGTGTTTTAAAATAACTTTTAAAACTTTAACCAAATGTATTTTTGGTAAATGTTGTATCTAAGTTTTGTTACTTAACAATGCTTGTGTAAGTTTATTACACAATGCTTGTGTATATACTATGTTTTTAATTTACTTTAAATTTTAACTAGTGATGTAATGTTATATGTAAATGTTTGACCTCGAGTCAAAGTATTAATAATTTTTTTTTGTGTATGTTTCAATTTAATCGGGATATTATTTTTGGAGTGATTAAAAAAAAGTGGAGAAAGTACTTAAAGTATTTAACTTTCGAATGCTGAGTGTTTCATTCTACTATGTATGTAAAAATACATGCTTTATATGTATACTAATGTGAATATTTATTTTAGATACAGCCTTAGCTAATTTTTTTTTGGAAATCATATTTTTCATAACATCCTTTTGGACCCATTTCTCAATCATTTCTTTGACGCATTTTTGGAAAGTAGCAAATTTCAAAGCCAGTTCAATTATATCCTAATACCATCAGAAACCAAACCATACTTGATCAACTGATATTTGGAAACTACAGAACTACAAAATCATCGAAAGTGAGATAAAAACAGAACTTAATTTAGGCCTAGAATATATGCTACATAGCCAAATGGCTTATGTATGGAAATATGTGAAAATGCTTTGTGCTGAAAAAAATATATGTGAAAATTTTTTAATGAATAATGTTATATGTTATTTACCCAAGGCATTTCTAAAACAAAAAAAAATATACGGTATCAACCACATCACACAGATAAATTAAATTATTAATGGGAATTAAATTTAAACTCAAAAAAAATCATAAAACTATTCTAATATAAATCTAATTTAAGCAAAACCACTAATATTATGTATAAGCCGCTTGGGGTCAAGTAAAACAGAAGATGCATATGAAGAGGGTAAAAGAGTAATTGTTTGTCCTAGAGACAGAGAAAAAGAGAAACAAGGATGAATTTCAAATTGAAATCCTTCGACAAAAAAAAAAAAAAAGAACATGGACTATATTGGACCAGAAACATAACCCTAAGGAAACCCATTGAGGGTAGATGCACATAATGACCCAAAGATGGCAGCATAATAGCTGTAAACGATATTAAGTTGTTTTAAAAGTAAAATATTGAGAATTGGGACAATTCTTCTTTAAATGGGGAGTATTGTGGTAAAGCTTTCCTAATATTAGTTAATTATTAATTTAGTAAAAATATATATGACGCAAATATGAAGTTTGGAAATACCACTTTTTTATTAAGATAAGAAACATATCCTGCTAAGCTCTGTTTAACGGGAAATTAAGAAATTACCACTTCCTAGCATTTACGTGGGAAGGTGTGGTTGATAAAAATGTATAAAAGATACATTTTATCGGAAGGAAAAATCTCTTACTAACTATATGCCGGACTGACCTGTGGTCCGTTGTTTTAGCAATACTTTGGGACCTTGCTTTATAATCGTAAGTGTCTAATTTGTATTTTATTGTTGTGTTATTGAGACTTGTGGGCTACTTGGGACAGCCAGTCCCAGTATCCAGAATATATCCAATTTTATTATCTGATAAATGAATAAAAGTATTGTATTTTAGACGAATTCTCTACGATCTAGTTTTAGCCTCTCGAACATACTCAGTCGGTACGCCTCATTAGTTCGGTCATAGCCTAAGGCACGTTACCAAAGTTCAATTACCTTAGGGCCAGAGTTTATCTCCCCTATAAAGAGAGAATAAAGGCATCTAAGACTACAACCCCCAAATACCAAATAAATAACGCTTCATAACAGTAACACTGACAAGATATACCACGACACAACACGACAAAAATATTCTAAGTCATACGTTTCAACGAAAAAAATTCAAAAATGCACTTTGAAAGATCAACAGAATGTAACACTGACAAGATATACCACGACACAACACTACAAAAATATTTCAAGTTATACGTTTCAACGAAAAAAAAATCCAAAATGCACTTTGAAACATCAACAGAATATAGTATTGACAAGATATACCACGACACAACACAACAAAAATATTTCATGTCATGCATTTCACCAACAAATTTCCAAAATGCACTTTGAAAGATCAACAGAATGTAACACTGACAAGATATACCACGACACAACACTACAAAAATATTTCAAGTTATACGTTTCAACGAAAAAAATTCAAAAATGCACTTTGAAACATTAACAGAATATAGCATTGACAAGATAAACCACGACACAACACTACAAAAATATTCCATGTCATGTTTCAACGAAAAAAATTCCAAAATGCACTTTGAAACATCAACAGAATATAGCATTGACAAGATAAACCACGACACAACGCCATAAAAATATTTCATGGCATGCATTTCACCAAAAAATTTCCAAAATGCACTTTGAAAGATCAACAGAATGTAACACTGACAAGATATACCACGACACAACACTACAAAAATATTCCAAGTCATACGTTTCAACGAAAAAAAATTCCAAAATGCACTTTGAAACATCAACAGAATATAGCATTGACAAGATATACCTCGACACAACACTACAAAAATATTCCATGTCATATGTTTCAACGAAAAAAATTCCAAAATGCACTTTGAAACATCAACAGAATATAGCATTGACAAGATATACCACGACACAACACTACAAAAATATTTTATGTCATGCATTTCACCAAAAAATTTCCAAAAAGCACTTTGAAAGATCAACAGAATGTAACACTGACAAGATATACCACGACACAACACTACAAAAATACACCAAGCCATACGTTTCAACGAAAAAAATTCCAAAATGCACTTTGAAACATCAACAGAATATAGCATTGACAAGATATACCACGACACAACACTACAAAAATATTCCATGTCATGCATTTCACCAAATTAAAATATTCCTTGCCATATTCCTTGATCAGAGGATCGATATAGTTCTTATCTCGAGAAAATACAGATAAATGTACACAGAAACAATTTTTGTTCGGTAAATATATGCCATTGTTTTTTCAGAATTGTTAAAAAAAATTCATTCTAAATCTGTCAGTTACTTCCATACATGGTATATAATATTCATGGTATTAAATCTATGTAGCTCAAGCTGCCGGCAACTTTGATTGTAAAAGGGAAAAAAGAAACACTAAATCTGTTTTTTTTTTTTTTAGTTGAGAATATGATCCTGCCTAATTATATTAGCTTACGGTTTTAAATTTAAAGATGCCCCTAGCAAAAATCACTGAAGCCCTTTGAGGAAAAATCTCCAATCATTCAAAAAAGGTTTCTTATCTTTCTTTTGGCTACCCTCCTTATCTTCCAGCTATCCTTCAATCTTTCTATCCTCTTTGTCTTATATATTTATTATTGAATTCTAGTACAAAACATAACGAAAATAAAAAAAACTTCTGGCGGTAGGAACATCTCAAATCTCGAATTTTGATCAAAACAGTAGAATGTGATATAAGCAGAGTTAATCAATCTTTTTAGTTCTGCCTCCGCTCCGCTTTTTATTAATTTTTATTAAATGCTTAGGGGTTTCAGCCTCCTTGAATTTAGTCGACTCATCATGTTCTTTTTCATCATGACCACACGGATAACCTGGCTTCCATACAAGGATGTCCCAACCTGGATTAAGTAAATAAATTATAATATGTCAGTTTATTTTGGAGGGAGGGGAGGTGGGTAATTCCAAAGAAAAATTGCCCATCCCGATTAAAAAAATTTTAACGAATTTTTTAGCATTTCTTTTTCGAACTAAGAAGTAAAAACATTTTCTTATTGTTGACCCCCCCCCCCCACCTCCAAAAGAAAACATGCGTACAAAGCTAAGGAAACAAATCTATGGCTGACAAAAACTAGCTTCTGAATTGCCTTAGCCGAGAAGATCAAGGGCGAGCCCCTACAGCCCCCTTCAAACGTAAATTCTAAGCAGTCGGTATGATTTTAATTTCAATCCTAATTTTTAAATAATTTAATGGGAGTTGGGGTGTACCTTCTTCCTATTTTTAACCTAAGAATCGACTTATGTACTAGCTTAGATTATGAAGCAAAACATTTTTCGTATTGCCCCCCCTTTCCCCCCCCCAAAAAAAAAAGCATTCATGCGTACATAACTGAGGATAATCATAGGCTGACAAAAACTACCCTTTAAATTGCCGTAGCCGATAAGATTAAGGGCGATCCCCTCATCACATAAACTTCTATGCACTCTGGACATTTGAATTTCAATCAAGCTTTAAGTCAATGGGAGTTAGGCTATGGCTTCTTCCTAAAAATCGGCTTTAGGCTATCCTAAAAATCGACTTATATACTAGCTTAGATAAAGAAAAATAGAGAAATCACTTTTCTATAGTTCCATGGTAAAATGCGGGGCAAAATTTCAGTGGTTTACGTCAGTGGCGTACATTCGTAAAGCAATGACATGATAATTTATTTCCAAATAGATAAATCACTACATCTTTGAAAAGTTGATAGGTTTTAAATCAAGTGAGACATTTGAAGCCATGAAAAGAACGAAAGTTGAATTTCAAATTTATGTGAGTAGAAAGAACAAAAAAGTTTTGAGTCATACGGATTTTTTTTTACAGCAAACTCTTTGTTTCTCAGTGGTTTAAAGTATGGTTTTAACGTGAAAGACATTGTTTTAACAGCTTTTCATTAATTCCAACAAATTGATGAAGGACAAATTGACAAGAGATAAATTACTGTTTTAGCTTTAATACACCAATCATTCGGCTTTTCCGACTTCAAATTTGTTCAAACCCATGTTAGGCTCGGAGATTTTTCTAAGTAATCTTTTTTTTTCTATTTCAAAATTTAAAAAAAATACATCCTGTCAATGCCACCAAATGATTATTAAGGTTAATCAAACGAACATCCCACGAATGAGGACAGTAGTCGCTCATCAACCCCCCCCCCTCTTGACCAAAGAAGCCGGAGTGCAGGTTTTTGTCCTTAAGAATAAATAGATTACTTAGATTAAAAGCTTTGTTTAAAAAACTGCCTTTTTATTGCATTTGAAAAGACATTAATGATGGCAATGCGAATGATAGCAATAAATTATAATGATGAGATAACGACATACTAATGAATAATGTCCTTAAAAAAGGAAATAAAGTGTATACATGTTCACACGTGAAAACTAAATATTCCTTTCCTTATGCCTTTGCTATACTTTGTTAAAGCTAGTTATGCTATGGTTCACACATGTGACCTTAATGAACTGTCACATATATTTTATCTCAATTAGTTTAGCTTAAATAATTTGTTTTCTAATTATTTAAAAGGACCTCGGCAACCTCAGGTTATTGCAAAGCGATAGTAGTATGCTAATAGGCACCACTGAATACACATGCACTTTCACAAGCCTGAGGCATGAATATACAGTGTAGTTTAACCGGTACATTGGCTTGCCAGGGTCAAACACCTTTTACTACGAACGATACTTGTCTTAGCAGACGGGTTTTTATGAGGTAACATGCATTTTTTTGAGGTCAGTCGGTTAGAGAGAGCGGCGGTCACACTAACTTGGTTAGTAGTTGGATTCAGATATAAGGAGTAATTTTCATTCATATTAGTAATAGAATTGAATTCAGAGAGAGAATAGTTTATTTGAGAGGATATTAGTGGAGAAAAAATGAGTGGTGCATTTACATTATTGGAGATTAATGATGGAACCGACAGCAGCAGCAGCAACGATATACGAGTACCCAATGTAGCTGTGGAAATAACCGCTGGCTGTAGACTATGCCTTGAATGGGACATTATGTATGCTAGATACGTGATATCATTAAGCAAGTTTAAGCAGGAGGGGCAACTATGTTTTGCTGGAAAAGTGAATATCCTCCATATAAATAAACTTCGGTCAGCATTAGATGTCCTATCGAAATATATTGATGAGAACAAAATGCATCAGTGAATATTATTATTATTGTAATTATGTTCAATAAAAATGTTTCTAAATCAATGTTTTTTTTTCTTTCTATAGTAGACTAGCGTATATTTTCTAGAAGTTGGTTGTGAGAGAGTTAGGACTCTAAAAAATGGATAGATTCGAGAAAGAGCGAATCATGAGGAATCTAGTTCTTATGGAAAAACGTTTGATTCTAGATGATGATTTTCTAGAGTTGTCTATTCAAAGGAAGATATTTTCTCGGGGAATGCTTGTTGATATAATGAAAACTGATTCTCCATCATTAGACTATTGTATGAAGCTTCTACATCGTGGTCCAAATGCATTTACACAATTTATTGATATATTGATCACGACACAGCAAAATGATATTGTGGATATGCTTTTAAACATTAGTTTTGAAATTTAGGACTTTTTTTCATGAGAAAGATGGTGCTCAAGGATGATTTACTCCTCTCTCTCTCCATCTCGGACAATTTTTGTTGTTGTTAGCTCAGTTTCATTGTGGTAGTGAGAGTGTCAACACATGACAAAATGTTCCATACATGTCCGTTATGTATGTACTCACTGGGCAGCTGGTCATCATCATGTGAGAATTGCACAATGATTGAGGAGTATGATGAAAAGTGTAGATTATGCAACCCGTGTAAATTGCATAGAGGATATGCTGTACAAATTAAAGGTTGTAATTCCTGTCTTGAAGAGGTGTGTGACTCTCATCCTAGAGGCCACCTATGCTCCAATTGTCATTATGATAAATGTAATCAGTGGGAGAGTACATACCCCGGTATGATTGGAAAGAATCCTAACCGTGATTTTAGTTTATTGCTACGAGATTGGTATCGTCGTGGTTTTAGATTGTTCTGGGAGGAGGAACCGGGTCAACGATTCAACTGTTGGAACAACAAAAGAATATGGTTTCTACGTCATCGTTGTGAAGACACTGGGTGTTATGATTATAAGCCCACTGATTTTTATTTGGCTGTGACGGAATGTGATTCGACACTTGAGGACACTGTTTGTGAAATTGCTTCAAATAGGCAAATTGAAACATGTGAATTCTATAGAATGAATGAGAATAGTATCATTGACTATACAAAGAGATATGACAAGAGTGAAGTCACACTCTACTGTAGAAAATGTGACCCTGACATTGCAGTACATCAGGATCAGTACACTGTGAATTCAGATAATCTATTTGCACTAGTTGTTGTCGACAAATACCTAGTAGCGGATGAAATCTAAAGAGTAGAAAAGTCGTTTTATCATGTGTATAAATTTTTTTTTATTAATAAACAATTTCACATACATCTTTAGAACATTTTATTCTTAGGGCACTAAAATCAATATTAAATACACTTGTAAGTATATTCTCCACTAGAAAGTCGTTCAATTGAGGTAAGTCAACGTAGATGTTGAGAAACTGCTTGTAGGTGTAACCACGACATCTGAACATGAAAAAGAGTCGTGCATGAAAGCCACATGTCTTAGTCGTTAAATCCTGTACTCTTTGTTGATTTTGAATAATGGTTTTCCCCCTGCTTTCAATAAAGTTGCTGATGTGTGGAGCGTAGAATTTATACGATAGACCAAGAGGATCAAAAAATTCAATATTCTTCGCTGTTTGAAAGATGCATAGCCAATGATCGGTCTTCAAAGTCGATGGACTGCTATTAACAATGATTAGGGTATTGTTAACACTTGGAATTTTTTCTATGAAGTCCGAAGGTATGCAATAGGACTTGTACTGGGACATGTACGGATCCATACTAAATACGTTGATTATTTGGTTTGTGTTCATGGTGCTAGGTCTAGAAGAACACTGCCGTCGGGTGTGATTTCCCAATAGGTTTCAAATTGACTCAGTGATATTAGCGTGATACTCTCAGTCAGAGCATTGGCGAATGTACACTCTAAACGCACATTCCCTGTTCGTACTATGCTCATATCCTGTGTGCCAGACAAGTCCAAAACAATAACCCCATGATTTTTTGAAAACATTGAATCGGTTATTCCATTTTCAAATAGTTGAGAGTCATGATCTAGGGATTGCATGGTCAACTCGTACAGAGTTCTATAGGATTTTTTGTCAAATGATAGAGTGTACAGTGGAATACCATTCACTTTGCACACGAGGCTAGATAGACCAAAAAAATTAAAATCATGGGGGGATTCTGTCCAGGTTCCAACGGCACTGCCACTCTTCACAAAGGCCAAAGCCAATTTTGATGGGATTTCTCCATTGATAAATGATGAATCGCTATAGCTACGAGAGCCGGTGGCAATGTTACGTTGATTGGTGATCGTATGGGGGACAAGAAGTTTAATGTTGTTACCATTGGCTCTTAGCTTTTCCACTGCCAATGCAACAGAGCTCATAACTTGTTGTTTTCGGACGTGGAGAATTGCCGATGTGATAATAACATTTGCATCGGGTGCTGCAGGAAGTGTTTTTCTCAAAATGAAATTCGATGGGGCCATCTGTAGCTTTATGTCAATCTTGACATTGGGGGGTAGCCATTGGGATATATTGAATATCTCATGATTTAGTTTTCCAACTAGATGATACTCCTGGGTCACTGCAGTAGTCAACTCACCGTCAGTATCAACACCTGATCGGTATTCATAGCCCAATGATTGTCCTCTCAACTCCTTGTATGCCTTTGGCGTCATCATCATAAATTGTATGTAGCTTGCATAGTTTGATAAATTATTGCTAGTGCTCACCAATGTTCCATTAATAAATACATTAATTTGTTTGAATAGGTTGTGTAGAATACAGTTTTCATAGGAGAGACCATCGCCGGCATTTGGAGTTGTATTATCTGACTTTTTCTTCACCACAACATTTAAATCAATAAATGTTGACGACAAATCAATGAAATAGTCTTCATTGGAAAATATTTGAAAGTGTATATTTTCCGAGAGGGGTTGTTGGGGGTGAAATTGTTCATAGTAGCCATACTTGACACTGACATCAACATTTTCAGCATTGAATAGATGAAATGAGGAACTAATTGATGGATATGATTCCTTGTGGGGGAGATAAGTCATCTTAAGAGAAGAAATCCTTCTTTGACCTAACAATCTTTTTCTTTTTCTTGTTCTTCTGCTTATTGGTCTTCCTTGTTTTATTCCTCAAAGTCCTTGTTGATGTCCTTTGCTTCCTGCCTGGGTGGAGACTGATGAGTGAATGACGCGAACGCATCCTTTTCAATCCCTCCCCATTTTGTCGAGATTTTAGTTGCTCACCAACGGCTCTTGCTGAAGATCTAATATTTTCCCTAACACTCTCCTTGAAATTCTTGCCCGACCCCCAGTCCTGTAGTGTGGAGGCAGCAAAATTTGATGCAGCAGGTACAAGATATTTTCTGGCAAGGGGTCTTGCAGAACGAAATAGCCTAGCAAACCAGCTACCAAGACCATAGCCAGACATTGTAGTACGCCCCTTGTAGTAGTCCAATCCATTGCCTATTTGACGTGGACTCAAAGCACCAACATAGCAATCGATATCGGGACAGACAAATGGAATTCTCCTATTGTTCATTTTAGGTGATTGTGCTGTCATTGACAATGGGTCGAAAATGACATGTAATCACTTCTAAGCCTTTTGTTATTGCTAGAGGATCACCCAATTCACTTCTTAGTGTTAACTGACAGAGTTCCAAATATGAAGTGTTTACAGGAACATACTGAAGATGCTTTATATTATAGTGATGAACAAGTTCATGAGTTGTTTTTCGTTCAAGAACACGTAGGAGGGGGACATTTGAATTACCGACTCTCGACGTTTCCACAAAGGATGCATAGAGAAATATGCAAGAGTCTGAGGCAAAACCAGGTGGATAATCAGCAAAAATAACTTGATCCATCCCGTAAACGGTGCCAGCATTTTTCCCATTGATCATATTCTGTTTAAAGCCAAGAACATCTCTCAGATTATCATTGAGAATAATTGTTTCAGTGTCAACAGGTGAGCTAATGTAAATCCTATCATGTTCCAATGAATAATTAAAATGGAATGTACCATTCCTGCGATATGAGATTTTTCTATTGATTGTACGACACAAATCCCCCATATTATCATATTCAATGTATTTCAATCTGACATGTGGATAGTCACTAGATTTAAGTGCTTCAACCCATTCATAGTCGACATAGCCCAACCCATTCATAGTCCAATCGAATGGTATAACTTTTATATCATACACACGATCCTTTCTCAGGATGTCATAGGTATTTTTGAGAATACAGTCGACAAGAACCACTTTATATGCACCGTCAAATTTGATGGCGGGGGAGAGTTTTGTCCAAAAATCACTTGTCGTGTTCAAGTCATTGTAGAGAGGATCGGAAACGTTGGACATGAATGTTACACAGAAATCATGGGGCATTGTCAATATCTTCAACACCGATCCAAGAATCAAAATCAGAGTTGTATCCTAGCCACCGAACAAGTAACTGTTAATTACCCCTGCGAGTACGTGTCTTTAATATCTTTTCAATTTGATAGATTTCACTTCCATTTTTAACTTTTTGCAATTCATAGTCATAAAAGCCGCCTAGAATCTCTTCATCTTTGGTATCACGCAGGCGATAAGTTATGGGTTTAGTGTCTAGGATTTTTGCCACTTTAAAAAGTTCGGTGGACCACAAGTAATTCCCCTTTTCAAAAACACTAGTTGTTCTATTAATTCGAACGGTATCACCAACATTGAATTTATTTTTCTTCTTCCTGACAACCGATTCATTGGAATACTGTTTAAGAAAGGTGTCAATTGTATCATGATCAGAATGATGAACTTCCGTTGGCGTAGAGTTGAACAATGATCGATAAGGTAGTTGATTATAAATCAACATGATTTTATCTAGATCATGAATAAAAGCCGGTGTATTTTTCAATGTACAATATCTTGAAATTAAAAGTCGAATAGTTCTTATCAATCGTTCGGCCATTGCAGCCTTTATAGGACTGTGACTATGATAGAGCAGTGTACTATATTTCTCTAGTACTTTTGCAACATGGGGATTAACAAATTCACTACCACGATCCGTTTGAATTTTTTTATATGAATCCTGTTTGAGAATACTTTCAATGGCCTGAGCAACTTCAACACCTCTCTTTGATCGCAACAGAATTGCATATGCATAGCGACTATAAACACTGATTGCAAGTAGAATGTACTTGTACGGTGTATTGTGACGACTTTGAACCTCATCTAGAGTCAGGAGATCTGCTTGCGTTATATGTAATGGGTAAAAGGCTTTAGTTTTTCGATATTGATTGGCACGAAGTCTATGATTTCTATGCAGAGTGTAACTTGATTCATTTTGTAGATAGTCTTGTACACTTTTAGTGTGAACACCAGTGACTTTGGAAAGAGTGGTGGGGGAACTTAAACTCCCCGCCTCACCAATATTTTCATAAACACCTTTCAGAACTTCAACCATTTTGAACGTAAACACGTTGTGTAACGTCCGCTACCCTTTTGTATACTGGCTGTTGTTGGTGGTGATGGTGATGGTGACTTTGACTTGATACGTCTTCGCTTTTGTCTAGCTATCAGTGGTGTGCTAGTATTTTCCAAAATTGATTTAAAATCTTCTTCTTCTTCAAGTTAATTTTTTAATGGTCTCAATGTTGTTGATGATGATGATGATGATGATGTATGTTCATTTAATTTTTTTAGAATTTGTCTATTGCCAATAAAACTTTTGGGGAAGTTTAATGTATTTAGAAAGTTGTATAGATGAGTGTCAAATGATAATAGTCCTTTACGATTTGTAACCATGTCATAAATTAAATAAAATAGATTATAGCTCTTGCCCTGAATTATAATCCCTTTCCCATTGCTCTCAACTTGAATGTGATCTTGACCACTTTCCAAGAGATAGGCTAGGAGTCGTTTACTTTGTTCACGATATGAGGGGGGCATTAGATTTCCAATTTTTGATGCAATTGAATCCAATTCCTCCTTCTTTAATTGTGCTCCAGAAGCAGAATGCTGAGGAGATGATTCTTTTTTGGGATCAGCAGCACCAGCAGCAGTGGGCTTCGACCATTAGGACTTGTGTTTGTCCACTCGGCGAAGTGCATCTTGAAGTAAAAGCAGTTTTTTATCATCCTCAATATTTTCATTGTCAAGGAATTTACTCAGATTGTTCTCAAAGTGTTCGACGGGTGAGAGAGCGAGTTCTATTGGAGTCAATTTATAGGGTTTTGCCATTCTCTGTCTAGAGAAAACTGTTTACAAGTCCTGCAATTATTGGCAGTAAAAGTGTGAAAAAGCTACCACCTGCCTGAAGAAGTCGTTTCCTTTTAAAATTCTTTCCTTTCTTTTTAGAGGCCAATGTACGTACAATGGAACGATGTTGCTTTGCCTGTTGCTTAACTACTTCTGGCACTTGATCATTACCCTCGGTCAAATTTAAACAAAGTTCGGATATTAGATTAATGAAATCGTTGTCAATACCGTGTTTGAGTATTGCTTTCCTAAGCGGAGGTTTTGAAGTGCTTAGAACTGAAAACAAATGTCTATTTTCATGTAGTTTCTTCAGTGTCATGATAGCAACTAATAGGTATTTTTAGTGTTCACGGGGAGATATACTGTAATTTCATTGTCAAAAATATCTGTGACTACACGCAGATCCTCGGGTGTATTTTGATTAAGATCCAATAGGATGTAGCCGAAGGGTTTATTAGTATGCCTGATTGTATGCTGAGAGCAGAAATTTGGGGGCTCCTGGATAGATTTGTTTATTGAGAGTTATTAGCGAGCTAGAATCACGAACAACTCTGTAGATGATATAGTAGGTGCAGTTCAATGCAAGTGTTCGCATACATTTGCTCTGATGAAAGAGATTGTGTAGAACCAGAGTAACGGAAATCTGTTCATGATGAGAGCGAACAGTGAACAGTTGTAGCATTTCCTGGGACCATTGTTCAATAGATTCAGCCAGATCGTCAATGATCAACCAAGAGTTTTGTTCAATAATGGTGAAAAACACAAGTCCCTGTATGAATTGTATCTGCACCAACCCCGTCGTGGCAGCAATTGCTTTTATTTTATCATATGACTCCTGCCAAATACTGTAACAATAGTAGATTTTTTTCGGCTTTTCCACAAACATTTTATCGCAATTTTTAATTATTTTAGTTAAGAGTGTTGTTTTGCCCGACATTGACGGTCCACACAGAAACGATCTGAATGGTGTTTTAAATTGATACATGTTCCCTTCAACAGCTCACCTAGACAACTAACTGTAGACTATGGCTGTCTAATGACTAAATAATTTCCCTATTACTACTACTCCGTTCAAGAATAATAATAACGAGAAGAAGAAGAAGAAGACGAATAAAGAATAATATTTTCTTTTATTATATACATAAAAAGGTAACAATACTTTTTAAAAAAAATTCTACATTGAAAAAGGCACATTAAACATGAATAAAAAAAATACACTTTTTTAATTTATTTATAATAAAAAATACAACATTTACATAACCAATAGAAAAAAAAAACACTTAAATAAATACACTTTTTTTTCTGTTTATTTATAAGAAAAAAATACAACATTTATTGGACTAAAGCACTTAAAATATCACTATTATTTACAACATTTTAAATTTCGGGGTCCCCCCTCCCCCCGGGGTTGGCCGCTGCGGCGGCCGGGGGCGGGCCGGGAAGCGCCGGACGGCGGGAAGCGGGGGGCCCGCTGCGGGGGGCCCAGGCCGGGGTTGGCATTAAATACTGGAAATTGATCTGCCTTGCACACACACACACACATTGAAAATTGTTTGTGATAAAGAAAAAAAGAATTAAAAAAACACCCAATTACCCAAAAAAATCCCTCCCACCCAATTTATACTTTTTTTTTTAATGAATTTAAGTTAATTTTTTTAGACCGAGTTGTTTTCTGAACTCTATACATTCAACTCGGTCTGAAATTAAATAATGACCGTGTGGTAGTACCTTCACACCATCCTCAAGTACATAGACTTTGTCCGATATGGCAGACATGGCGTTTTTCTCAACTCTAACTGTGTAGTTTTTAAATTGTAAAGAGCGAATCGCCATGACTTTCGCCCTTGGCACTAGACTACGTTCCACACAGTTTCTATACACACTCATGTCGAAATTATTTTTTACAAAGTGTGTAGGTACCCCCTTGCAAACTTGTTTGATATTCTTGCCGTGCGTTTCCACACAGTATACCTTCGGACCAGGAAACACACCACTGGATATTAGATCGCTACCCGTTTCAGATTTTAGCATTAACAATTGCTTTAGGGCCTGGCGTTTCACTACCCCTGGGTAGAGGGATTCGTCCCAATTAGTGTAGTCCATTCGTGAGCTAATGTACTCGCCATTTTCCAAATCATTCAATAGATTTTCAGTTTTGACTTTTAACAGGAGTGAATCAGTGTCCCCGTAGTACACTTGAACTTGTCCCTCAATCGGCCACTGTACCTTGCATACATTATAATAAAATGAGTTTCTTGGATATTTCAGTTATTGCACTTCCGCCTGCAATATTTTTATTTAATACAATGTTTCTTTTCTTGCGATGTAGGAGCACCATATCGGAGTCTATGATTGTGAACGATGTGAAGTTTGGATCCGCAATGATTCGAGCACAATCTTTGGGGTTGGTTACAATGTCACATCGACTTCTGTGTCGTACGCTCTCGCACATTTTACCGTAAGCTGAGTTCAAAATGAGTTTATAGACTTCTTTTTCAACTTTCGTTTTCGCTTGTGAACGCTTACTGACAAAGGTGTCAATAAACGTTTTCATGTAAGGCTTTTGATCAAATTGGAGGGCTCTATGAATCTTTGTGACCTTGAAACCATTGGACACCATCCATTTCAATAGCACGTGATGAACAACGATATTCTGTTTCGGGTTGAGGTCGGCAATTAGTTTTTGTTTTGAAGGTACCCAGTGCATACTCCCGTCCTCTACTAAAGATAAATTGTAGGGGCTCAGAGAGTCCCTACCCACCGGTCTATTTATGCACGGAAAAACAAAGTCTTTTACCGAGTCATGGATTTCCATGGGTATTTCACCGTCAATTTCAAAAAACCATCCCTGTGCCCCATTCTCCTCAACACTGGCAATGTCGGGGAAATTCGAAGCACATGGATTGTCAAGCCATTTATAATTGCCACACGGCAAACAGTAGTGAGACATTGCCGATGGGTAAAGAGAATTCATATCCAAAAAAACTGCGTCCGACTTTTCATCGGCGTGCTGTCCACTCGGATCAGTTTTCATGATACGATCCCCGTGAAAAACATACCCACCCCTCATTGATCTCTCTACAAACAGATGCTGATCCACATCGACGATCAGACCTATTTCTTCTTTGCTGATTTTAAGTATCAAGTCCATCACCAAATGGGGAGTGGAAAAATAATAACCTAAATCCAACCCAAATTCCCCATAGATTTTATCCGTATTTTTGCACACAATGTCCAGAAGAGTGAGTACGTCACTGGCCAAGTAAAGTTTACAATAATCCCACCCATTTTTACATCCGCCCTTTGCCCAAACCCTCTTAGCAAATTCATAGTCGCTAGTGGTGCACTCACCCTCAGTAAGAGAATTGTAAAAAGCTTCAATGGGCGGTAGTGACACCTCATCTAGCCTCGAGCCAGAGTTGTAAAAATCATATGGATATATACCCTTACATGTTAATAAATCATACATTTCATCATCGGGGAAGCGCTATTTGAGGAGGGGGAAGCTATCAAAATTGTCACTTTTCTGCACCTGAATCAATTGACTTAAAGATTTGGGGAAGAAGCTGAAAGAGTCTAAAAAACGGGATTTTATTCAGGCACGTGTTACCCTTGTCAACTGTTTTCCACATGAATTCTAGCAGCAGTAGCTTCTCCGATGATTTGGGTATGATATTATATGAAAAAGAACCATCTATCCATGCGTCATCTACAACTCCTCCCTTGGCAATGCGGGCCAACGCCGGAAGAACAAACTTTAAGTCGTAATTGGAATTGTGTATAAACACAGGTACGAAATATTGTTGTCTAACGTTTAAATTGCATGACTGGTGTGCTACCCCTCTAAAGTTACTCCCTCCCGATGTAATTTCCTGCCACAAATGATCATGGTCGATCACCTTCCTCCTCCCCCCATTCCCAACACCGTCATCAAATTCTCCCTTGCGAACCCAACACATTTTACGATTTTTAATGGCCACTATGTCATCTGGTGATAGGAGCATAGGATAGTTTGTATAACGAAGGCGCGAAATTGCACCGTTCGCTGTTTTGATTAGACTGACCAATGCCGAGCGCATGCAGTCTTCACCGTCACTCAACATCTCAACTACACCCAACACTTGCATGGTATTATTGGAATCTCGTTGCGCGTGAGCGTAAGAGACCCCTATGGCTTCATGTATTTTAACACGATTTGAATTTGACGGATCGCACACGTCTGTCAGTTTAGCTTCGCAGTCCAAAGCGATCTTATTGCTCTGCAGGAGCGTGTTTTGAAAATTTTTAAAACGTAAGATCACTCTATCTCCGCTTACCGTCTCCACAGCCTTGTATCCATGACGTTTACAGTGTTTCATGTGATGCTTTAACTTTAAATCAGAGCAAAATCTTGAGAGACATGTTGGACAGTAATAACACACACCACCTTGCTTTTTACCCTCACTTAGAACCCTACTAATATCAGTAATTGGATTGAAATGACCAATTGAATCGGAGTCTGTGGGTGGGGTGTATAGAAGCCACACCCAATGTTCTACTGATTCAATTGAAGGAGCCCGCACTGGAAATAATACACCCTTCTTATCGGAACGCTGACCCTCTTCAAATTCGGTTTCATACTGTAACACCATGACACCAATCTTTAAATGTGCATTAGCCCCCTCAAAAATATCTATTCCTTTTAGTGTCACGGGAAATTGACCATTTAAACAATTAAAATTTACTTTGGGGAACTTTGAACCCTCCCTACCATTAACTGCCATTTTATCCAACTTTTTCTTAGTGGCATCTATTCGAAGTGGTCTGTATGCTGCAATCAAAAATGCATACTTGAAACACTGCAGCCTCGTATCGAAACAGATTCGTTGTATCCCCTTAGACCCCTCTAAATCTGAATTATATTTTAAAACTATAGACCTCTCCCCATGCCCACCTCTTATAATAAAATCCTTTTTAATTCTACAAATATTAACATTTAAACTTTCAATAAATAAAACCACAGATCCACTACCCCCCTCGTTATAATTTTCCCACTTACTTTGAATACTATTAGCCCAATTTAGGAAAACCTCCCCATAATTAGATAAATGCGGGTGAATTACCAACATCTCTGTGTGCAAGTATTTCGAATACATCTCACCCGCACTTTCATTAAAAAAATATATTTTTAGTGCTATTGATGCTTTTAAACTGACCCCCACTCCCCACACCCTCATTTCTTGTTCAAGAATGGCTCGAATCTTATCAGTATATGAATGTTTAATGGCCGAGGGATCTTTTATTATATCCCCCGACATTAGAGAGTTGAAGGGGTCACCGAATTTGGCGCTGTAGACCAATGTGTGGTGCAAGGCGGAGTTGGACAGAAAAAAATCTGGAAGAGGGGATACTGTTGCTGTTGTATTACTATAACTATCTATATCATTAAGTGGAATGGTGGAGGGTGACAGGGAAGTGTCAATAACACCACCACTCCCAGTCTGTTCAATCACATTGGATGGATATGGCATGAGGTCCCCTAGTACATATTCCAAGGTGTTTGGGGACAATTGATCGAGCCAGCCTGTATTGTCCTGTGCTGGAATTTCATTATGAGGACCCAGTTCAGATGCACTAGTAACATCTCCTAAATGTTCACGCATAAAACTATCTGTCCACTCCGGATCCTCAAGCATGTCAATATCACAGGTTAAGTCGTCTAGGCTAGCCATTTCCCCAAAAACATCATTAAGGAACCCCCTATGCCACTCCATATTCTCTAGAACTAATGTAGGTTCATCACAGAACTCCATTGGTGGTGAAAGAATTGGTCCTGTAAATACACTTGTTTCATCACTCAATGGTGTCGGTGGTGCTATATCATTAATCTGTAGAAAAAAAGTTTTATTTTTTATGTGAAATAAGCATTATTTCATAAAGTTGAAATATCATGTTCATTTCTAGTCGTATGTTTCCCGAATATTTAACACGTACCATTTTTCCATACCATCCAACAAAACCCAATTCCTCCTAGAATTATTTAAACTAAAAAGTTACCCCCTCCTCCCTCAGAAAGTTCACAAAAACACAATAGTCTTATCTGTAGTGAAGCGTTTTTCTATTCATAAACAAATTTTTTAAACTAAAAAGTTACCCCCTCCTCCCTCAGAAAGTTCAGAAAGACACAATAGCCTTATCTGTAGTGAAGCATTTTTCTACTCGTATGTTTCCCGAATATTTAACACGTACCATTTTTCCATATCATCCTACAAAACCCAATTCCTCCTAGAATTATTTAAACTAAAAAGTTACCCCCCTCCTCCCTCAGAAAGTTCACAAAAACACAATAGCCTTATCTGTAGTGAAGCGTTTTTCTATTCATAAACAAATTTTTTAAACTAAAAAGTTACCCCCTCCTCCCTCAGAAAGTTCACAAAAACACAATAGCCTTATCTGTAGTGAAGCATTTTTTCTACTCGTATGTTTCCCGAATATTTAACACGTACCATTTTTCCATACCATCCAACAAAACCCAATTCCTCCTAGAATTATTTAAACTAAAAGTTACCCCCTCCTTCCTCAGAAAGTTCACAAAAACACAATAGCCATATCTGTAGTGAAGCGTTTTTCTATTCATAAACAAATTTTTTAAACTAAAAAGTTACCCCCTCCTCCCTCAGAAAGACACAATAGCCTTATCTGTAGTGAAGCATTTTTTCTACTCGTATGTTTCCCGAATATTTAACACGTACCATTTTTCCATACCATCAAACAAAACCCAATTCCTCCTAGAATTATTTAAACTAAAAAGTTTCCCCCTCCTCCCTCAGAAAGTTCACAAAAACACAATAGCCTTATCTGTAGTGAAGCATTTTTTCTACTCGTATGTTTCCCGAATAATTAACACGTATCATTTTTCCATACCATCCAACAAAACCCAATTCCTCCTAGAATTATTTAAACTAAAAAGTTACCCCCTCCTCCCTCAGAAAGTTCACAAAAACACAATAGCCATATCTGTAGTGAAGCGTTTTTCTATTCATAAACAAATTTTTAAAACTAAAAATTTACCCCCTCCTCCCTCAGAAAGACACAATAGCCTTATCTGTAGTGAAGCATTTTTTCTACTCGTATGTTTCCCGAATATTTAACACGTACCATTTTTCCATACCATCCAACAAAACCCAATTCCTCCTAGAATTATTTAAACTAAAAAGTTACCCCCTCCTCCCTCAGAAAGTTCACAAAAACACAACAGCCTTATCCGTAGTGAAGCGTTTTTCTATTCATAAACAAATTTGTTAAACTAAAAAGTTACCCCCTCCTCCCTCAGAAAGTTCAGAAAGACACAATAGCCTTATCTGTAGTGAAGCATTTTTTCTACTCGTATGTTTCCCGAATATTTAACACGTACCATTTTTCCATACCATCCAACAAAACCCAATTCCTCCTAGAATTATTTAAACTAAAAAGTTACCCCCTCCTCCCTCAGAAAGTTCACAAAAGCACAATAGCCTTATCTGTAGTGAAGCGTTTTTTCTATTCATAAACAAATTTTTAAAACTAAAAAGTTACCCTCCCCCTCCCCTCAGAAAGTTTAAAAAAAAAAACAAGAAAAAAGTTGGATAGAAAATAGGTAGAAGCTAGAGGTGAAAATACTCACATTTCCAAATTCAGACTGCTGTTGAGTGCCGTCCGTTTCTTGCATAGATGTGGATTCGTTCCGTCTTGGTTTCTTTTCCGGAGGGGGGTAGTTGCAAGAATCCTTTTCCTTCAAAAGAAGGCAAAATTTAGCATGAAAAATAAAACAGTCCCCTTTTTCCATTTAGTTGGATAAATGCTCAAGAGGTCAAATTTTGTCATCCTCTTGTTTAAAGACAAAAAGTTTATTGGTCATTAAGGCGTGATGTGCATAATGGCTTAAAGGTGCTCCTATTATTAATTTCTTTACCTTCCTTCTTCTTACTGCTAAATATTACCGAAAATTTTATTGGGGTGGAATGAGTTACTCAGAATCATGAAGGCACTATTTTTTCACTGAAAATAAAAAATGATATTTTTCAAGGAAATCCCAAAAGAATTATTATTAAAATCATTAGAGGGAGGGATAGGGGAATCAGCGCATCATTCATCATTTAGCACTAGAAAGTCGTTCAGACGTGGATTGTCACCATAAATGTTGAGAAACTGCTTGTAAGTATAGCCGCGAGATCGGAATTAGACAATACCCGTTTATAGCAAGAGCCTGTGGAATTTGACTCCCAAAACTGTCACTCTCTTTGTAACATGCAAGCTTTTCGTTCAAACCGGAAAAATACAGCATGTTTGGAAAAAGCTTGTTTCTGAATGATAAAAAACTGTTTTTCTACACAATTAAAACTTGTAAACATAGCTATGGAGGAGAGATTTTATTTACATAATAGAAAAAAGCGTGCTTTGCCGTTTCTATCGAATATACTCATTATATTCTTAAGATTTTGTATTGTTGGAGGGGAGGGGGCTAAGTCCCTCTGAAATTTGAATTTACTAGTAAAACTTTTTTTTTTGTTTTTTTTTGGGGGGGGGGGGAATAAAAGAATGAAAGTGTACTCACATTGAAAATAGAAATATCCATTGTTTCAGAGTTAATAAAATCCAATGTACTATGCTCGATATGCTATTACATAATGAAAATTGAATTCCAAAGCATGAACACTTTATACAGGCTTTCAATGACGAATTTTTAAGCAATTCCCTGATTGGCTGCCTAAAAAACAGGTGTCAGATCGAAAAAAAAACCACTCTGATTGAAAAAAAAAATGAGTGTCACATTAGAAAAACCCGTCTGGTAGGACAAGTATCGTTCGTAGTAATAGGTGTTTGACCCTGGCAAGCCAATGTACCGGTTAGACTACACTGTATATTCATGTAGGCGTGAATGTAGGATTGAATTTAGGACCGGGATTCCCTATGGCCTTATAGCCGCCAACTCTCTCTAACCGAGTGACCTCAAAAAAATGAGTACCACATTAGAAAACCCGTCTGGTAGGACAAGTATCGTTCGTAGTAATAGGTGTTTGACCCTGGCAAGCCAATGTACCGGTTAAACTACAGTGTATATTCATGCCTCAGGCTTTTGAAAGTGCATGTGTATTCAGTGGTGCCTATTAGCATACTACTAGCGATCCGTTTTTTTCTATACAGCATAAAATAGCAACGAAGACCACACTGCCTTTCCATAACAAACAACAAAAGTACGAAGAACAAAAGGGAAATCTTTTTGTAAGACAGTGGAGATAATTTGAATGAATATTTCGGCCCTATGTCCAAGGGCCGTCCTCAGCAAGACAAAAATATATGAAAGAAAAAAGACTCACAACAACATGCGACCAATAAAACCAAAAAAGTAAAAGGTTTTTTCAAAGCAGTCCTAGCATCCTTACTTCAGCGAAGTTCAACCAGGACTGATAAAAAGTAAGATAAAACAAGGCGATTCAATGAGATGAAAGAAAAATAAATTAAAAACACGTTCTTATTGCTAATCCAGCCTTTTTGGCAGCTAACCTAAAGGGTCTTTTTGTGACCGGTTCTGTGTTAATGTCTATCGGTTTTTTAAAATATTTTGTAAGATCATTTTTAATTAAATTTGTGTATAGAGCATTTAGTGTATATTCCCCCAAGTCCCTATTTAAGGAAATATTATTATTAATCTTAAGTCTGATTTCAATTGATTCTCGGACTACCTGCTTTATGAGTAGAAGGGGGGGTACCAGCGCGGACGGGACTCCTTATATGGGCATAGAATATCGACGGGACTCCAAATATGGGCATAGAGTCATTAGGGAGAACACGTGGTTAATGGGGTCAATGACCTCTTTTTCCAAGGTCGATGTTGTTGTTGTTTCCGAGGCAATTGTCAAGGTCAATGTGTTTGCTGTTGTTGTAAGTGCACGCTCTCAGCGAATGTTATGATCCAGAAATAGTATTTGTTGTTGTTTTGGTCATGTACATGCTCGAGGCAAATGTCATGGTGTCCAGAAATAGTATTTGTTGTTGTTGCTCGAGCCAAATGTTATGAGTTTCCCGGAAACAGTTAGATCACGTGTTTCCTTCTCAGCCAATCAGCGAGTCGGTTACATCCCCCTTCTCAACCAATCAGAGGGCTTGTTACATAGTAGCGGCGGAGTGAATATAAGGAAAGGATTTTTGCTATAGTTTTATTAGTCTGTGAATAGAATTCACTAAGTTTTTAGTTAGCAGTGTAATAACATGAGTGAACAAGTTGAGTTAGAAATATCCTTTTATTGCAACTGTTCTATTTGTAAAGGACATTTTCATGATTTTGAGTATTCACATGAACCTACTGAATGTTTAGATAGCTTAGAGGCAGAGACAGATGAGAAGAATCTGGAGGAAACGAGAAGAAAAATTATATGTGACATGGAGAGAAATTTATATCGATTGCAAGTAAGCTCAGATAAAAGAAGGATTGATATGATAGAAAACGAGGATCAAAAGAAGAGACTGGTAAAAGAGGGCTTTCTCTATAGTGTAAAAGACAGCAGTGAAAACCCAAGGAAAAATGTGTATAGTGCAAGATATAACTCGGATTATTATGATGATTATGCTCAAAGAGAAGAGAAAAAGTGGCCCTTTAAGAGACAACATAAGAGGTCATTCTACGAAAACGATTTTAAACAACGGAAACCATGGTGGAAGTGTTCTCATATACCATTTTACGATAAATCCCATTTTTGATATGCTTGAAAAGTTTTATACCATAATCATACAATAAATTTGTTTCTGCTATTTTTATTTTCTCATACTAGATATGTGTAGAATAAGGATACCAGCAGAGACGTCTGTACATGAACAGTCCAGTTTCATTAAATCACTCCATAGAGTAGGCCTACTATCAGTCCACAGCCAAGTTTTTTATCAATGATATAAAAAAAATCATTCTTCTATATATTTTTATTCAACTGTCAAATCAATATATAATACTTTTTAAATATATGACCTCATCATCCTCCACTAACTCGTCCTCAATGGTAATTTCTTCAATTTGAGGTGACGGTATTGTAAGTAGTTGAATGCTATCATCATCATCATTGTATGTTTCGATATTACTCAGAGTGGGCATATTAACATATAGACGATCATCATCTTCGACACACAGTCTCCCTGAGGGTCCCCTCCTCACCAAATCATCTGATGTATACGATAGTCCAGATGATGTATAATGAACTTCTACCACGTCGTCATCATTATCTGAACTAACAATCTCAGATTTACACAAAAGAAGCTCCTCACTTTCTGTGAGCTCCCACTCGGTCCATACATCCTAAAAAGGTCGAGAACACTATGGTCAAAAGCTCTGTGGAAAGGTATAGTCTTCATGAATATACTGAGGGGTGTTCTATAAATGTAATAAACAGGGTTACTTATTATTTTTCATTTTATCTATAATTTTGTATGTCTAAAATTCATCAATTAGCCAGATGTGGGTTTTTTTTATTATTTTTTACATACGGAGCGAGATTTAATGTCATTGATAGAAGCCTGTATGAGATTTAATGTCTGTGATAAAACCAGGAAAAAAACCTTTCCAAGAACTATGTTTTTCAATGAAAAGTAAAGAGCTACGACATTAAATCAAAGAGAGCAGAAATAAAGTTGAATAATTGCTTAAACGCAAATTTTCTGTAAACATACTTCTAATTAATCACTCCTAAAAAGGTAAGTATAGACCGCTCATCCTCTATGGTGGGGGAGCATGCACAGCTGTGTCCTTCTCGGTCGACTAGGTGCTGTAGTGAGTTGTTTTTAATAGGAGTACATTATTTTTGAAGATTTAAATGAATCAGATTATTTAAACAAAGCTTATAAATAAAAATTCTATTAACAGTTAATTTTGTACTGATTACATAAATATTTAAGACCAAGTGCACCACGATGCACCATTGTGGTCTGAGAAATTCAAAAACTCAGAAACTCAATACATAGTTTTCGATAATTTCAAGTCGATTACTGTCTAAGAATTTTATTTCTACAACACTTAGACCTTCCTTAGGTTGAAGTGCTGTTTTACACCACAAAATGGTAGAAAATCCCGCTTTACTTGAGTACATTATACGTTTTACCTCTTACAATTTGCCCCATTAGCTTGATATGTTATCTCGTGAGAAAAAAAAACTATCAAATAAACACGCAGACTAAACTTGATGAAACTTATATATTTGAAATCAGCATTTAAAGCTGATTCTTTGATGTATCTATTGGTATCAAAATTCCGTTTTCTAGAGTTTCGGATACCATTGAGCTGGCTCGCTCCTTACTTACACTTCGTTAGCAAGAAATGTTTTATTAATTAAAAAACTTTCCACAAAATAAGTTTTTCAAAGAAAAGTAAAGAGCCACTACATTAAATCAAAGATGAGCAGAAATGAAGTTAAATAATTGTTCAAACGTAAACTTATGTCCAATTCCATACTAGTTAAAGTGACAAAAACTCTTTCCCACAAGAGGACACTTTTCAACTAAAAGTAAAGAGCTACTAAATCAAAGATATGATGAAATAATAACGAATAATTGTTCAAACGTAAACTTATGTTTAGCGATAAACTTATTAGAGTGATAAAAAACTTTTTCCCACAAGAGGACACTTTTCGAGTAAAAGTAAAGAGCTACCAGACTAAACCAAAGATATGATGAAATAATAACGAATAATTGTTCAAACTTATATTTTCTGTATTACGGGAATGGTTTATTTTCGAACCATTATATCTACCAAAGGTTCAATACCTGAGTTAAACTAAGAGGTTTCAATTTCAGGAAAAAATTACATTTTGACAACATTTGACAATTTACCAAATTTAAAGTTTTTGTTTAGTTTCAAAATGTTTTCTGTCACTCATCATCTTTTAATCATTCACAAACAATACTAAAGAAAACCACTTCCCACGGTTTATTCATTTTAAATTATTAAGAAGGCTATTATTTCATTGAAATATACATTTTACATTTTTAATTTTCATGCTTTACCATGGGAACGTAATTTCATCGTATTTTGCATTTCCCACAAGAGGACACTTTTCGAGTAAAAGTAAAGAGCTACCAGACTAAACCAAAGATATGATGAAATAATAACGAATAATTCTTCAAACTTAAATTTTCTGTATTACGGGAATGGTTTATTTTCGAACCATTATATCTACCAAAGGTTCAATACCTGAGTTAAACTAAGAGGTTTCAATTTCAGGAAAAAATTACATTTTGACAACATTTGACAACTTACCAAATTTAAAGTTTTGTTTAGTTTCAAAATGTTTTCTGTCACTCATCATCTTTTAATCGTTCACAAACAATACTAAAGAATACCACTTCCCACGGTTTATTGATTTTAAATTATTAAGAAGGCTATTATTTCATTGAAATATACATTTTACATTTTTAATTTTCATGCTTTTGATAAGTATCTTGTCCTTTTGGTGTAAATTGCAGCTGAAGGCTTATCGCAAAATCACTGTTTCAAGTTTTTTCATAATTAAAGGATACGAATTAGAACTATGGGAACGTAATTTCGTCATATTTTGCTTATTTTCGTTGGAAAAAACACTGAAAAACCATATTAAGAGAAATATTTGTGAGTCTTTCACTGAAAATTCCTTTTTCATACCAAGTCCTGACCCCCCCTAATTGAAGGATATGAATTAGAACCATGGGAACGTAATTTCATCGTATTTTGCATTTCCCACAAGAGGACACTTTTCGAGTAAAAGTAAAGAGCTACCAGACTAAACCAAAGATATGATGAAATAATAACGAATAATTGTTCAAACTTAAATTTTTTTAATATCTCTGAGACAAACTTTTACAGTGTTGAAAAATAGTGAAAAAGAAAAGACTAAAAAACATTGGAAGAAATAGATAGTTAGGAAAAAATGCTTACATTTGCATAATCCGTCTGGGCTTGGGTGCCTGAAGGACCAGGTAGTGCATGTTGGAGGGCGGAGGGACCGGTGGCGTTACATTCTTGTACAAATTGGGCTGCGGCTTGTACAGGCAGCGTCGGTCTTGAATAGTCGATATGAAGGTTGGATTGGCCAGTGTATTTGGGAGGCTTCGGCCAGCGACCATACTGCACAACTGTTGCCTTCGCAGGGGGCGCATTATTGGCCCTCGCTTTCTTAGTGGGTGGCGGCGACAGACATTCTTCATAATTGGCCTTAAAAAGAAGAGAAAAAAGTTAGTATTGAAATAATTTGCCCCTTTTCACAGAAGGAAAGTTATTAAACATAATTTTGTCTAGAAAAGCATTTATCACTAAGAAAGCACAACGTAAAAAAATTTCGTAAAATATACTAATTGCATCCTTTTTTTTGAATCTGAGAAAGAAGAATTACGGCTCACTGAGCCGTTCAAAATTCAGCCTATATAAGTCAGCCTAATTTCTTATTTTTAGGCGTTTCTGTTCTTTTCTGGTTTTAATCTGCATTGAGCATGCCTTGTTTGATGCATTTAAATTATTAACGGTATTTTTTATCTTTCCATATCCTTTTACGATAGCTGGTATTTACCCCACACACAGAAAAAACACCCCGATAAAGGATACAAATTAGAACCATGGGAGTGCATTTTCATCATATTTTGCTTATTTTCGTTGGAAAAAACACTGAAAAGTCATATTAAGAGCTATATTTTTGAGTTTTTCACTGAAAATTCCTTTTTCTTACCAAGCCCTGACCCCCTAATTGAAGGATATGAATTAGAACCATGGGAACGTAATTTCGTCGTATTTTGCATATTTTTGTTGGAAAAAACACTGATAAACCATATTAAGAGCTATATTTGTGAGTCTTTCACTGAAAATTCCTTTTTCGTACCAAGTCCTGACCCCCCTAATTGAAGGATATGAATTAGAACCATGGGAACGTAATTTCGTCATATTTTGCTTATTTTCGTTAGAAAAAACACTGAAAAACCATATTAAGAGCTATATTTATGAGTCTTTCACTGAAAATTCCTTTTTCATACCAAGCCTTGATCTCCCTAATTAAAGGATATGAATTAGAACCATGGGAACGTAATTTCATCGTATTTTGCATTTCCCACAAGAGGACACTTTTCGAGTAAAAGTAAAGAGCTACCAGACTAAACCAAAGATATGATGAAATAATAACGAATAATTGTTCAAACTTAAATTTTCTGTATTACGGGAATGGTTTATTTTCGAACCATTATATCTACCAAAGGTTCAATACCTGAGTTAAACTAAGAGGTTTCAATTTCAGGAAAAAATTACATTTTGACAACATTTGATAATTTACCAAATTTAAAGTTTTGTTTAGTTTCAAAATGTTTTCTGTCACTCATCATCTTTTAATCATTCACATACAATACTAAAGAAAACCACTTCCCACGGTTTATTGATTTTAAATTATTAAGAAGGCTATTATTTCATTGAAATATACATTTTACATTTTTAATTTTTATGCTTTTGATAAGTATCTTGTCCTTTTGGTGTAAATTGCAGCTGAAGGCTTATCGCAAAATCACTGTTTCAAGTTTTTTCATAATTAAAGGGTACGAACTAGAACCATGGGAATGCATTTTCATCATATTTTGCTTATTTTCGTTGGAAAACACACTGAAAAGACATATTATTGAACTCACATCAAACATTGCCGGGCTTGCATTTGAAGAACCTTCCATTATTTTCTATCTTGTCCTCTATTTCAGCATATACTGACTTTTAAAGCTTTTCAAAGCTCTTAAATATACTAACCTAACGGTTATTTATTTACGAAATCGTGCAAACTGTTGATTTAGAACAATAATTACCTTTCTATATATCAATTAACACTCACTAGAATTGCCACTTTTCACTCGCGGAGAATGGTTTCAAAACAATACTTCTTACATCGCATAGACTAATTGTGTCAAACGAAACATCTTCAATGCAGATTAATTAATTGTTACGCTCGATTTTGTTTTGGACATAGGAGAGCATCAATGGGAAGTGAGAATTTCTGTAAAACTATCAAAGATTGATCAACTCTGTGATTTCATACTTCTTGTGTAATCAGAAAGAAAAAAGAAGAAAAATTGATATAAGATATTTTGAAATATGCCCCAAAATCAGAGCTATTACAACTTAAATGACGCGAGGGGAGGGGGAATCAGGTTTAAGAATATCCTGGATATATCATTTTATATTTTCTAAGTACTCACAGAAGGACTCGTCACAGAAACATTGAAAAGGACTCATTTGATTGGGAATTAAAGTGACTAGCACTCAATTCACAGGAGGGGGCGTGAAAATTTCTAGGAACGTCATTTTCAACATATTTAAATATTTACCTATGTACGCATCACTTAGGTTAGATTAGATTAGGTTAGAGACAGACAAAAAGTTAGGTGTATGGTTAGGCTAGGTTAGATTATGTTAGGTTAGGTTAATTTAGGATAGACTAGCTTAGCCTACGTACGAGAAAGAAAAGTTCTTAGGTGTGGAGCTCCCCCACCGCCTCAACCATCGCTCTTGAAACCCCTTGAATTAGGTTAGAGACAGACAAAAAGTTAGGTGTATGGTTAGGTTAGGTTAGATTATGTTAGGTTAGATTAATTTAGGTTAGACTAGCTTAGCCTACATAGCCCCACCCCCCCCCCGCCCCCACCGCCTCAACCATCGCTCTTGAAATCCCTTGAATTACGTTAGAGACAGACAAAAAGTTAGGTGTATGGTTAGGTTAGGTTAGATTATGTTAGGTTAGGTTAATTTAGGTTAGACTAGCTTAGCCTACGTACGCGCGTACGTAGCCTAAGCTAGTCTAACCTAAATTAACCTAACCTAACATAATCTAACCTAACCTAACCATACACCTAACTTTTTGTCTGTCTCTAACCTAATTCAAGGGATTTCAAGAGCGATGGTTGAGGCGGTGGGGGAGGGGGGTGGGGCTATGTAGGCTAAGCTAGTCTAACCTAAATTAACCTAACCTAACATAATCTAACCTAACCTAACCATACACCTAACTTTTTGTCTGTCTCTAACCTAATTCAAGGGGTTTCAAGAGCGATGGTTGAGGCGGTGGGGGAGCTCCACACCTAAGAACTTTTCTTTCTCGTACGTAGGCTAAGCTAGTCTATCCTAAATTAACCTAACCTAACATAATCTAACCTAGCCTAACCATACACCTAACTTTTTGTCTGTCTCTAACCTAATCTAATCTAACCTAAGTGATGCGTACGTAGGTAAATATTTAAATATGTTGAAAATACGTTCCTAGAAATTTTCACGCCCCCTCCTGTGAATTGAGTGCTAGTCACTTTAATTCCCAATCAAATGAGTCCTTTTCAATGTTTCTGTGACGAGTCCTTCTGTGAGTACTTAGAAAATATAAAATGATATATCCAGGATATTCTTAAACCTGATTCCCCCTCCCCTCGCGTCATTTAAGTTGTAATAGCTCTGATTTTGGGGCATATTTCAAAATATCTTTTATCAATTTTTCTTCTTTTTTCTTTCTGATTACACAAGAAGTGTGAAATCATAGAGTTGATCAATCTTTGATAGTTTTACAGAAATTCTCACTTCCCATTGATGCTCTCCTATGTCCAAAACAAAATCGAACGTAACAATTAATTAATCTGCATTGAAGATGTCTCGTTTGACATAATTAGTCTATGCGATGTAAGAAGTATTGTTTTGAAACCATTCTCCGCGAGTGAAAAGTGGCAATTCTAGTGAGTGTTAATTGATATATAGAAAGGTAATTATTGTTCTAAATCGTGAATGATTAAAAGATGATGAGTGACAGAAAACATTTTGAAACTAAACAAAACTTTAAATTTGGTAAATTGTCAAATGTTGTCAAAATGTAATTTTTTCCTGAAATTGAAACCTCTTAGTTTAACTCAGGTATTGAACCTTTGGTAGATATAATGGTTCGAAAATAAACCATTCCCGTAATACAGAAAATTTAAGTTTGAACAATTATTCGTTATTATTTCATCATATCTTTGGTTTAGTCTGGTAGCTCTTTACTTTTACTCGAAAAGTGTCCTCTTGTGGGAAATGCAAAATACGATGAAATTACGTTCCCATGGTTCTAATTCATATCCTTTAATTAGGGAGATCAAGGCTTGGTATGAAAAAGGAATTTTCAGTGAAAGACTCATAAATATAGCTCTTAATATGGTTTTTCAGTGTTTTTTCTAACGAAAATAAGCAAAATATGACGAAATTACGTTCCCATGGTTCTAATTCATATCCTTCAATTAGGGGGGTCAGGACTTGGTACGAAAAAGGAATTTTCAGTGAAAGACTCACAAATATAGCTCTTAATATGGTTTTTCAGTGTTTTTTCCAACAAAAATATGCAAAATACGACGAAATTACGTTCCCATGGTTCTAATTCATATCCTTCAATTAGGGGGTCAGGGCTTGGTAAGAAAAAGGAATTTTCAGTGAAAGACTCATAAATATAGCTCTTAATATGGTTTTTCAGTGTTTTTTCTAACGAAAATAAGCAAAATATGATGAAAATGCATTCCCATGGTTCTAATTTGTATCCTTTATCGGGGTGTTTTTTCTGTGTGTGGGGTAAATACCAGCTATCGTAAAAGGATATGGAAAGATAAAAAATACCGTTAATACTTTAAATGCATCAAACAAGGCATGCTCAATGCAGATTAAAACCAGAAAAGAACAGAAACGCCTAAAAATAAGAAATTAGGCTGACTTATATAGGCTGAATTTTGAACGGCTCAGTGAGCCGTAATTCTTCTTTCTCAGATTCAAAAAAAAGGATGCAATTAGTATATTTCACGAAATTTTTTTACGTTGTGCTTTCTTAGTGATAAATGCTTTTCTAGACAAAATTATGTTTAATAACTTTCCTTCTGTGAAAAGGGGCAAATTATTTCAATACTAACTTTTTTCTCTTCTTTTTAAGGCCAATTATGAAGAATGTCTGTCGCCGCCACCCACTAAGAAAGCGAGGGCCAATAATGCGCCCCCTGCGAAGTCAACAGTTGTGCAGTATGGTCGCTGGCCGAAGCCCCCCAAATACACTGGCCAATCCAACCTTCATATCGACTATTCAAGACCGACGCTGCCTGTACAAGCCGCAGCCCAATTTGTACAAGAATGTAACGCCACCGGTCCCTCCGCCCTCCAACATGCACTACCTGGTCCTTCAGGCACCCAAGCCCAGACGGATTATGCAAATGTAAGCATTTTTTCCTACCTATCTATTTCTTCCAATGTTTTTTAGTCTTTTCTTTTTCACTATTTTTCAACACTGTAAAAGTTTGTCTCAGAGATATTAAAAAAATTTAAGTTTGAACAATTATTCGTTATTATTTCATCATATCTTTGGTTTAGTCTGGTAGCTCTTTACTTTTACTCGAAAAGTGTCCTCTTGTGGGAAATGCAAAATACGATGAAATTACGTTCCCATGGTTCTAATTCATATCCTTCAATTAGGGGGGGTCAGGACTTGGTATGAAAAAGGAATTTTCAGTGAAAGACTCACAAATATATCTCTTAATATGGTTTTTCAGTGTTTTTTCCAACGAAAATAAGCAAAATATGACGAAATTACGTTCCCATGGTTCTAATTCGTATCCTTTAATTATGAAAAAACTTGAAACAGTGATTTTGCGATAAGCCTTCAGCTGCAATTTACACCAAAAGGACAAGATACTTATCAAAAGCATGAAAATTAAAAATGTAAAATGTATATTTCAATGAAATAATAGCCTTCTTAATAATTTAAAATCAATAAACCGTGGGAAGTGGTTTTCTTTAGTATTGTTTGTGAATGATTAAAAGATGATGAATGACAGAAAACATTTTGAAACTAAACAAAACTTTAAATTTGGTAAATTGTCAAATGTTGTCAAAATGTAATTTTTTCCTGAAATTGAAACCTCTTAGTTTAACTCAGGTATTGAACCTTTGGTAGATATAATGGTTCGAAAATAAACCATTCCCGTAATACAGAAAATTTAAGTTTGAAGAATTATTCGTTATTATTTCATCATATCTTTGGTTGAGTCTGGTAGCTCTTTACTTTTACTCGAAAAGTGTCCTCTTGTGGGAAATGCAAAATACGATGAAATTACGTTCCCATGGTAAAGCATGAAAATTAAAAATGTAAAATGTATATTTCAATGAAATAATAGCCTTCTTAATAATTTAAAATCAATAAACCGTGGGAAGTGGTTTTCTTTAGTATTGTTTGTGAATGATTAAAAGATGATGAGTGACAGAAAACATTTTGAAACTAAACAAAAACTTTAAATTTGGTAAATTGTCAAATGTTGTCAAAATGTAATTTTTTCCTGAAATTGAAACCTCTTAGTTTAACTCAGGTATTGAACCTTTGGTAGATATAATGGTTCGAAAATAAACCATTCCCGTAATACAGAAAATTTAAGTTTGAACAATTATTCGTTATTATTTCATCATATCTTTGGTTTAGTCTGGTAGCTCTTTACTTTTACTCGAAAAGTGTCCTCTTGTGGGAAAAAGTTTTTTATCACTCTAATAAGTTTATCGCTAAACATACGTTTACGTTTGAACAATTATTCGTTATTATTTCATCATATCTTTGATTTAGTAGCTCTTTACTTTTAGTTGAAAAGTGTCCTCTTGTGGGAAAGAGTTTTTGTCACTTTAACTAGTATGGCATTGGACATAAGTTTACGTTTGAACAATTATTTAACTTTATTTCTGCTCATCTTTGATTTAATGTAGTAGCTCTTTACTTTTCTTTGAAAAACTTATTTTGTGGAAAGTTTTTTAATTAATAAAACATTTCGTGCTAACGAAGTGTAAGTAAGGAGCGAGCCAGCTCAATGGTATCCGAAACTCTAGAAAACGGAATTTTGATACCAATAGATACATCAAAGAATCAGCTTTAAATGCTGATTTCAAATATATAAGTTTCATCAAGTTTAGTCTGCGTGTTTATTTGATAGTTTTTTTTCTCACGAGATAACATATCAAGCTAATGGGGCAAATTGTAAGAGGCAAAACGTATAATGTACTCAAGTAAAGCGGGATTTTCTACCATTTTGTGGTGTAAAACAGCACTTCAACCTAAGGAAGGTCTAAGTGTTGTAGAAATAAAATTCTTAGATAGTAATCGACTTGAAATTATCGAAAACTATGTATTGAGTTTCTGAGTTTTTGAATTTCTCAGACCACAATGGTGCATCGTGGTGCACTTGGTCTTAAATATTTATGTAGTCGGTACAAAATTAACTGTTAATAGAATTTTTATTTATAAGCTTTGTTTAAATAATCTGATTCATTTAAATCTTCAAAAATAATGTACTCCTATTAAAAACAACTCACTACAGCACCTAGTCGACCGAGAAGGACACAGCTGTGCATGCTCCCCCACCATAGAGGATGAGCGGTCTATACTTACCTTTTTAGGAGTGATTAATTAGAAGTATGTTTACAGAAAATTTACGTTTAAGCAATTTTCAACTTTATTTCTGCTCTCTTTGATTTAATGTCGTAGCTCTTTACTTTTCATTGAAAAACATAGTTCTTGGAAAGGTTTTTTTCCTGGTTTTATCACAGACATTAAATCTCATACAGGCTTCTATCAATGACATTAAATCTCGCTCCGTATGTAAAAAATAATAAAAAAAACCCACATCTGGCTAATTGATGAATTTTAGACATACAAAATTATAGATAAAATGAAAAATAATAAGTAACCCTGTTTATTACATTTATAGAACACCCCTCAGTATATTCATGAAGACTATACCTTTCCACAGAGCTTTTGACCATAGTGTTCTCGACCTTTTTAGGATGTATGGACCGAGTGGGAGCTCACAGAAAGTGAGGAGCTTCTTTTGTGTAAATCTGAGATTGTTAGTTCAGATAATGATGACGACGTGGTAGAAGTTCATTATACATCATCTGGACTATCGTATACATCAGCTGATTTGGTGAGGAGGGGACCCTCAGGGAGACTGTGTGTCGAAGATGATGATCGTCTATATGTTAATATGCCCACTCTGAGTAATATCGAAACATACAATGATGATGATGATAGCATTCAACTACTTACAATACCGTCACCCCAAATTGAAGAAATTACCATTGAGGACGAGTTAGTGGGGGATGATGAGGTCATATACTTAAAAAGTATTATATATTGATTTGACAGTTGAATAAAAATATATAGAAGAATGATTTTTTTATATCATTGATAAAAAAACTTGGCTGTGGACTGATAGTAGGCCTACTCTATGGAGTGATTTAATGAAACTGGACTATTCATGTACAGAAGTCTCTGCTGGTATCCTTATTCTATACATATCTAGTATGAGAAAATAAAAATAGCAGAAACAAATTTATTGTATGATTATGGTATAAAACTTTTCAAGCATATCAAAAATGGGATTTATCGTAAAATGGTATATGAGAACACTTCCACCATGGTTTCCGTTGTTTAAAATCCTTTTCGTAGAATGACCTCTTATGTTGTCTCTTAAAGGGCCACTTTTTCTCTTCTCTTGGAGCATAATCATCATAATAATCCGAGTTATATCTTGCACTATACACATTTTTCCTTGGGTTTTCACTGCTGTCTTTTACACTATAGAGAAAGTCCTCTTTTACCAGTCTCTTCTTTTGATCCTCCTTTTCTATCATATCAATCCTTCTTTTATCTGAGCTTACTTGCAATCGATATAAATTTCTCTCCATGTCACATATAATTTTTCTTCTCGTTTCCTCCAGATTCATCTCATCTGTCTCTGCCTCTAAGCTATCTAAACATTCAGTAGGTTCATGTGAATACTCAAAATCATGAAAATGTCCTTTACAAATAGAACAGTTGCAATAAAAGGATATTTCTAACTCAACTTGTTCACTCATGTTATTACACTGCTAACTAAAAACTTAGTGAATTCTATTCACAGACTAATAAAACTATAGCAAAAATCCTTTCCTTATATTCACTCCGCCGCTACTATGTAACAAGCCCTCTGATTGGTTGAGAAGGGGGATGTAACCGACTCGCTGATTGGCTGAGAAGGAAACACGTGATCTAACTGTTTCCGGGAAACTCATAATATTTGGCTCGAGCAACAACAATAAATACTATTTCTGGACACCATGACATTCGCCTCGAGCATGTACATGACCAAAACAACAACAAATACTATTTCTGGATCATAACATTCGCTGAGAGCGTGCACTTACAACAACAGCAACAACATTGACCTTGACAATTGACTCGGAAACAACAACAACATCGACCTTGGAAAAAGAGGTCATTGACCCCATTAACCACGTGTTCTCCCTAATGACTCTATGCCCATATTTGGAGTCCCGTCGGTATTCTATGCCCATATAAGGAGTCCCGTCCGCGCTGGTACCCCCCTTCTACTTTTATGCCTAGGTCATTGCTAATAAGGGCGGATTCATCAAAAAGTATATTGTGGTTAGGATTTTCAATGCCTAATGCAGAATCAGATGAAACAGTGATTCTAAATATTAGAATTTAGAGCTTTGACAATATCATCTTTATGCTGTTGTATGCGCTTTTCTAAATTCTGGTGTGTTCTACCTGTATAATATTTGCCACAATCGCATGGTATTTGATAGACCCCTCTTTGGCGAGTAACTGGGGTTTTATCTTTACCAGAATTTAGAAAATTTATGATTCTAAAATTATTTGTGAATACTACATACAGATTATTTTTTGTGCAAAGTTTTTTAAGATTTGTAGTGATTTTTGGGATATAGGGGAGGTAAATTATGTTTCAGGGCTTGTCAGACATCTCACTTGGTAAACTATCTTTAATTTTACGGGAATGTCTTTTCAGTCTACAGTTAATTACACTATTAATAAATAACATAGGATACCCATTTCCAAAAAGTATGTCCTTGATAAAGTTTAATTCTGCTGTGATGTGGAAATCAGAACAAATATTTAGGACACGATCGACGAGGGATATTACGACTGCTCTTTTAACTTGGGGGGGGGGGTTGATGTAAAATACAAATATCTATTATTTTGTGTTGGTTTTCTATAAATAGTAAAATTGAGTTTATCGAAGCTGCGAATAACAAACACATCTAGGAATGGGATTTTATTTGCGATTTCGATTTCTAAAGTAAACTGTAAATTTCTATCGTATGTATTAAGGTGATCTAAAAAACCCTTAAGCTCATTTTCCCCATAGTTCCAGAGTGAAATTACTTCATCCATGTACCGTCCCCAAAAGATATGTTTCAAAAAATACGAATCTAATGCCCAATTTTCAACATGTTCCACATAAATATTCGCCAGTAACCCGGAGAGGGGAGCGCCCATCGCTAAGCCATTAATTTACTGGTAAAAAGAATTACGGAATTGGAAATACATTGAGTATTTGTTACAGTTTAACCAAGGTCATTAAGACATCACAATCTATTCCTGCTGCTGAAGCTTCTATTAAGTGATAATTTTCTTTGATTTTATTTTCCAATAACTGTTCAGATGCTGTGACATCAATATTTGTATGCATTGAAACAATGTCAAAGCTACTTATAATTGTATTTTCTGAGACATTTACGTTTTTGAGTTTTTCAACTAAATCTACCGAATTACATATATATGATTTTTGAGAGTAAAGCAAAGGTTTAAAGGCTGTACATAATCATTTCCCAATATTGGATGTGGGGGCTTTCGTACAAGCTACTATGGGCCTTAAAGGAATGCCTTGCTTGGGTAATTTTGGTAGACCATAAAACTTTGGGCAAAAGCTACCACGGGGGAAAAATTTATTGTATAGCTGTGGAATATTTTACCATTTTGTTTTAAACTTTTTAACTCATTTATAATTTTGTTTGCAAATTGATCAGTATGATCGTGGGTTGTAGTTCTACATGTTGTCTCGTCATTTAAATGAGAATAAATTTTTGTATCGTAATCTGTCGTATCCATGACAACCAGAGAATTGCTTTTATCTGCTTTAGTTATAATAATGGATGAATCTTTACGGAGATTAGATAGTATTTTTAGGTCTAACAAATTATCTGGTTTTTTATTGGCGGGAAAATTAATCTTTTTTTTGATTGTTGTAAAGGGTATCTATAAGACTAGCCCTAACTTCATCTGGGTTGGGTATAGATGTATAAAATTTGTGCAGAGAGGATTCTAGAGAGGAAATTAAATCTGCCATAGGGACATGTCTTGGAAGAAAAGAGAATTTTGGACCTTTTTCGAGAATTTGAATTTCCTTTGGTTCAAGCGTTATAGAGGATAGATTAACAACAGCCGGTCCAGGAGTGAATCTTGGAGTGTAAGTAGGGCTATTCCTCGAAAATTCATATCTGAGGTTTTCCAATTTCTTAATAAGTCGTTCCCTTGATAAGCGGAAATCATGACTAAACAAATTTCTTTCCAACCTAGCAACCTGGCTAAAATCAACAGAGGACAAATTTTCAAATAAAAAATTTTCTAAGGATTTTCTTTCAGAGGAAATAGTATATCTTTTTTGTTTTTTGTCTTTAATGATGTGTGTTAATGTTTTAAATTGTAGTGTGCGAGAAAATTGCTCTTCTTTCCGGGTATTTAAGTGTAATCTGAATCTTAAAGACTTGGGAATAAGATTTTCAATTTTGCAAGATTCCAAGAATTTTTGCTGGTTAATGATATTAGCATGTTTTTTGCCTAAATTAATAAAGTAAAATATATCATTGGTCAATTGCTCCCCATAAGCAAGACGAAAATAGCAACGAAGACCACACTGCCTTTCCATAACAAACAACAAAAGTACGAAGAACAAAAGGGAAATCTTTTTGTAAGACAGTGGAGATAATTAGAATGAATATTTCGGCCCTATGTCCAAGGGCCGTCCTCAGCAAGACAAAAATATATGAAAGAAAAAAAGACTCACAACAACTTGCGACCAATAAAACCAAAAAAGTAAAAAATTTTTCAAAGCAGTCCTAGCATCCTTACTTCAGCGAAGTTCAACCAGGACTGATAAAAAGTAAGGTAAAACAAGGCGATTCAATGATATGAAAGAAAAATAAATTAAAAACACGTTCTTATTGCTAATCCAGCCTTTTTGGCAGCTAACCTCAAAGGTCTTTTTGTGACCGGTTCTGTGTTAATGTCTATCGGTTTTTTAAAATATTTTGTAAGATCATTTTTAATTAAATTTGTGTATAGAGCATTTAGTGTATATTCCCCCAAGTCCCTATTTAAGGAAATATTATTATTAATCTTAAGTCTGATTTCAATTGATTCTCGGACTACCTGCTTTATGCCTAGGTCATTGCTAATAAGGGTGGATTCATCAAAAAGTATATTATGGTTAGGATTTTCAAAAATATGGCTGCCTAATGCAGAATCAGATGAAACAGTGGAAATATTAGAATTTAGAGCTTTGGCAATATCATCTTTATGCTGTTGTATGCGCTTTTCTAAATTCTGGTGTGTTCTACCTATATAATATTTGCCACAATCGCCTGGTATTTGATAGACCCCTCTTTGGCGAGTAACTGGGGTTTTATCTTTACCAGAATTTAGAAAATTTATGATTCTAAAATTATTTGTGAATACTACATACAGATTATTTTTTGTGCAAACTTTTTTAAGATTTGTAGTGATTTTTGGGATATAGGGGAGGTATATTATGTTTAAGGGCTTGTCAGACATCTCACTTGGTAAACTATCATTAATTTTACGGGAATGTCTTTTCAGTCTACAGTTAATTACACTATTAATAAATAACATAGGATACCCATTTCCAAAAAGTATGTCCTTGATAAAGTTTAATTCTGCTGTGATGTGGGAATCAGAACAAATATTTAGGGCACGATCGACGAGGGATATTACGACTGCTCTTTTAACTTGGGGGGGGGGGGGTTGATGTAAAATGCAAATATCTATTATTTTGTGTTGGTTTTCTATAAATAGTAAAATTGAGTTTATCGAAGCTACGAATAACTAACACATCTAGGAATGGGATTTTATTTGCGATTTCGATTTCTAAAGTAAACTGTAAATTTCCATCGTATGTATTAAGGTGATCTAAAAAACCCTTAAGCTCATTTTCCCCATAGTTCCAGAGTGAAATTACGTCATCCATGTACCGTCCCCAAAAGATATGTTTCAAAAAATACGAATCTAATGCCCAATTTTCAATATGTTCCACATAAATATTCGCCAGTAACCCGGAGAGGGGAGCGCCCATCGCTAAGCCATTAATTTGCTGGTAAAAAGAATTACGGAATTGGAAATACATTGAGTATTTGTTACAGAGTTTAACCAAGGTCATTAAGACGTTACAATCTATTTCTGCTGCTGAAGCTTCTATTAAGTGATAATTTTCTTTGATTTTATTTTCTAATAACTGTTCAGATGCTGTGACATCAATATTTGTATACATTGAAACAATGTCAAAACTACTTATAATTGTATTTTCTGAGATATTTACGTTTTTGAGTTTTTCAACTAAATCTACCGAATTACATATATATGATTTTTGAGAGTAAAGCAAAGGTTTAAAGGCTGTACATAACAATTTCCCAATATTATGCCCTTGTAAGGGTTGTAAGTTATGCCCTAAGGGCATATAAAGTTTTTTTTATAGAAAGCGTTGTCGTAAAAACTTCAAAAAGGGCTCATTCGACTGGAAATTGAAAGAGCTAGTGTCCTTTATAGTAATTGAAAGTAATTGGAGGGCAACTAACCCCCCTCTTACGTCCACCATTTCCCCAAAGACATGCAATCACATTTTGAGATATCCATTTGGTTTAACGCAGTTGAAAGTTCTAGAAATTAGGTCTCTGAGGATGGAAACTCCCTGAAAGCCCTCAGGGCAAGGGTTGTTAGTTATGCCTTGGGGCAGTTAAGGTTCCACCATTTCCCAAACACATCCAATCACAAATTTTAGATAGCCATTTTATTCAACGTAGTTGAAAGTTCTAGATATTATGTCTTTGAGGATGACAAACCCCCCAGAACCCTCAGGGCAAGGGTTGTAAGTTATACTCTGGGGGCATAAGGTTTTTATAGATAGCGTTGTCGTAGAAACTTCAAAAAGGGCTCATTCAATTGGAAACTGAAAGGGCTAGTGCCTTTTTTAATAGTCGATAGTAATTGGAGGGCAACTGACCCCCCTCTCACGCCCACCATTTCCCCAAACACATCCAATCAAAATTTTGAGATAGCTATTTTGTTCAACGTAGTTGAAAGTTCTGGAAATTAGGTCTTTGGGGATGACTGACCCCCCCCCCCCCCTATCCCTCCGGGTAAGGGTTGTAAGTTATGCCCTGGGGACATATGAAGTTTTTATAGAAAGGGTTGTCGTAAAAACTTTAAAAAGGGCTCATTCAATTGGAAATTGAAAGGACTAGTGCCCTTTTTAATAGTAGAAAGTGATTGAGGGCAACTAACCCCCCTCTCACGCCCACCATTTCCCCAAAGACATCCAATAAAAATTCTGAAATAGCCATTTTTTCCAACGTAGTTGGAAAATCTCTAAATAATGTCTTGGAGGATAACCTCCCCCCCCCCCCCCCGCGCAGCCCCCAGGGCAAGGGTTGTAAGTTATTTCCTGGGGGTATATAAGGTTTTTATAGAAAGTGTTGTTGTAGAAACTTCAAAAAGGGGTTATTCGATTGGAAATTCCGAGGGCTAGTGCCTTTTTTAATAGTCGAAAGTGATTGGAGGGCAACTAACCCTTCTCTCACGCCCATCAGTTGCCCAAACACATCCAATCAAAATTTTGAGATAGCCACTTTGTTCAACATAGTTTTAAGTTCTGGACATTAGGTCTCTAAGGGTTACAACCCCTCCCCCCCCACAACCCTTAGCGCAAGGGTTGTAAGTTATGCCCTGGGGCATATAAGGTTTTTATAGAAAGGGTTGTTGCAGAAACTTCAAAAAGGGCTCATTCGATTGGAAACTGAGAGGGTTAGTGCCCTTTTTAATAGTCGAAAATGATTAGAGGGCAACAAACCCTCCTCTTACGCCCACCATTTCCTCAAGCACATTCAATCAAAATTTTGAGATAGTCATTTTGTTTAACGTAGTTGAAAGTTCTGGAAATCATGTCTTTGAGGATGACAACCCCCCCCCACCCCCTAGGGCAAAGGCTGTAAGCTATGTCCTGGGGCCATATAAGATTTTTATAGATAGCGTCGTCGTAAAAACTGCACAGAGGGCTCATTCAACAGGAAACTGAAAGGGTTAGTGCCCTTTTTAAAAGTCGAAAGAAATTGGAGGGCAACGAACCCCCCTCTCGTTCCTACTATTTCCCCAAACACATCCAATTAAAATTTTGAGATTGTCATTTTTTTCAATGTAGTTTAAAGTTCTGGAAATTATGTCTTTGAGGATGACAAACCCCCCACACTCCTCAGGGCAATGACTGTAAGCTATACCCTGGTGACATATAAGGTTTTTATACAAAGTGTTGTCGTAGAAACTTCAAAAAGAGCTCATTCGATTGAAAATTGATAGGGCTAGTGCCCTTTTTAATAATCAAACCCCCGCAACTGAAAATGTATGCCTACATCACAATAACAAATACTATGTGCAAACAATGGGTAAATTTTATAACACTAAGACCTTTCCCCTGGGGCTGTGGGGGGCATGCTATACCCAAAGGCGTAGTTATTGGGCCTTTCAACTATGATGAGCAAAATGGCTATCTCAAAATTTTGATCGGACGATTTTGGGGAAAAAGTGGTGGGGGAGGGAGCCTAGTTGCCTTCCATTTTTTTGGTCACTTAAAAAAGGGCAGTAGAACCTTTAATTTCTGTTGAGCCCTCATCCAATGTTCTAGGACCACCGGGTCGATACGATCACCCCTGGGAAAAAACAAAAAAAAACAAATAAACACGCATCCGTGATGTTTCTTCTGGCAAAAATAAAAATTCCATATTTTTGAAAATTTGACCTATATAGTAGCGTTCTCTGATACGCTGAATCTGATGTTGTGATTTTCATTGAGAGCATTTGACTTTTAAGGGTTAAAAACCCCTTTTTTGAAAATCAGGAAAATTTTCTCAGACTCGTAACCTTTGATAGGAGTAGTATGTATATAACGATAGAGAGCGGGCAGTCCCCCTATATAGCTATTAAATAAAAAAAAAACAAGTTTTTTAAACTGAAAGTAAGGAGCAACATTAAAACTTAAAACGAACAGAAATTATTCCGTATATGAAAGGGGCTGTCCCCTCCTCAACGCCTCGCTCTTTACGCTAAATTTTTTTATTGTTTTAAAAAATAAAGTTTTGAGACATAGTCAAACTTTAGCGTAAAGAGCGAGACGTTGAGGAGGGGACAGCCCCTTTCATATACGGAATAATTTCTGTTCGTTTTAAGTTTTAATGTCGCTCCTTACTTTCAGTTTAAAAAACTTGTTTTTTTTTATTTAATTTCTGATCGTTTTTTAGTTAATGCAGCTTTTATTTGCATAAAAATTTTACTTTTCTTTTGCTAAATGGATGTCTTTACAAATTAACTTACGTAACTAACTTCTATATTCGTATATTTTTCTTCTGGCAAAAAATACAAAGTTGCAGATTTTTGCAGATATGAGCTTGAAACCTATGTAATAGGGTTTTCTGATACGCTGAATCTGACGGTGTGATTTTCATTAAAATTCTTTCACTTGTAGGGGATGTTTCCCCCCTCTTTAAAAAATCGAGTAAATTTTCTCAGGCTCGTAGCCTTTGATGAGCAATACTAAACTTAATAAAATTTATATATTTAGAATCAGCATTATAAACACATTCTTTTGATACATTTATTGACATCAAAATTCCGTTTTTAAAAGTTTCGATTACTATTGAGCCGTATCGCTTGTTTTTTTATTGTTTTTTTTTATTACGTATATGTTATTACGTATATGAGGGGGTTCTCCCCTTAGTCAATACCACGCTCTTTACGTTAAAAGTTAAAAAAAAATTTTATTCACAAACCCCTGAATCACAAAGGCCGTTTAATTAGAATAGATAGCTCTTTTGAAAGCACTAAAAAAAACTGTAGCGTAAAGAGCGAGGTATTGACTTGGGGGAGAACCTCCTCACATACGTTATAATTTCTGTTCGTTTTAAGTTCTAATATTCCTTCTTACATTTCAGTTGAAAAAACTTGTTTTTTTTAATTTAATTTCTGATCGTTTTTTAAATAATGCTTGGAAATCCGGCGCCCCCTTCATAGAAATGTCCCTTACCCCAAAGAAACATCCTCCGCGGAAATATTCTCCAGAGTAACCCCCTCCTCTAGCCCCCCCCCCTCCTCCAGAAACAATCCTTCCTGAAAATGGTTGTATACTTCCCAATAACCAATAAATAATGCTGGCAAGTCCGGCGCCCCATTCATGGCAATTTCCCTTCCCCCATGAAAACTTCCTTCATGAACAGATCCTCCAACATAACCCCCCACCCACCCTTCCCTCCCACTACCAGAAAAAAAACCTCCTGAAAACTTCTGTATACTTCCGAATAACCAATACTACATGTTAACATTGGGTAAAGTTCATAACTTTTAGCCCTCCCTCTGGGTACTTCGGGGGATTAAGTCATCCTAAAAGACATATTTATCATATTTTCGATCCTGCTGAACAAAATGGCTATCTCAAAATTTTGATCGGGTGACTTTGGGAAAAAAATAAGCGTGGGAGGGGGCCTAGTTGCCCTCCATTTTTTTTGGTCACTTAAAAAGGGAACTAGAACTTTTAATTTCCGTTCCAATGAGCCCTCCCACGATATTCTAGGACCACTGGGTCGATACGATCACCCCTGGGGAAAAAAAACAAACAAATAAACACGCATCCGTGATCTTTCTTCTGGCAAAAAATGTAAAATTCCACATTTTTGTAGATAGGAGCTTGAAACCTCTACAGAGGGTTCTCTGATACGCTGAATATGATGGTGTGATTTTCATTAAGGTTCTATAACTTTTAGGGGGTCTTTCCGCCTTTTTTTGAAAATCAGCCAAATTTTCTCAGGCGCGTAACTTTTGATGGGTAGCACTAAACTTGATGAAAGTTATATATTTGAAATCAGCATTGAAATTTGATTCTTTTGATATATCTATTGGTATCAAAAACCCGTTTTCTAGAGTTTCGGTTACCATTGAGCCGGGTCGCTCCTTACTTACAGTTCGTTACCACGAACTGTTTGATAACGATAGAGAGCGGACAGTCCCACCACATATTTATAATGAAAAGTAGCGCAGAGTACACCCACCATACAAGCAGACAGTGTAATGACCGGAATTTAACCACCGTGAAAATTCGTGTTGATCTGTGTTCAAAGTGCGTGATGATTCCTTTGTATGAAATTGTGAAATTCTTTTTGTAATTTAAATTTAATTTGTTAGGTGTGGTTGACTTATGTTTAACCTTGAACTAATTTACATAAATTAATTTATTATTAATTAATTTACATAATAACATTAATTTACATAATTGCATTAATTTTTTTTTAATAGTTTTTTTTATTGATGTCATTTTATTGTACTCTAATGATGATATTTTTCTTTTCCAATGATATGATTTTTTACATTCTAAGTATCTTCCCATTGATTTATATGAAATTTGTGTTTGATGTAGGAATCGAACGTGAGACCCGTGATTTCCTAAGGTAAAAGAACGAAACGTTAATCGACTGAACAAACAAGCCTTTGAACAAATTATGATTTTAGAAATACATCCAATGAATTGTTTCTTGGACATTGCGCAACTGATGTTAAGCCTCACAATATCGTAACAGGTTCAATCCATTGAACTGGAACAAGTTCAAGCACATTCGAATTATCAATTGGATTCATGATAGGTGTTAAAAGTGACATGTCTTGGGGCATTTTTATGGCATCATCATGAGAATATGCATACCACGATGATTTGAGATGCATGCAAGACAAACAATTTCTTCTTATACTTGGGCCCTAAACTCTTGCATTTCAACGATAGAAATCCAAAAATGAACTTTGAAAAATCAAGAGGATGTAACTGTGACAAGGTAAACCACAACAAAACACTACTGAAATATTCCAACTCTTGCATTTCAACGAAAGAAATCCAAAAATGAACTTTGAAAAATCATGAGAATGTAACTGTGACAAGGTAAACCACGACAAAACAGTACTTAAATATTCCAACTCTTGCATTTCAATGAAAGAAATTCAAAATCAACTTTGAAAAATTAAGAGAATGTAACTGTGACAAGGTAAACCATGACAAAACACTATTGAAATATTCCAACTCTTGCATTTCAACGAAAGAAATCCAAAATGAACTTTTTAAAATCAAGAGAATTTAAGTGTGAGAATGTAAACCACAACAAAACAGTACTGAAATAATCCATCTTTTGCATTTCAATGAAATAAATTCAAAATGAACTTTGAAAAATCATGAGAATGTAACTGTGACAAGGTTAACCACGACAAAACACTACTGAAATATTCAAAATCTTGCATTTCAACGAAAGAAATTCAAAATGAACTTTGAAAAATTAAGAGAATGTAACTGTGATAAGGTAAACCACGACAAAACACTTCTGAAATAATCCAACTCTTGCATTTCAATGAAAGAAATTCAAAATGAACTTTGAAAAATCATGAGAATGTAACTGTGACATGGTAAACCATGACAAAACACTACTGAAATATTCCAACTCTTGCATTTCAACGACAGAAATCCAAAATGAACTTTGAAAAATCAAGAGAATGTAACTGTGTGATGGCGAACCACGACAAAACACTACTGAAATATTCCAACTCTTGCATTTCACGAAAGAAATTCAAAATGAACTTTGAAAAATCAAGAGAATGTAACTGTGACAAGGTAAACCATGACAAAAACACTACTGAAATATTCCATCTCTTGTATTTCAACGAAAGAAATCCAAAATGAACTTTGAAAAATCAAGAGAATGTCATTGTGACAAGGTAAATCACGACAAGACACTACTAAAATATTCCATCTCTTGCATTTCAATGAAAGAAATTCAAAATGAACTTTTAAAAATCAAGAGAATTTAACTGTGACAAGGTAAAGCACAACAAAACACTACTAAAATATTCCAACTCTTGCATTTCAACGAAAGAAATTCAAAATGAATTTTGAAAAATTAAGAGAATGTAACTGTGACAAGGTAAACCACGACAAAACACTACTGAAATAATCCAACTCTTGCATTTCAATGAAAGAAATTCAAAATGAACTTTGAAAAATCATGAGAATGTAACTGTGACATGGTAAACCATGACAAAACACTACTGAAATATTCCAACTCTTGCATTTCAACGAAAGAAATCCAAAATGAACTTTGAAAAATCATGAGAATGTAATTGTGAGATGGTGAACCACGACAAAACACTACTGAAATATTCCACCTCTTGCATTTCAATGAAAGAAATTCAAGATGAACTTTGAAAAATCAAGATAATGTAACTGTGGCAAGGTAAACCATGACAAAACACTACTGAAATATTCCAAGGCTTGCATTTCAACGAAAGAAATTAAAAATGAACTTTGAAAAAATCAAGAGAATGTAACTGTGACAAGGTAAACCATAACAAAACACTACTGAAATATTCCAACTCTTGCATTTCACGAAAGAAATTCAAAATGAATTTTGAAAAACATTGAAAAAATCAAGAGAATGTAACTGTGACAAGGTAAACCATAACAAAACACTACAGAAATATTCTAACTCTTGCATTTCACGAAAGAAATTCAAAATGAACTTTGAAAAATCAAGAGAATGTATCTGTGACATGGTAAACCACGACGAAACACTACTGAAATAATCCAACTCTTGCATTTCAATGAAAGAAATTCAAAATGAACTTTGAAAAAATCATGAGAATGTAACTATGATAAGGAAAAGCACAACAAGACACTACTGAAATATTCCAACTCTTGCATTTCAAGGAAAGAAATTCAAAATGAACTTTGAAAAATCAAGAGAATGTAACTGTGACAAGGTAAACCATGACAAAACACTACTGAAATATTCCAACTCTTGCATTTCAATGAAAGAAATTCAAAACGAACTTTGAAAAATAAAAAAATATAACTTTGACATGGTAAACTATGACTAAACACTACTGAAATGTTCCAACTCTTGCATTTCAACGAAAGAAATCCAAAATGAACTTTGAAAAATCAAGAGAATGTAACTGTGAGATGGTAAACCACGACAAAACACTACTGAAATATTCCAACTCTTGCATTTCAATGAAAGAAATTCAACATGAACTTTGAAAAATCAAGAGAATGTAACTATGGCATGGTAAACCATGACAAAACACTACTGAAATATTCCAACTCTTGCATTTCAACGAAAGAAATTAAAAAATTAACTTTGAAAAATCAAGAGAATGTAATTGTGACAGGGTAAACCATAACAAAACACTACTGAAATATTCCAACTCTAGCATTTAAACGATAGAAATCCAAAAATGAAGTTTTAAAAATCATGAGAATGTAACTGTGACAAGGTAAACTACGACAAAACACTACTGAAATATTCCAACTGTTGCATTTCACGAAAGAAATTCAAAATGAACTTTGAAAAATCAAGAGAATGTAACTGTGACAAGGTAAAGCACGACAAAACACTACTGAAATATTCCAACTCTTGCATTTCAACGAAAGAAATCCAAAATGAACTTTGAAAAATCAAGAGAATGTCATTGTGACAAGGTAAATCACGACAAGACACTACTAAAATATTCCATCTCTTGCATTTCAATGAAAGAAATTCAAAATGAACTTTTAAAAATCAAGAGAATTTAACTGTGACAAGGTAAAGCACAACAAAACACTACTAAAATATTCCAACTCTTGCATTTCAACGAAAGAAATTCAAAATGAATTTTGAAAAATTAAGAGAATGTAACTGTGACAAGGTAAACCACGACAAAACACTACTGAAATAATCCAACTCTTGCATTTCAATGAAAGAAATTCAAAATGAACTTTGAAAAATCATGAGAATGTAACTGTGACATGGTAAACCATGACAAAACACTACTGAAATATTCCAACTCTTGCATTTCAACGAAAGAAATCCAAAATGAACTTTGAAAAATCATGAGAATGTAATTGTGAGATGGTGAACCACGACAAAACACTACTGAAATATTCCACCTCTTGCATTTCAATGAAAGAAATTCAAGATGAACTTTGAAAAATCAAGATAATGTAACTGTGGCAAGGTAAACCATGACAAAACACTACTGAAATATTCCAAGGCTTGCATTTCAACGAAAGAAATTAAAAATGAACTTTGAAAAAATCAAGAGAATGTAACTGTGACAAGGTAAACCATAACAAAACACTACTGAAATATTCCAACTCTTGCATTTCACGAAAGAAATTCAAAATGAATTTTGAAAAACATTGAAAAAATCAAGAGAATGTAACTGTGACAAGGTAAACCATAACAAAACACTACAGAAATATTCTAACTCTTGCATTTCACGAAAGAAATTCAAAATGAACTTTGAAAAATCAAGAGAATGTATCTGTGACATGGTAAACCACGACGAAACACTACTGAAATAATCCAACTCTTGCATTTCAATGAAAGAAATTCAAAATGAACTTTGAAAAAATCATGAGAATGTAACTATGATAAGGAAAAGCACAACAAGACACTACTGAAATATTCCAACTCTTGCATTTCAAGGAAAGAAATTCAAAATGAACTTTGAAAAATCAAGAGAATGTAACTGTGACAAGGTAAACCACGACAAAACACTACTGAAATAATCCAACTCTTGCATTTCAATGAAAGAAATTCAAAACGAACTTTGAAAAATAAAAAAATATAACTTTGACATGGTAAACTATGACTAAACACTACTGAAATGTTCCAACTCTTGCATTTCAACGAAAGAAATCCAAAATGAGCTTTGAAAAATCAAGAGAATGTAACTGTGAGATGGTAAACCACGACAAAACACTACTGAAATATTCCAACTCTTGCATTTCAATGAAAGAAATTCAAAATGAACTTTGAAAAATCAAGAGAATGTAACTATGGCATGGTAAACCATGACAAAACACTACTGAAATATTCCAACTCTTGCATTTCAACGAAAGAAATTAAAAAATTAACTTTGAAAAATCAAGAGAATGTAATTGTGACAGGGTAAACCATAACAAAACACTACTGAAATATTCCAACTCTAGCATTTAAACGATAGAAATCCAAAAATGAAGTTTTAAAAATCATGAGAATGTAACTGTGACAAGGTAAACTACGACAAAACACTACTGAAATATTCCAACTGTTGCATTTCACGAAAGAAATTCAAAATGAACTTTGAAAAATCAAGAGAATGTAACTGTGACAAGGTAAAGCACTACAAAACACTACTGAAATATTCCAACTCTTGCATTTCAACGAAAGAAATACAAAATGAACTTTGAAAAATCAAAAGAATGTATCTGTGACATGGTAAACCACGACGAAACACTACTGAAATAATCCAACTCTTGCATTTCAATGAAAGAAATTCAAAATGAACTTTGAAAAAATCATGAGAATGTAACTGTGATAAGGTAAAGCACAACAAGACACTACTGAAATATTTCAACTCTTGCATTTCAATGAAAGAAATTCAAAATGAACTTTGAAAAATCAAGAGAATGTAACTGTGACAAGGTAAAACACGACAAAACACTACTGAAATAATCCAGCTCTTGCATTTCAATGAAAGAAATTCAAAATGAACTTTGAAAAATCAAAAAAATATAACTGTGACATGGTAAACCATGACTAAACACTACTGAAATATTCCAACTCTTGCATTTCAACGAAAGAAATCCAAAATGAACTTTGAAAAATTAAGAGCATGTAACAGTGATATGGGAAACCATAACAAAACACTACTGAAATATTCCAACTCTTGCATTTCAATGAAAGAAATTCAACATGAACTTTGAAAAATCAAGAGAATGTAACTGTGGCATGATAAACCATGACAAAACACTACTGAAATATTCCAACTCTTGCATTTCAACGAAAGAAATTAAAAAATGAACTTTGAAAAATCAAGAGAATGTAATTGTGATAAGGTAAACCATAACAAAACACTACTGAAATATTCCAACTCTTGCATTTCAACGATAGAAATCCAAAAATGAAGTTTTAAAAATCATGAGAATGTAACTGTGACAAGGTAAACCACGACAAAACACTACTGAAATATTCCAACTCTTGCATTTCAAGGAAAGAAATCCAAAATGAACTTTGAAAAATCAAGAGAATGTAAAAATCCAAAATGAACTTTGAAAAATCAAGAGAATGTTACTGTGACAAGGTAAACCACGACAAAACACTACTAAAATATGCCAACTCTTGCATTTCAAGGAAAGAAATCCAAAATGAACTTTGAAATATCAAGAGAATGTAACTGTGAGAATTTAAACCACGACAAAACACTACTTAAATATTCCGACTCTTGCATTTCAACGAAAGAAATTCAAAATGAACTTTGAAAAGTTAAGAGAATGTAACTGTGACAAGTTAAACCATGACAAAACACTATTGAAATACTCCAACTCTTGCATTTCAACGAAAGAAATCCAGAATGAACTTTGTAAAATCAAGAGAATGTAAGTGTGAGAATGTAAACGACAACAAAACACTACTGAAATAATCCATCTTTTGCATTTCAATGAAAGAAATTCAAAATGAACTTTGAAAAATCATGAGAATGTAACTGTGACAAGGTTAACCACGACAAAACACTACTGAAACATTCCAACTCTTGCATTTCAACGAAAGAAATTCAAAATGAACTTTGAAAAATTAAGAGAATGTAACTGTGATAAGGTAAACCACGACAAAACACTACTGAAATAATCCAACTCTTGCATTTCAATGGAAGAAATTCAAAATGAACTTTGAAAAATCATGAGAATGTAACTGTGACATGGTAAACCATGACAAAACACTACTGAAATATTCCAACTCTTGCATTTCAACGAAAGAAATCCAAAATGAACTTTGAAAAATCAAGAGAATGTAATTGTGAGATGGTGAACCACGACAAAACACTACTGAAATATTCCAACTCTTGCATTCCAATGAAAGAAATTCAAAATGAACTTTGAAAAATCAAGAGAATGTAACTGTGGCAAGGTAGACCATGACAAAACACAACTGAAATATTCCAAGTCTTGCATTTCAACAAAAGAAATTAAAAATGAACTTTGAAAAAATCAAAAGAATGTAACTGTGACAAGGTAAACCATAACAAGACACTACTGAAATAATCCAACTCTTGCATTTCAACGATAGAAATCCAAAAATGAACTTTGAAAAATCAAGAGGATGTAACTGTGACAAGGTAAACCACAACAAAACACTACTAAAATATTCCAACTCTTGCATTTCAAGGAAAGAAATTTCAAAATGAACTTTGAAAAATCAAGAGAATGTAACTGTGACAAGGTAAACCACGACAAAACACTACTTAAATATTCCAACTCTTGCATTTCAACGAAAGAAATTCAAAATGAACTTTGAAAAATTAAGAGAATGTAACTGTGACAAGGTAAACCATGACAAAACACTATTGAAATATTCCAACTCTTGCATTTCAACGAAAGAAATCCAAAATGAACTTTGTAAAATCAAGAGAATGTAAGTGTGAGAATGTAAACCACAACAAAACACTACTGAAATAATCCATCTTTTGCATTTCAATGAAAGAAATTCAAAATGAACTTTGAAAAATCATGAGAATGTAACTGTGACAAGGTTAACCACGACAAAGCACTACTGAAATATTCCAACTCTTGCATTTAAACGAAAGAAATTCAAAATGAACTTTGAAAAATTAAGAGAATGTAACTGTGATAAGGTAAACCACGACAAAACACTACTGAAATAATCCAACTCTTGCATTTCAATGGAAGAAATTCAAAATGAACTTTGAAAAATCATGAGAATGTAATTGTGAGATGGTGAACCACGACAAAACACTACTGAAATATTCCAACTCTTGCATTTCAATGAAAGAAATTCAAAATGAACTTTGAAAAATCAAGAGAATGTAACTGTGGCAAGGTAAACCATGACAAAACACTACTGAAATATTCCAAGTCTTGCATTTCAACGAAAGAAATTAAAAATGAACTTTGAAAAAATCAAGAGAATGTAACTGTGACAAAGTAAACCATAACAAAACACTACTGAAATATTCCAACTCTTGCATTTCACGAAAGAAATTCAAAATGAACTTTGAAAAACTTTGAAAAAATCAAGAGAATGTAACTGTGACAAGGTAAACCATAACAAAACACTACTGAAATATTCCAACTGTTGCATTTCACGAAAGAAATTCAAAATGAACTTTGAAAAATCAAGAGAATGTAACTGTGACAAGGTAAAGCACAACAAAACACTACTGAAATATTCCAACTCTTGCATTTCAACGAAAGAAATACAAAATGAACTTTGAAAAATCAAGAGAATGTATCTGTGACATGGTAAACCACGACGAAACACTACTGAAATAATTCAACTCTTGCATTTCAATGAAAGAAATTCAAAATGAACTTTGAAAAAATCAAGAGAATGTAACTGTGACAAGGTAAAGCACAACAAAACACTACTGAAATATTCCAACTCTTGCATTTCAACGAAAGAAATTCAAAATGAACTTTGAAAAATCAAGAGAATGTAACTGTGACATGGTAAACCTCGACAAAACACTACTGAAATAATCCAACTCTTGCATTTCAATGAAAGAAATTCAAAATGAACTTTGAAAAATCAAACAAATGTAACTGTGACATGGTAAACCATGACTAAACACTACCGAAATATTCCAACTCTTGCATTTCAACGAAAGAAATCCAAAATGAACTTTGAAAAATCAAGAGAATATAACTGTGAGATGGTAAACCACGACAAAACACTACTGAAATATTCCAACTCTTGCATTTCCATGAAAGAAATTCAACATGAACTTTGAAGAATCAAGAGAATGTAACTGTGGCATGGTAAACCACGACAAAACACTACTGAAATATTCCAACTCTTGCATTTCAACGAAAGAAATTAAAAAATGAACTTTGAAAAATCAAGAGAATGTAATTGTGACAAGGTAAACCATAACAAAACACTACTAAAATATTCCAACTCTAGCATTTCAACGATAGAAATCCAAAAATGAAGTTTTAAAAATCATGAGAATGTTACTGTAACAAGGTAAACCACGACAAAACACTACTGAAATATTCCAACTCTTGCATTTCAAGGAAAGAAATCCAAAATGAACTTTGAAAAATCAAGACAATGTAACTGTGACAAGGTAAACCACGACAAAACACCACTGAAATATTCCAACTCTTGCCTTTCACGAACGTAATTCAAAATGAACTTTGAAAAATCAAGAGCATGTAACAGTGATATGGTAAAACATGCCAAAACACTACTGAAATATTCCAACTCTTGCATTTCAAGGAAAGAAATTCAAAATCAACTTTGAAAAATCAAGAGAATGTAACAGTGACAAGGTAAACCATAACAAAACACTACTGAAATATTCCAACTCTTGCATTTCATGAAAGAAATTCAAAATGAACTTTGAAAAATCAAGAGAATGTAAAAATCCAAAATGAACTTTGAAAAATCAAGAGAATGTTACTGTGACAAGGTAAACCACGACAAAACACTACTGAAATATTCCAACTCTTGCATTTCAAGGAAAGAAATCCAAAATGAACTTTGAAAAATCAAGAGAATGTAACTGTGAGAAGGTAAACCATAACAAAACACTACTGAAATGTTCCAACTCTTGCATTTCAACGAAAGAAATCCAAAATGAACTTTGAAAAATCAAGAGAATGTATCTGTGACATGGTAAACCACGACGAAACACTACTGAAATAATCCAACTCTTGCATTTCAATGAAAGAAATTCAAAATGAACTTTGAAAAAATCATGAGAATGTAACTGTGATAAGGTAAAGCACAACAAGACACTACTGAAATATTCCAACTCTTGCATTTCAAGGAAAGAAATTCAAAATGAACTTTGAAAAATCAAAAAAATGTAACTGTGACATGGTAAACCATGGCTAAACACTACTGAAATATTCCAACTCTTGCATTTCAACGAAAGAAATCCAAAATGAACTTTGAAAAATCAAGAGAATGTAACTGTGAGATGGTAAACCACGACAAAACACTACTGAAATATTCCAACTCTTGCATTTCAATGAAAGAAATTCAACATGAACTTTGAAAAATCAAGAGAATGTAACTGTGGCATGGTAAACCATGACAAAACACTACTGAAATATTCCAACTCTTGCATTTCAACGAAAGAAATTAAAAAATGAACTTTGAAAAATCAAGAGAATGTAATTGTGACAAGGTAAACCATAACAAAACACTACTGAAATATTCCAACTCTTGCATTTCAACGATAGAAATCCAAAAATGAAGTTTTAAAAATCATGAGAATGTAACTGTGACAAGGTAAACCACGACAAAACACTACTGAAATATTCCAACTCTTGCATTTCAAGGAAAGAAATCCAAAATGAACTTTGAAAAATCAAGACAATGTAACTGTGACAATGTAAACCACGACAAAACACAACTGAAATATTCCAACTCTTGCATTTCATGAAAGAAATTCAAAATGAACTTTGAAAAATCAAGAGAATGTAAAAATCCAAAATGAACTTTGAAAAATCAAGAGAATGTTACTGTGACAAGGTAAACCACGACAAAACACTACTGAAATATTCCAACTCTTGCATTTCAAGGAAAGAAATCCAAAATGAACTTTGAAAAATCAAGAGAATGTAACTGAGACAAGGTAAACCACGACAAAACACTACTTAAATATTCCAACTCTTGCATTTCAACGAAAGAAATTCAAAATGAACTTTGAAAAATTAAGAGAATGTAACTGTGACAAGGTTAACCACGACAGAACACTACTGAAATATTCCAACTCTTGCATTTCAACAAGGTAAACAAGGTAAAGCACAACAAAACACTACTAAAATATTCCAACTCTTGCATTTCAACGAAAGAAATTCAAAATGAATTTTGAAAAATTAAGAGAATGTAACTGTGACAAGGTAAACCACGACAAAACACTACTGAAATAATCCAACTCTTGCATTTCAATGAAAAAAATTCAAAATGAACTTCGAAAAATCATGAGAATGTAACTGTGACATGGTAAACCATGACAAAACACTACTGAAATATTCCAACTCTTGCATTTCAACGAAAGAAATCCAAAATGAACTTTGAAAAATCAAGAGAATGTAATTGTGAGATGGTGAACCACGACAAAACACTACTGAAATATTCCAACTCTTGCATTTCAATGAAAGAAATTCAAAATGAACTTTGAAAAATCAAGAGAATGTAGCTGTGGCAAGGTAAACCATGACAAAACACTACTGAAATATTCCAAGTCTTGCATTTCAACGAAAGAAATTAAAAATGAACTTTGAAAAAATCAAAAGAATGTAACTGTGACAAGGTAAACCATAACAAAACACTACTGAAATAATCCAACTCTTGCATTTCAACGATAGAAATCCAAAAATGAACTTTGAAAAATCAAGAGGATGTAACTGTGACAAGGTAAACCACAACAAAACACTACTGAAATATTCCAACTCTTGCATTTCAAGGAAAGAAATCCAAAATGAACTATGAAAAATCAAGAGAATGTAACTGTGACAAGGTAAACCACGACAAAACACTACTGAAATATTCCAACTCTTGCATTTCAACGAAAGAAATTCAAAATGAACTTTGAAAAATTAAGAGAATGTAACTGTGACAAGGTAAACCATGACAAAACACTATTGAAATATTCCAACTCTTGCATTTCAACGAAAGAAATCCAAAATGAACTTTGTAAAATCAAGAGAATGTAAGTGTGAGAATGTAAACCACAACAAAACACTACTGAAATAATCCATCTTTTGCATTTCAATGAAAGAAATTCAAAATGAACTTTGAAAAATCATGAGAATGTAACTGTGACAAGGTTAACCACGACAAAACACTATTGAAATATTCCAACTCTTGCATTTCAACGAAAGAAATTCAAAATGAACTTTGAAAAATTAAGAGAATGTAACTGTGATAAGGTAAACCACGACAAAACACTACTGAAATAATCCAACTCTTGCATTTCAATGGAAGAAATTCAAAATGAACTTTGAAAAATCATGAGAATGTAACTGTGACATGGTAAACCATGACAAAGCACTACTGAAATATTCCATCTCTTGTATTTCAACGAAAGAAATCCAAAATGAACTTTGAAAAATCAAGAGAATGTAATTGTGACAAGGTAAATCACGACAAGACACTACTAAAATATTCCAACTCTTGCATTTCAATGAAAGAAATTCAAAATGAACTTTGAAAAATCAAAAGAATTTAACTGTGACAAGGTAAAGCACAACAAAACACTACTAAAATATTCCAACTCTTGCATTTCAACGAAAGAAATTCAAAATGAATTTTGAAAAATTAAGAGAATGTAACTGTGACAAGGTAAACCACGACAAAACACTACTGAAATAATCCAACTCTTGCATTTCAATGAAAGAAATTCAAAATGAACTATGAAAAATCATGAGAATGTAACTGTGACATGGTAAACCATGACAAAACACTACTGAAATATTCCAACTCTTGCATTTCAACCAAAGAAATCCAAAATGAACTTTGAAAAATCAAGAGAATGTAATTGTGAGATGGTGAACCACGACAAAACACTACTGAAATATTCCAACTCTTGCATTTCAATGAAAGAAATTCAAAATGAACTTTGAAAAATCAAGAGAATGTAACTGTGGCAAGGTAAACCATGACAAAACACTACTGAAATATTCCATGTCTTGCATTTCAACGAAAGAAATTAAAAATGAACTTGGAAGAAATCAAGAGAATGTAACTGTGACAAGGTAAACCATAACAAAACACTACTGAAATATTCCAACTCTTGCATTTCACGAAAGAAATTCAAAATGAACTTTGAAAAACTTTGAAAAAATCAAGAGAATGTAACTGTGACAAGGTAAACCATAAACAAACACTACTGAAATATTCCAACTCCTGCATTTCACGAAAGAAATTCAAAATGAACTTTGAAAAACTTTGAAAAAATCAAGAGAATGTAACTGTGACAATGTAAACCATAACAAAACACTACTGAAATATTCCAACTGTTGCATTTCACGAAAGAAATTCAAAATGAACTTTGAAAAATCAAGAGAATGTAACTGTGACAAGGTAAAGCACAACAAAACACTACTGAAATATTCCAACTCTTGCATTTCAACGAAAGAAATACAAAATGAACTTTGAAAAATTAAGAGAATGTAACTGTGACAAGGTAAAGCACAACAAAACACTAATGAAATATTCCAACTCTTGCATTTCAACGAAAAAAATTCAAAATGAAATTTGAAAAATCAAGAGAATGTAACTGTGACAAGGTAAAGCACAACAAAACACTACTGAAATATTCCAACTCTTGCATTTCAGCGAAAGAAATCCAAAATGAACTTTGAAAAATCAAGAGGATGTAATTGTGACAAGGTAAATCACGACAAGAAAATACTACTAAAATATTCCAACTCTTGCATTTCAATGAAAAAAAATTCAAAATGAACTTTGAAAAATCAAGAGAATTTAACTGTGACAAGGTAAAGCACAACAAAACACTACTAAAATATTCCAACTCTTACATTTCAACGAAAGAAATTCAAAATGAAATTTGAAAAATTAAGAGAATGTAACTGTGACAAGGTAAACCACGACAAAACACTACTGAAATAATCCAACTCTTGCATTACAATGAAAGAAATTCAAAATGAACTTTGAAAAATCATGAGAATGTAACTGTGACATGGTAAACCATGACAAAACACTACTGAAATATTCCAACTCTTGCATTTCAACGAAAGAAATCCAAAATAAAATTTGAAAAATCAAGAGAATGCAATTGTGAGATGGTGAACCACGACAAAACACTACTGAATTATTCCAACTCTTGCATTTCAATGAAAGAAATTCAAAATGAACTTTGAAAATCAAGAGAATGTAACTGTGGCAAGGTAAACCATGACAAAACACTACTGAAATATTCCAAGTCTTGCATTTCAACGAAAGAAATTAAAAATGAACTTTGAAAAAATCAAAAGAATGTAACTGTGACAAGGTAAACCATAACAAAACACTACTGAAATAATCCAACTCTTGCATTTCAACGATAGAAATCCAAAAATGAACTTTGAAAAATCAAGAGGATGTAACTGTGACAAGGTAAACCACAACAAAACACTACTGAAATATTCCAACTCTTGCATTTCATGAAAGAAATTCAAAATGAACTTTGAAAAATCAAGAGAATGTAAAAATCCAAAATGAACTTTGAAAAATCAAGAGAATGTTACTGTGACAAGGTAAACCATGACAAAACAGTACTGAAATGTTCCAACTCTTGCATTTCAAGGAAAGAAATCCAAAATCAACTTTGAAAAATCAAGAGAATGTAACTGTGAGAAGGTAAACCACGACAAAACACTACTTAAATATTCCAACTCTTGCATTTCAATGAAAGAAATTCAAAATGAACTTTGAAAAATCATGAGAATGTAACTGTGACATGGTAAACCATGACAAAACACTACTGAAATATTCCAACTCTTGCATTTCACGAAAGAAATTCAAAATGAACTTTGAAAAATCAAGAGAATGTAACTGTGACAAGGTAAACCATGAAAAAAACACTACTGAAATATTCCATCTCTTGTATTTCAATTAAAGAAATCCAAAATGAACTTTGAAAAATCAAGAGAATGTAATTGTGACAAGGTAAATCACGACAAGACACTACTAAAATATTCCAACTCTTGCATTTCAATGAAAGAAATTCAAAATGAACTTTGAAAAATGAAGAGAATTTAACTCTGACAAGGTAAAGCACAACAAAACACTACTAAAATATTCCAACTCTTGCATTTGAACGAAAGAAATTCAAAATGAATTTTGAAAAATTAAGAGACTGTAACTGTGACAAGGTAAACCATGACAAAACACTACTGAAATAATCCAACTCTTGCATTTCAATGAAAGAAATTCAAAATGAACTTTGAAAAATCATGAGAATGTAACTGTGACATGGTAAACCATGACAAAACACTACTGAAATATTCCAACTCTTGCATTTCAACGAAAGAAATCCAAAATGAACTTTGAAAATCAAGAGAAAGTAATTGTGAGATGGTGAACCACGACAAAACACTACTGAAATATTCCAACTCTTGCATTTCAATGAAAGAAATTTAAAATGAACTTTGAAAAATCAAGAGAATGTAACTGTGGCAAGGTAAACCATGACAAAACACTACTGAAATATTCCAAGTCTTGCGTTTCAACGAAAGAAATTAAGAATGAACTTTGAAAAAATCAAAAGAATGTAACTGTGACAAGGTAAACCATAACAAAACACTACTGAAATAATCCAACTCTTGCATTTCAACGATAGAAATCCAAAAATGAACTTTGAAAAATCAAGAGGATATAACTGTGACAAGGTAAACCACAACAAAACACTACTGAAATATTCCAACTCTTGCATTTCAAGGAAAGAAATCCAAAATGAACTTTGAAAAATCAAGAGAATGTAACTGTGACAAGGTAAACCACGACAAAACACTATTGAAATATTCCAACTCTTGCATTTCAACGAAAGAAATCCAAAATGAACTTTGTAAAATCAAGAGAATGTAAGTGTGAGAATGTAAACCACAACAAAACACTACTGAGATAATCCATCTTTTGCATTTCAATGAAAGAAATTCAAAATGAACTTTGAAAAATCATGAGAATGTAACTGTGACAAGGTTAACCACGACAAAACACTACTGAAATATTCCAACTCTTGCATTTCAACGAAAGAAATTCAAAATAAACTTTGAAAAATTAAGAGAATGTAACTGTGATAAGGTAAACCACGACAAAACACTACTGAAATAATCCAACTCTTGCATTTCAATGGAAGAAATTCAAAATGAACTTTGAAAAATCATGAGAATGTAACTGTGACATGGTAAACAATGACAAAGCACTACTGAAATATTCCAACTCTTTCATTTCAACGAAAGAAATCCAAAATGAACTTTGTAAAATCAAGAGAATGTAATGTGAGAATGTAAACTACAACAGAACACTACTGAAATAATCCATCTTTTGCATTTCAAGAAAAGAAATTCAAAATGAACTTTGAAAAAATCAAGAGAATGTAACTGTGACAAGGTAAACCATAACAAAACACTACTGAAATATTCCAACTCTTGCATTTCATGAAAGAAATTCAAAATGAACTTTGAAAAACTTTGAAAAAATCAAGAGAATGTAACTGTGACAAGGTAAACCATAACAAAAAACTACTGAAATATTCCAACTCTTGCATTTCACGAAAGAAATTCAAAATGAACCTTGAAAAACTTTGAAAAAATCATGAGAATGAAACTGCGACAAAATATTCCAACTGTTGCATTTCACGAAAGAAATCCAAAATGAACTTTGAAAAATCAAGAGAATGTAACTGTGAGAAGGTAAACCATCATAAAACACTACTGAAATATTCCAACTCTTGCATTTCAACGAAAGAAATCCAAAATGAACTTTGAAAAATCAAGAGAATGTATCTGTGACATGGTAAACCACGACGAAACACTACTGAAATAATCCAACTCTTGCATTTCAATGAAAGAAATTCAAAATGAACTTTGAAAAAATCATAAGAATGTAACTGTGATAAGGTAAAGCACAACAAGACACTACTGAAATATTCCAACTCTTGCATTTCAAGGAAAGAAATTCAAAATGAACTTTGAAAAATCAAGAGAATGTAACTGTGACAAGGTAAACCACGACAAAACACTACTGAAATAATCCAACTCTTGTATTTCAATGAAAGAAATTCAAAATGAACTTTGAAAAATCAAAAAAATGTGACTGTGACATGGTAAACCACGACAAAACACTACTGAAATTGCATTTCATGAAAGAAATTCAAAATGAACGTTGAAAAATCAAGAGAATGTAAAAATCCAAAATAAACTTTGAAAAATCAAGAGAATGTTACTGTGACAAGGTAAACCACGACAAAACACTACTTAAATATTCCAACTCTTGCATTTCAAGGAAAGAAATCCAAAATGAACTTTGAAATATCAAGAGAATGTAACTGTGAGAAGGTAAACCACGACAAAACACTACTTAAATATTCCAACTCTTGCATTTCAACGAAAAATTTAAAATGAACTTTGAAAAATTAAGAGAATGTAACTGTGACAAGGTAAACCATGACAACACACTATTGAAATATTCCAACTCTTGCATTTCAACGAAAGAAATCCAAAATGAACTTTGTAAAAATCAAGAGAATGTAAGTGTAAGAATGTAAACCACAACAAAACACTACTGAAATAATCCATCTTTTGCATTTCAATGAAAGAAATTCAAAATGAACTTTGAAAAATCATGAGAATGTAGCTGTGACAAGGTTAACCACGACAAAACAATACTGAAATATTCCAACTCTTGCATTTCAACGAAAGAAATTCAAAATGAACTTTGAAAAATTAAGAAAATGTAACTGTGATAAGGTAAACCACGACAAAACACTACTGAAATAATCCAACTCTTGCATTTCAATGGAAGAAATTCAAAATGAACTTTGAAAAATCATGAGAATGTAACCGTGACATGGTAAACCATGACAAAACACTACTGAAATATTCCAACTCTTGCATTTCAACGAAAGAAATCCAAAATGAACTTTGAAAAATCAAGCGAATGTAACTGTGTGATGGTGAACCACGACAAAACACTACTGAAATATTCCAACTCTTGCATTTCACGAAAGAAATTCAAAATGAACTTTGAAAAATCAAGAGGATGTAACTGTGACAAGGTAAACCACAACAAAACACTACTGAAATATTCCAACTCTTGCATTTCAAGAAAAGAAATCCAAAATGAACTTTGAAAAATCAAGAGAATGTAACTGTGACAAGGTAAACCACAACAAAACACTACTGAAATATTCCAACTCTTGCATTTCAACGAAAGAAATCCAAAATGAACTTTGAAAAAATCAAGAGGATGTAACTGTGACAAGGTAAACCACAACAAAACACTACTGAAATATTCCAACTCTTGCATTTCAACGAAAGAAATCCAAAATGAACTTTGTAAAATCAAGAGAATGTAAGTGTGAGAATGTAAACCCACAACAAAACACTACTGAAATAATCCATCTTTTGCATTTCAATGAAAGAAATTCAAAATGAACTTTGAAAAATCATGAGAATGTAACTGTGATAAGGTTAAACACGACAAAACACTACTGAAATATTCTAACTCTTGTATTTCAAGGAAAGAAATTCAAAATGAACTTTGAAAAATTAAGAGAATGTAACTGTGATAAGGTAAACCACGACAAAACACTACTGAAATAATCCAACTCTTGCATTTCAATGGAAGAAATTCAAAATGAACTTTCAAAAATCATGAAAATGTAACTGTGACATGGTAAACCATGACAAAAACACTACTGAAATATTCCAACTCTTGCATTTCAACGAAAGAAATCCAAAATGAACTTTGAAAAATCAAGAGAATGTAACTGTGTGATGGTGAACCACGACAAAACACTACTGAAATATTCCATCTCTTGTATTTCAACGAAAGAAATCCAAAATGAACTTTTAAAAATCAAGAGAATGTAATTGTGACAAGGAAAATCACGACAAGACACTACTAAAATATTCCAACTCTTGCATTTCAATGAAAGAAATTCAAAATGAACTTTGAAAAATCAAGAAAATTTAATTGTGACAAGGTAAAGTACAACAAAACACTACTAAAATATTCCAACTCTTGCATTTCAACGAAAGAAATTCAAAATGATTTTGAAAAATTAAGAGAATGTAATTGTGACAAGGTAAACCACGACAAAACACTACTGAAATAATCCAACTCTTGCATTTCAATGAAAGAAATTCAAAATGAACTTTGAAAAATCATGAGAATGTAACTGTGACATGGTAAACCATGACAAAACACTACTGAAATATTCCAACTCTTGCATTTCAACGAAAGAAATCCAAAATGAACTTTGAAAAATCAAGAGAATGTAATTGTGAGATGGTGAACCACGACAAAACACTACTGAAATATTCCAACTCTTGCATTTCAACAAAAGAAATTAAAAATGAACTTTGAAAAAATCAAAAGAATGTAACTGTGACAAGGTAAACCATAACAAGACACTACTGAAATAATCCAACTCTTGCATTTCAACGATAGAAATCTAAAAATGAACTTTGAAAAATCAAGAGGATGTAACTGTGACAAGGTAAACCACAACAAAACACTACTAAAATATTCCAACTCTTGCATTTCAAGGAAAGAAATCCAAAATGAACTTTGAAAAATCAAGAGAATGTAACTGTGACAAGGTAAACCACGACAAAACGCTACTTAAATATTCCAACTCTTGCATTTCAACGAAAGAAATTCAAAATGAACTTTGAAAAATTAAGAGAATGTAACTGTGACAAGGTAAACCATGACAAAACACTATTGAAATATTCCAACTCTTGCATTTCAACGAAAGAAATCCAAAATGAACTTTGTAAAATCAAGAGAATGTAAGTGTGAGAATGTAAACCACGACAAAACCCTCTGAAATAATCCAACTCTTGCATTTCAATGGAAGAAATTCAAAATGAACTTTAAAAAATCATGAGAATGTAACTGTGACATGGTAAACCATGACAAAGCACTACTGAAATATTCCAACTCTTGTATTTCAACGACAGAAATCCAAAATGAACTTTGAAAAATCAAGAGAATGTAACTGTGTGATGGTGAACCACGACAAAACACTACTGAAATATTCCAACTCTTGCATTTCACGAAAGAAATTCAAAATGAACTTTGAAAAATCAAGAAATTTTAACTGTGACAAGGTAAACCATGACAATAACACTACTGAAATATTCCATCTCTTGTACTTCAACGAAAGAAATCCAAAATGAACTCTGAAAAATCAAGAGAATGTAATTGTGACAAGGTAAATCACGACAAGAAACTACTAAAATATTCCAACTCTTGCATTTCAATGAAAGAAAATCAAAATGAACTTTGAAAAATCAAGAGAATTAACTGTGACAAGGTAAAGCACAACAGAACACTACTAAAATATTCCAACTCTTGCATTTCAACGAATGAAATTCAAAATGAATTTTGAAAAATTAAGAGAATGTAACTTTGACAAGGTAAACCACGACAAAACACTACTGAAATAATCCAACTCTTGCATTTCAATGAAAGAAATTCAAAATGAACTTTGAAAAATCATGAGAATGTAACTGACATGGTAAACCATGACAAAACACTACTGAAATATTCCAACTCTTGCATTTCAACGAAAGAAATCCAAAATGAACTTTGAAAAATCATGAGAATGTAATTGTGAGATGGTGAACCACGACAAAACACTACTGAAATATTCCAACTCTTGCATTTCAATGAAAGAAATTCAAAATGAACTTTGAAAAATCAAGAGAATGTAACTGTGGCAAGGTAAACCATGACAAAACACTACTGAAATATTCCAAGTCTTGCATTTCAACGAAAAAAATTAAAAATGAACTTTGAAAAAATCAAGAGAATGTAACTGTGACAAAGTAAACCATAACAAAACACTACTGAAATATTCCAACTCTTGCATTTCACGAAAGAAATTCAAAATGAACTTTGAAAAACTTTGAAAAAATCAAGAGAATGTAACTGTGACAAGGTAAACCATAACAAAACGCTACTGAAATATTCCAACTGTTGCATTTCAATGAAAGAAATTCAAAATGAACTTTGAAAAAATCATGAGAATGTAACTGTGACAAGGTAAAGCACAACAAGACACTACTGAAATATTCCAACTCTTGCATTTCAACGAAAGAAATTCAAAATGAACTTTGAAAAATCAAGAGAATGTAACTGTGACAAGGTAAACCACGACGAAACACTACTGAAATAATCCAACTCTTGCATTTCAATGAAAGAAATTCAAAATGAACTTTGAAAAAATCATGAGAATGTAACTGTGACAAGGTAAAGCACAACAAGACACTACTGAAATATTCCAACTCTTGCATTTCAACGAAAGAAATTCAAAATGAACTTTGAAAAATCAAGAGAATGTAACTGTGACAAGGTAAACCTCGACAAAACACTACTGAAATAATCCAACTCTTGCATTTCAATGAAAGAAATTCAAAATGAACTTTGAAAAAACCAAAAAAATGTAACTGTGACATGGTAAACCATGACTAAACACTACTGAAATATTCCAACTCTTGTATTTCAACGAAAGAAATCCAAAATGAACTTTGAAAAATCAAGAGAATGTAACTGTGTGATGGTGAACCACGACAAAACACTACTGAAATATTCCAACTCTTGCATTTCACGAAAGACATTCAAAATGAACTTTGAAAAATCAAGAAATTTTAACTGTGACAAGGTAAACCATGACAAAAAACACTACTGAAATATTCCATCTCTTGTACTTCAACGAAAGAAATCCAAAATGAACTTTGAAAAATCAAGAGAATGTAATTGTGACAAGGTAAATCACGACAAGACACTACTAAAATATTCCAACTCTTGCATTTCAATGAAAGAAAATCAAAATGAACTTTGAAAAATCAAGAGAATTTAACTGTGATAAGGTAAAGCACAACAGAACACTACTAAAATATTCCAACTCTTGCATTTCAACGAATGAAATTCAAAATGAATTTTGAAAAATTAAGAGAATGTAACTTTGACAAGGTAAACCACGACAAAACACTACTGAAATAATCCAACTCTTGCATTTCAATGAAAGAAATTCAAAATGAACTTTGAAAAATCATGAGAATGTAACTGTGACATGGTAAACCATGACAAAACACTACTGAAATTTCCAACTCTTGCATTTCAACGAAAGAAATCAAAATGAACTTTGAAAAATCATGAGAATGTAATTGTGAGATGGTGAACCACGACAAAACACTACTGAAATATTCCAACTCTTGCATTTCAATGAAAGAAATTCAAAATGAACTTTGAAAAATCAAGAGAATGTAACTGTGGCAAGGTAAACCATGACAAAACACTACTGAAATATTCCAAGTCTTGCATTTCAACGAAAGAAATTAAAAATGAACTTTGAAAAAATCAAGAGAATGTAACTGTGACAAAGTAAACCATAACAAAACACTACTGAAATATTCCAACTCTTGCATTTCACGAAAGAAATTCAAAATAACTTTGAAAAACTTTGAAAAAATCAAGAGAATGTAACTGTGACAAGGTAAACCATAACAAAACACTACTGAAATATTCCAACTGTTGCATTTCACGAAAGAAATTCAAAATGAACTTTGAAAAATCAAGAGAATGTAACTGTGACAAGGTAAAGCACAACAAAACACTACTGAAATATTCCAACTCTTGCATTTCAACGAAAGAAATACAAAATGAACTTTGAAAAATCAAGAGAATTTATCTGTGACATGGTAAACCACGACGAAACACTACTGAAATAATCCAACTCTTGCATTTCAATGAAAGAAATTCAAAATGAACTTTGAAAAAATCATGAGAATGTAACTGTGACAAGGTAAAGCACAACAAGACACTACTGAAATATTCCAACTCTTGCATTTCAACGAAAGAAATTCAAAATGAACTTTGAAAAATCAAGAGAATGTAACTGTGACAAGGTAAACCTCGACAAAACACTACTGAAATAATCCAACTCTTGCATTTCAATGAAAGAAATTCAAAATGAACTTTGAAAAATCAAAAAAATGTAACTGTGACATGGTAAACCATGACTAAACACTACCGAAATATTCCAACTCTTGCATTTCAACGAAAGAAATCCAAAATGAACTTTGAAAAATCAAGAGAATGTAACTGTGAGATGGTAAACCACGACAAAACACTACTGAAATATTCCAACTCTTGCATTTCAATGAAAGAAATTCAACATGAACTTTGAAAAATCAAGAGAATGTAACTGTGGCATGGTAAACCTTGACAAAACACTACTGAAATATTCCAACTCTTGCATTTCAACGAAAGAAATTAAAAAATGAACTTTGAAAAATCAAGAGAATGTAATTGTGACAAGGTAAACCATAACAAAACACTACTAAAATATTCCAACTCTAGCATTTCAACGATAGAAATCCAAAAATGAAATTTTAAAAATCATGAGAATGTAACTGTGACAAGGTAAACCACGACAAAACACTACTGAAATATTCCAACTCTTGCATTTCAAGGAAAGAAATCCAAAATGAACTTTGAAAAATCAAGACAATGTAACTGTGACAAGGTAAACCACGACAAAACACCACTGAAATATTCCAACTCTTGCCTTTCACGAACGAAATTCAAAATGAACTTTGAAAAATCAAGAGCATGTAACAGTGATATGGTAAAACATGCCAAAACACTACTGAAATATTCCAACTCTTGCATTTCAAGGAAAGAAATTCAAAATCAACTTTGAAAAATCAAGAGAATGTAACAGTGACAAGGTAAACCATAACAAAACACTACTGAAACATTCCAACCCTTGCATTTCATGAAAGAAATTCAAAATGAACTTTGAAAAATCAAGAGAATGTAAAAGTCAAAAATGAACTTTGAAAAATCAAGAGAATGTTACTGTGACAAGGTAAACCACGACGACAAAACACTACTGAAATATTCCAACTCTTGCATTTCAAGGAAAGAAATCCAAAATGAACTTTGAAAAATCAAGAGAATGTAACTGTGAGAAGGTAAACCATAACAAAACACTACTGAAATATTCCAACTCTTGCATTTCAACGAAAGAAATCTAAAATGAACTTTGAAAAATCAAGAGAATGTATCTGTGACATGGTAAACCACGACGAAACACTACTGAAATAATCCAACTCTTGCATTTCAATGAAAGAAATTCAAAGTGAACTTTGAAAAAATCATGAGAATGTAACTGTGATAAGGTAAAGCACAACAAGACACTACTGAAATATTCCAACTCTTGCATTTCAAGGAAAGAAATTCAAAATGAACTTTCAAAAATCAAGAAAATGTAACTGTGACAAGGTAAACCACGACAAAACACTACTGAAATAATCCAACTCTTGCATTTCAATGAAAGAAATTCAAAATGAACTTTGAAAAATCAAAAAAATGTAACTGTGACATGGTAAACCATGACTAAAACACTACTGAAATATTCCAACTCTTGCATTTCAACGAAAGAAATCCAAAATGAACTTTGAAAAATCAAGAGAATGTAACTGTGAGATGGTAAACCACGACAAAACACTACTGAAATATTCCAACTCTTGCATTTCAATGAAAGAAATTCAACATGAACTTTGAAAAATCAAGTGAATGTAACTGTGGCATGGTAAACCATGACAAAACCTACTGAAATATTCCAACTCTTGCATTTCAACGAAAGAAATTAAAAAATGAACTTTGAAAAATCAAGAGAATGTAATTGTGACAAGGTAAACCATAACAAAACACTACTGAAATATTCCAACTCTTGCATTTCAACGATAGAAATCCAAAAATGAAGTTTTAAAAAATCATGAGAATGTAACTGTGACAAGGTAAACCACGACAAAACACTACTGAAATATTCCAACTCTTGAATTTCAAGGAAAGAAATCCAAAATGAACTTTGAAAAATCAAGACAATGTAACTGTGACAACGTAAACCACGACAAAATACAACTGAAATATTCCAACTCTTGCATTTCATGAAAGAAATTCAAAATGAACTTTGAAAAATCAAGAGAATGTAAAAATCCAAAATGAACTTTGAAAAATCAAGAGAATGTTACTGTGACAAGGTAAACCACGACAAAACACTACTGAAATATTCCAACTCTTGCATTTCAAGGAAAGAAATCCAAAATGAACTTGACTTGAAAAATCAAGAGAATGTAACTGAGACAAGGTAAACCACGACAAAACACTACTTAAATATTCCAACTCTTGCATTTCAACGAAAGAAATTCAAAATGAACTTTGAAAAATTAAGAGAATGTAACTGTGACAAGGTTAACCACGACAGAACACTACTGAAATATTCCAACTCTTGCATTTCAACAAGGTAAACAAGGTAAAGCACAACAAAACACTACTAAAATATTCCAACTCTTGCATTTCAACGAAAGAAATTCAAAATGAATTTTGAAAAATTAAGAGAATGTAACTGTGACAAGGTAAACCACGACAAAACACTACTGAAATAATCCAACTCTTGCATTTCAATGAAAGAAATTCAAAATGAACTTCGAAAAATCATGAGAATGTAACTGTGACATGGTAAACCATGACAAAACACTACTGAAATATTCCAACTCTTGCATTTCAACGAAAGAAATCCAAAATGAACTTTGAAAAATCAAGAGAATGTAATTGTGAGATGGTGAACCACGACAAAACACTACTGAAATATTCCAACTCTTGCATTTCAATGAAACAAATTCAAAATTAACTTTGAAAAATCAAGAGAATGTAGCTGTGGCAAGGTAAACCATGACAAAACACTACTGAAATATTCCAAGTCTTGCATTTCAACGAAAGAAATTAAAAATGAACTTTGAAAAAATCAAAAGAATGTAACTGTGAAAAGGTAAACCATACCAAAACACTACTGAAATAATCCAACTCTTGTATTTCAACGATAGAAATCCAAAAATGAACTTTGAAAAATCAAGAGGATGTAACTCTGACAAGGTAAACCACAACAAAACACTACTGAAATATTCCAACTCTTGCATTTCAAGGAAAGAAATCCAAAATGAACTATGAAAAATCAAGAGAATGTAACTGTGACAAGGTAAACCACGACAAAACACTACTAAATATTCCAACTCTTGCATTTCAACGAAAGAAATTCAAAATGAACTTTGAAAAATTAAGAGAATGTAACTGTGACAAGGTAAACCATGACAAAACACTATTGAAATATTCCAACTCTTGCATTTCAACGAAAGAAATCCAAAATGAACTTTGTAAAATCAAGAGAATGTAAGTGTGAGAATGTAAACCACAACAAAACACTACTGAAATAATCCATCTTTTGCATTTCAATGAAAGAAATTCAAAATGAACTTTGAAAAATCATGAGAATGTAACTGTGACAAGGTTAACCACGACAAAACACTATTGAAATATTCCAACTCTTGCATTTCAACGAAAGAAATTCAAAATGAACTTTGAAAAATTAAGAGAATGTAACTGTGATAAGGTAAACCACGACAAAACACTACCGAAATAATCCAACTCTTGCATTTCAATGGAAGAAATTCAAAATGAACTTTGAAAAATCATGAGAATGTAACTGTGACATGGTAAACCATGACAAAGCACTACTGAAATATTCCAACTCTTGTATTTCAACGAAAGAAATCCAAAATGAACTTTGAAAAATCAAGAGAATGTAACTGTGTGATGGTGAACCTCGACAAAACACTACTGAAAAATTCCAACTCTTGCATTTCACGAAAGAAATTCAAAATCAACTTTGAAAAATCAAGAGAATGTAACTGTGACAAGGTAAACCATGACAAAAACACTACTGAAATATTCCATCTCTTGTATTTCAACGAAAGAAATCCAAAATGAACTTTGAAAAATCAAGAGAATGTAATTGTGACAAGGTAAATCACGACAAGACACTACTAAAATATTCCAACTCTTGCATTTCAATGAAAGAAATTCAAAATGAACTTTGAAAAATCAAGAGAATTTAACTGTGACAAGGTAAAGCACAACAAAACACTACTAAAATATTCCAACTCTTGCATTTCAACGAAAGAAATTCAAAATGAATTTTGAAAAATTAAGAGAATGTAACTGTGACAAGGTAAACCACGACAAAACACTACTGAAATAATCCAACTCTTGCATTTCAATGAAAGAAATTCAAAATGAACTATGAAAAATCATGAGAATGTAACTGTGACATGGTAAACCATGACAAAACACTACTGAAATATTCCAACTCTTGCATTTCAACGAAAGAAATCCAAAATGAACTTCGAAAAATCAAGAGAATGTAATTGTGAGATGGTGAACCACGACAAAACACTACTGAAATATTCCAACTCTTGCATTTCAATGAAAGAAATTCAAAATGAACTTTGAAAAATCAAGAGAATGTAACTGTGGCAAGGTAAACCATGACAAAACACTACTGAAATATTCCATGTCTTGCATTTCAACGAAAGAAATTAAAAATGAACTTGGAAGAAATCAAGAGAATGTAACTGCTACAAGGTAAACCATAACAAAACACTACTGAAATATTCCAACTCTTGCATTTCACGAAAGAAATTCAAAATAAACTTTGAAAAACTTTGAAAAAATCAAGAGAATGTAACTGTGACAAGGTAAACCATAAACAAACACTACTGAAATATTCCAACTCCTGCATTTCACGAAAGAATTCAAAATGAACTTTGAAAAACTTTGAAAAAATCAAGAGAATGTAACTGTGAAAATGTAAACCATAACAAAACACTACTGAAATATTCCAACTGTTGCATTTCACGAAAGAAATTCAAAATGAACTTTGAAAAATCAAGAGAATGTAACTGTGACAAGGTAAAGCACAACAAAACACTACTGAAATATTCCAACTCTTGCATTTCAACGAAAGAAATACAAAATGAACTTTGAAAAATTAAGAGAATGTAACTGTGACAAGGTAAAGCACAACAAAACACTAATGAAATATTCCAACTCTTGCATTTCAACGAAAAAAATTCAAAATGAAATTTGAAAAATCAAGAGAATGTAACTCTGACAAGGTAAAGCACAACAAAACACTACTGAAATATTCCAACTCTTGCATTTCAACGAAAGAAATCCAAAATGAACTTTGAAAAATCAAGAGAATGTAATTGTGACAAGGTAAATCACGACAAGAAAATACTACTAAAATATTCCAACTCTTGCATTTCAATGAAAAAAAAATTCAAAATGAACTTTGAAATATCAAGAGAATTTAACTGTGACAAGGTAAAGCACAACAAAACACTACTAAATATTCCAACTCTTACATTTCAACGAAAGAAATTCAAAATGAATTTTGAAAAATTAAGAGAATGTAACTGTGACAAGGTAAACCACGACAAAACACTACTGAAATAATCCAACTCTTGCATTACAATGAAAGAAATTCAAAATGAACTTTGAAAAATCATGAGAATGTAACTGTGACATGGTAAACCATGACAAAACACTACTGAAATATTCCAACTCTTGCATTTCAACGAAAGAAATCCAAAATGAAATTTGAAAAATCAAGAGAATGCAATTGTGAGATGGTGAACCACGACAAAACACTACTGAATTATTCCAACTCTTGCATTTCAATGAAAGAAATTCAAAATGAACTTTGAAAATCAAGAGAATGTAACTGTGGCAAGGTAAACCATGACAAAACACTACTGAAATATTCCAAGTCTTGCATTTCAACGAAAGAAATTAAAAATGAACTTTGAAAAAATCAAAAGAATGTAACTGTGACAAGGTAAACCATAACAAAACACTACTGAAATAATCCAACTCTTGCATTTCAACGATAGAAATCCAAAAATGAACTTTGAAAAATCAAGAGGATGTAACTGTGACAAGGTAAACCACAACAAAACACTACTGAAATATTCCAAGTCTTGCATTTCATGAAAGAAATTCAAAATGAACTTTGAAAAATCAAGAGAATGTAAAAATCCAAAATGAACTTTGAAAAATCAAGAGAATGTTACTGTGACAAGGTAAACCATGACAAAACAGTACTGAAATATTCCAACTCTTGCATTTCAAGGAAAGAAAATCCAAAATCAACTTTGAAAAATCAAGAGAATGTAACTGTGAGAAGGTAAACCACGACAAAACACTACTTAAATATTCCAACTCTTGCATTTCAACGAAAGAAATTCAAAATGAACTTTGAAAAATTAAGAGAATGTAACTGTGATAAGGTAAACCACGACAAAACACTACTAAAATAATCCAACTCTTGCATTTCAATGGAAGAAATTCAAAATGAACTTTGAAAAATCATGAGAATGTAACTGTGACATGGTAAACCATGACAAAACACTACTGAATTATTCCAACTCTTGCATTTCACGAAAGAAATTCAAAATGAACTTTGAAAAATCAAGAGAATGTAACTGTGACAAGGTAAACCATGAAAAAAACACTACTGAAATATTCCATCTCTTGTATTTCAATTAAAGAAATCCAAAATGAACTTTGAAAAATCAAGAGAATGTAATTGTGACAAGGTAAATCACGACAAGACACTACTAAAATATTCCAACTCTTGCATTTCAATGAAAGAAATTCAAAATGAACTTTGAAAAATGAAGAGAATTTAACTGTGACAAGGTAAAGCACAACAAAACACTACTAAAATATTCCAACTCTTGCATTTGAACGAAAGAAATTCAAAATGAATTTTGAAAAATTAAGAGACTGTAACTGTGACAAGGTAAACCATGACAAAACACTACTGAAATAATCCAACTCTTGCATTTCAATGAAAGAAATTCAAAATGAACTTTGAAAAATCATGAGAATGTAACTGTGACATGGTAAACCATGACAAAACACTACTGAAATATTCCAACTCTTGCATTTCAACGAAAGAAATCCAAAATGAACTTTGAAAATCAAGAGAATGTAATTGTGAGATGGTGAACCACGACAAAACACTACTGAAATATTCCAACTCTTGCATTTCAATGAAAGAAATTCAAAATGAACTTTGAAAAATCAAGAGAATGTAACTGTGGCAAGGTAAACCATGACAAAACACTACTGAAATACTCCAAGTCTTGCGTTTCAACGAAAGAAATTAAGAATGAACTTTGAAAAAATCAAAAGAATGTAACTGTGACAAGGTAAACCATAACAAAACACTACTGAAATAATCCAACTCTTGCATTTCAACGATAGAAATCCAAAAATGAACTTTGAAAAATCAAGAGGATATAACTGTGACAAGGTAAACCACAACAAAACACTACTGAAATATTCCAACTCTTGCATTTCAAGGAAAGAAATCCAAAATGAACTTTGAAAAATCAAGAGAATGTAACTGTGAAAAGGTAAACCACGACAAAACACTATTGAAATATTCCAACTCTTGCATTTCAACGAAAGAAATCCAAAATGAACTTTGTAAAATCAAGAGAATGTAAGTGTGAGAATAAACCACAACAAAACACTACTGAGATAATCCATCTTTTGCATTCAATGAAAGAAATTCAAAATGAACTTTGAAAAATCATGAGAATGTAACTGTGACAAGGTTAACCACGACAAAACACTACTGAAATATTCAAACTCTTGCATTTCAACGAAAGAAATTCAAAATGAACTTTGAAAAATTAAGAGAATGTAACTGTGATAAGGTAAACCACGACAAAACACTACTGAAATAATCCAACTCTTGCATTTCAATGGAAGAAATTCAAAATGAACTTTGAAAAATCATGAGAATGTAACTGTGACATGGTAAACAATGACAAAGCACTACTGAAATATTCCAACTCTTTCATTTCAACGAAAGAAATCCAAAATGAACTTTGTAAAATCAAGAGAATGTAAGTGTGAGAATGTAAACTACAACAGAACACTACTGAAATAATCCATCTTTTGCATTTCAATGAAAGAAATTCAAAATGAACTTTGAAAAAATCAAGAGAATGTAACTGTGACAAGGTAAACCATAACAAAAAACTACTGAAAATATTCCAACTCTTGCATTTCACGAAAGAAATTCAAAATGAACCTTGAAAAACTTTGAAAAAATCATGAGAATGTAACTGCGACAAGGTAAACCATAACAAAACACTACTGAAATATTCCAACTGTTGCATTTCACGAAAGAATGAATTCAAAATTAACTTTGAAAAATCAAGAGAATGTAACTGTGACAAGGTAAAGCACAACAAAACACTACTGAAATATTCCAACTCTTGCATTTCAACGAAAGAAATACAAAATGAACTTTGACAAATCAAGAGAATGTATCTGTGACATGGTAAACCACGACGAAACACAACTGAAATAATCCAACTCTTGCATTTCAATGAAAGAAATTCAAAATGAACTTTGAAAAAATCATGAGAATGTAACTGTGATAAGGTAAAGCACAACAAGACACTACTGAAATAATCCAACTCTTGCATTTCAATGAAAGAAATTCAAAATGAACTTTGAAAAATCAAAAAAAATGTAACTGTGACATGGTAAACCATGACTAAACACTACCAAAATATTCCAGCTCTTGCATTTCAACGAAAGAAATCCAAAATGAACTTTGAAAAATCAAGAGAATGTAACTGTGAGATGGTAAACCACGACAAAACACTACTGAAATATTCCAACTCTTGCATTTCAATGAAAGAAATTCAACATGAACTTTGAAAAATCAAGAGAATGTAACTGTGTCATGGTAAACCATGACAAAACACTACTGAAATATTCCCAACTCTTGCATTTCAGCGAAAGAAATTAAAAAATGAACTTTGAAAAATCAAGAGAATGTAATTGTGACAAGGTAAACCATAACAAAACACTACTGAAATATTCCAACTCTTGCATTTCAACGATAGAAATCCAAAAATGAAGTTTTAAAAATCATGAGAATGTAACTGTGACAAGGTAAACCACGACAAAAAACTACTGAAATATTCCAACTCTTGCATTTCAAGGAAAGAAATCCAAAATGAACTTTGAAAAATCAAGACAATGCAACTGTGACAAGGTAAACCACGACAAAACACTACTGAAATATTCCAACTCTTGCCTTTCACGAACGAAATTCAAAATGAACTTTGAAAAATCAAGAGCATGTAACAGTGATATGGTAAACCATGCCAAAACACTACTGAAATATTCCAACTCTTGCATTTCAAGGAAATAAATTCAAAATCAACTTTGAAAAATCAAGAGAATGTAACAGTGACAAGGTAAACCATAACAAAACACTACTAAAATATTCCAACTCTTGCATTTCATGAAAGAAATTCAAAATGAACTTTGAAAAATCAAGAGAATTTAAAAATCCAAAATGAACTTTGAAAAATCAAGAGAATGTTACTGTGACAAGGTAAACCACGACAAAACACTACTGAAATATTCCAACTCTTGCATTTCAAGGAAAGAAGTCCAAAATGAACTTTGAAAAATCAAGAGAATGTAACTGTGAGAAGGTAAACCATAACAAAACACTACTGAAATATATCCAACTCTTGCATTTCAACGAAAGAAATCCAAAATGAACTTTGAAAAATCAAGAGAATGTATCTGTGACATGGTAAACCGCGACGAAACACTACTGAATTATTCCAACTCTTGCATTTCACGAAAATAATTCAAAATGAACTTTGAAAAATCAAGAGAATGTAACTGTGACAAGGTAAAGCACAACAAGACACTACTGAAATATTCCAACTCGTGCATTTCAACGAAAGAAATTCAAAATGAACTTTGAAAAATTAAGAGAATGTATCGGTGACATGGTAAACCACGACGAAACACTACTGAAATATTCCAACTCTTGCATTTCACGAAAGAAATTCAAAATGAACTTTGAAAAATCAAGAGAATGTAACTGTGACAAGGTGAACCATGACAAAACACTACTGAAATATTCCAACTCTTGCATTTCAAGTAAAGAAATCCACATTGAACTTTGAAAAATCAAGAGAATGTAACTATGACAAGGTAAACCACGACGAAACACTACTGAAATATTCCAACTCTTGCATTTCGAGGAAAAAAATCCAAAATGAACTTTGAAAAATCAATAGAATGTAACTGGGACAAGGTAAACCATGATAAAACACTACTGAAATATTCCAACTCTTGCATTTGACGAAAGAAATTCAAAATGAACTTTGAAAAATCAAGAGAATGTAACAGTGACAAGGTAAACCATAACAAAACACTACTGAAATATTCCAACTCTTGCATTTCATGAAAGAAATTCAAAATGAACTTTGAAAAATCAAGAGAATGTAAAAATCCAAAATGAACTTTGAAAAATCAAGAGAATGTTACTGTGACAAGGTAAACCACGACAAAACACTACTGAAATATTCCAACTCTTGCATTTCAAGGAAAGAAATCCAAAATGAACTTTGAAAAATCAATAGAATGTAACTGGGACAAGGTAAACCATGATAAAACACTACCGAAATATTCCAACTCTTGCATTTGACGAAAGAAATTCAAAGTGAACTTTGAAAAATCAAGAGAATGTAACTGTGGCAAGGTAAAGCACAACGAAACACTACTGAAATATTCCAACTCTTGCATTTCAACGAAAGAAATCCAAAATGAACTTTGAAAAATCAAGAGAATGTAACTGTGACAAGGTAAAGCACAACAAGACACTACTGAAATATTCCAACTCTTGCATTTCAACGAAAGAAATTCAAAATGAACTTTGAAAATTAAGAGAATGTAACTGTGACATGGTAAACCACGACAAAACACTGCTGAAACGAAAGAAATTCAAAATGAACTTTGAATAATTAAGAGAATGTAACTGTGACATGGTAAACCACGACAAAACACTACTGAAATATTCCAACTCTTGCATTTCACGAAAGAAATTCAAAATGAACTTTGAAAAATCAAGAGAATGTAACCGTGACAAGGTAAACCATAACAAAACACTACTGAAATATTCCAACTCTTGCATTTCAACGAAAGAAATTCAAAATGAACTTTGAAAAATTAAGAAAATGTAACTGTGAGATGGTAAACCACGACAAAACACTACTGAAATAATCCAACTCTTGCATTTCAATGAAAGAAATTCAAAATGAACTTTGAAAAATCAAGAGAATGTAACTGTGACATGGTAAACAATGACAAAGCACTACTGAAATATATTCCAACTCTTGCATTTTAACGAAAGAAATCCAAAATGAACTTTGAAAAATCAAGAGAATGTAATTGTGAGATGGTGAACCACGACAAAACACTACTGAAATATTCCAACTCTTGCATTTCAATGAAAGAAATTCAAAATGAACTTTGAAAAATCAAGAGAATGTAACTGTGGCAAGGTAAACCATGACAAAACACTACTGAAATATTCCAAGTCTTGCATTTCAACGAAAGAAATTAAAAATGAACTTTGAAAAAATCAAAAGAATGTAACTGTGACAAGGTAAACCATAACAAAACACTACTGAAATAATCCAACTCTTGCATTTCAACGATAGAAATCCAAAATAAACTTTGAAAAATCAAGAGAATGTAACTGTGACAAGGTAAACCACGACAAAACACTACTTAAATGTTCCAACTCTTGCATTTCAACGAAAGAAATTCAAAATGAACTTTGAAAAATTAAGAGAATGTAACTGTGACAAGGTAAACCATGACAAAACACTCTTGAAATATTCCAACTCTTGCATTTCAACGAAAGAAATTCAAAATGAACTTTGAAAAATCAAGAGAATGTAACTGTGACAAGGTAAACCATGACAAAAACACTACTGAAATATTCCATCTCTTGTATTTCAACGAAAATCCAAAATGAACTTTGAAAAATCAAGAGAATGTAATTGTGACAAGGTAAATCACGACAAGACACTACTAAAATATTCCAACTCTTGCATTTCAATGAAAGAAATTCAAGATGAATTTTAAAAAATTAAGAGAATGTAACTGTGACAAGGTAAACCACGACAAAAACACTACTGAAATAATCCAACTCTTGCATTTCAATGAAAGAAATTCAAAATGAACTTTGAAAAATCATGAGAATGTAACTGTGACATGGTAAACCATGACAAAACACTACTGAAATATTCCAACTCTTGCATTTCAACGAAAGAAATCCAAAATCAACTTTGAAAAATCAAGAGAATGTAATTGTGAGATGGTGAACCACGACAAAACACTACTGAAATATTCCAACTCTTGCATTTCAATGCAAGAAATTCACAATGAGCTTTGAAAAATCAAGAGAATGTAACTGTGGCAAGGTAAACCATGACAGAACACTACTGAAATATTCCATGTCTTGCATTTCAACGAAAGAAATTAAAAATGAACTTGGAAAAAATCAAGAGAATGTAACTGTGACAAGGTAAACCATAACAAAACACTACTGAAATATTCCAACTCTTGCATTTCACGAAAGAAATTCAAAATGAACTTTGAAAAACTTTGAAAAAATCAAGAGAATGTAACTGTGACAAGGTAAAACCATAAACAAACACTACTGAAATATTCCAACTTCTGCATTTCACGAAAGAAATTCAAAATGAACTTTGAAAAACTTTAAAAAAATCAAGAGAATGTAACTGTGACAATGTAAACCATAACAAAACACTACTGAAATATTCCAACTGTTGCATTTCACGAAAGAAATTCAAAATGAACCTTGAAAAATCAAGAGAATGTAACTGTGACAAGGTAAAGCACAACAAAACACTACTGAAATATTCCAACTCTTGCATTTCAACGAAAGAAATACAAAATGAACTTTGAAAAATTAAGAGAATGTAACTGTGACAAGGTAAAGCACAACAAAACACTAATGAAATATTCCAACTCTGCATTTCAACGAAAGAAATTCAAAATGAACTTTGAAAAATCAAGAGAATGTAACTGTGACAAGGTAAAGCACAACAAAACACTACTGAAATATTCCAACTCTTGCATTTCAACGAAAGAAATTCAAAATGAACTTGGAAAAATCAAGAGACTGTAACTGTGACAAGGTAAACCATGACAAAAACACTACTGAAATATTCCATCTCTTCTATTTCAACGAAAGAAATCCAAAATGAACTTTGAAAAATCAAGAGAATGTATCTGTGACAAGGTAAACCACGACAAAACACTACTGAAATAATCCAACTCTTGCATTACAATGAAAGAAATTCAAAATGAACTTTGAACAATCATGAGAATGTAACTGTGACATGGTAAACCATGACAATACACTACTGAATTATTCCAACTCTTGATTTCACGAAAGAAATTCAAAAAGAACTTTGAAAAATCAAGAGAATGTAACTGTGACAAGGTAAACCATGAAAAAAACACTACTGAAATATTCCATCTCTTGTATTTCAATTAAAGAAATCCAAAATGAACTTTGAAAAATCAAGAGAATGTAATTGTGACAAGGTAAATCACGACAAGACACTACTAAAATATTCCAACTCTTGCATTTCAATGAAAGAAATTCAAAATCAACTTTGAAAAATCAAGAGAATTTAACTGTGACAAGGTAAAGCACAACGAAACACTACTAAAATATTCCAACTCTTGCATTTCAACGAAAGAAATTCAAAATGAACTTTGAAAAATCAAGAGACTGTAACTGTGACAAGGTAAACCATGACAAAAACACTAGTGAAATATTCCATCTCTTGTATTTCAACGAAAGAAATCCAAAATGAACTTTGAAAAATCAAGAGAATGTAATTGTGACAAGGTAAATCACGACAAGACACTACTAAAATATTCCAACTCTTGCATTTCAATGAAAGAAATTCAAAATGAACTTTGAAAAATCAAGAGAATTTAACTGTGACAAGGTAAAGCACAACAAAACACTACTAAAATATTCCAACTCTTACATTTCAACGAAAGAAATTCAAAATGAATTTTGAAAAATTAAGAGAATGTAACTGTGACAAGGTAAACCACGACAAAACACTACTGAATTAATCCAACTCTTGCATTACAATGAAAAAATTCAAAATGAACTTTGAAAAATCATGAGAATGTAACTGTGACATGGTAAACCATGACAAAACACTACTGAAATATTCCAACTCTTGCATTTCAACGAAAGAAATCCAAAATGAACTTTGAAAAATCAAGAGAATGTAATTGTGAGATGGTGAACCACGACAAAACACTACTGAATTATTCCAACTCTTGCATTTCAATGAAAGAAATTCAAAATGAACTTTGAAAAATCAAGAGAATGTAACTGTGGCAAGGTAAACCATGACAAAACACTACTGAAATATTCCAAGTCTTGCATTTCAACGAAAGAAATTAAAAATGAACTTTGAAAAAATCAAAAGAATGTAACTGTGACAAGGTAAACCATAACAAAACACTACTGAAATAATCCAACTCTTGCATTTCAACGATAGAAATCCAAAAATGAACTTTGAAAAATCAAGAGGATGTAACTGTGACAAGGTAAACCACAACAAAACACTACTGAAATATTCCAACTCTTGCATTTCATGAAAGAAATTCAAAATGAACTTTGAAAAATCAAGAGAATGTAAAAATCCAAAATGAACTTTGAAAAATCAAGAGAATGTTACTGTGACAAGGTAAACCATGACAAAACAGTACTGAAATATTCCAACTCTTGCATTTCAAGGAAATAAATCCAAAATCAACTTTGAAAAATCAAGAGAATGTAACTGTGAGAAGGTAAACCACGACAAAACACTACTTAAATATTCCAACTCTTGCATTTCAACGAAAGAAATTCAAAATGAACTTTGAAAAATAAAGAGAATGTAACTGTGATAAGGTAAACCACGACAAAACACTACTGAAATAATCCAACTCTTGCATTTCAATGGAAGAAATTCAAAATGAACTTTGAAAAATCATGAGAATGTAACTGTGACATGGTAAACCATGACAAAACACTAGTGAATTATTCCAACTCTTGCATTTCACGAAAGAAATTCAAAATGAACTTTGAAAAATCAAGAGAATGTAACTGTGACAAGGTAAACCATGAAAAAAACACTACTGAAATATTCCATCTCTTGTATTTCAATTAAAGAAATCCAAAATGAACTTTGAAAAATCAAGAGAATGTAATTGTGACAAGGTAAATCACGACAAGACACTACTAAAATATTCCAACTCTTGCATTTCAATGAAAGAAATTCAAAATGATTTGAAAAATCATGAGAATGTAATTATGACAAGGTAAACCACGATATAACACTACTGAAATATTCCAACTCTTGCATTATATGAAAGAAATTCAAAATGAAATTTGATAAATCAAGAGAATGTAATTATGACAAGGTAAACCACGACATAACACTACTGAAATATTCCAACTCTTGCATTATATGAAAGAAATTCAAAATGAACTTTGAAAAATCATAAGAATGTAACTGTGACATGGTAAACCAGGACAAAACACTACTGAAATATTCCAACTCTTGCATTTCAACGAAAGAAATCCAAAATGAACTTTGAAAAATCAAGAGAATGTAACTGTGAGATGGTGAACCACGACAAAACACTACTGAAATATTCCAACTCTTGCATTTCAATGAAAGAAATTCAAACTGAACTTTGAAAAATCAAGAGAATGTAACTGTGGCAAGGTAAACCATGACAAAACACTACTGAAATATTCCAACTCTTGCAGTTTCAACGAAAGAAATCCAAAATGAACTTTGAAAAAATCAAAAGAATGTAACTGTGACAAGGTAAACCATAACAAAACACTACTGAAATACTCCAACTCTTGCATTTCAACGATAGAAATCCAAAAATGAACTTTGAAAAATCAAGAAGATGTAACTGTGACAAGGTAAACCCAACAAAACACTACTGAAATATTCCAACTCTTGCATTTCAAGGAAAGAAATCCAAAATGAACTTTGAAAAATCAAGAGAATGTAACTGTGACAAGGTAAACCACGACAAAACACTACTGAAATATTCCAACTCTTGCATTTCAACGAAAGAAATCCAAAATGAACTTTGAAAAATCAAGAGAATGTAACTGTGACAAGGTAAACCACAACAAAACACTACTTAAATATTCCAACTCTTGCATTTCAATGAAAGAAATTCAAAATGAACTTTGAAAAATCAAGAGAATGTAACTGTGACATGGTAAACCACGACAAAACACTACTGAAATATTCCAACTCTTGCATTTCAACGAAGAAATTCAAAATGAACTTTGAAAAATCATGAGAATGTAACTGTGATAATGGTAAACCACGACAAAACACTACTGAAATAATCCAACTCTTGCATTTCAATGGAAAGAAATTCAAAATGAACTTTGAAAAATCATGAGAATGTAACTGTGACATGGTAACCACTGACAAAACACTACTGAAATATTCCAACTCTTGCATTTCAACGAAAGAAATTCAAAATGAACTTTGAAAAATCAAGAGAATGTAACTTGTGATAAGGTAAACCACGACAAAACACTACTGAAATATTCCAACTCTTGCATTTCAATGAAAGAAATTCAAAATGAAACTTTGAAAAATCATGAGAATGTAACTGTGACAAGGTAAACCATGACAAGAACACTACTGAAGTATTCCAACTCTTGCATTTCAACGAAAGAAATTCAAAATGAACTTTGAAAAATCAAGAGAATGTAACTGTGACATGGTAAACCACGACAAAACACTACTAAAATATTCCAACTCTTGCATTTCAATGAAAGAAATTCAAAATGAACTTTGAAAAATCAAGAGAATGTAACTGTGACAAGGTAAACCACGACAAAACACTACTAAAATATTCCAACTCTTGCATTTCAATGAAAGAAATTCAAAATGAACTTTGAAAAATCAAGAGAATGTAACTGTGACAAGGTAAAGCACAGACAAAACACTACTGAAATATTCCAACTCTTGCATTTCAACGAAAGAAATTCAAAATGAACTTTGAAAAATCAAGAGAATGTAACTGTGACAAGGTAAACCACGACAAAACACTACTGAAATATTCCAACTCTTGCATTTCAACGAAAGAAATTCAAAATGAACTTTGAAAAATCAAGAGACTGTAACTGTGACAAGGTAAACCATGACAAAAACACTACTGAAATATTCCAACTCTTGCATTTCAACGAAAGAAATTCAAAATGAACTTTGAAAAATCAAGAGAATGTAACTGTGACAAGGTAAACCACGACAAAACACTACTGAAATAATCCAACTCTTGCATTTCAATGAAAGAAATTCAAAATGAACTTTGAAAAATCATGAGAATGTAACTGTGACATGGTAAACCATGACAAAACACTACTGAATATTCCAACTCTTGCATTTCAACGAAAGAAATTCAAAATGAACTTTGAAAAATCAAGAGAATGTAACTGTGACAAGGTAAACCATGACAAAACACTACTGAAATATTCCATCTCTTGCATTTCAATGAAAGAAATCCAAAATGAACTTTGAAAAATCAAGAGAATGTAACTGTGACAAGGTAAATCACGACAAGACACTACTAAATATTCCAACTCTTGCATTTCAATGAAAGAAATTCAAAATGAACTTTGAAAAATCAAGAGAATGTAACTGTGACAAGGTAACCACGACGAAACACTACTAAATATTCCAACTCTTGCATTTCAACGAAAAAAATTCAAAATGAACTTTGAAAAATTCAAGAGAATGTACTGTGACTAGGTAAACCACGACAAAACACTACTGAAATATTCCAACTCTTGCATTTCAATGAAAGAAATTCAAAATGAACTTTGAAAAATCATGAGAATGTAACTGTGACATGGTAAACCATGACAAAACACTACTGAAATATTCCAACTCTTGCATTTCAACGAAAGAAATTCAAAATGAACTTTGAAAAATCAAGAGAATGTAGTTGTGACATGGTAAACCACGACAAAACACTACTGAAATATTCCAACTCTTCCATTTCAACGACAGAAATTCAAAATGAACTTTGAAAAATCAAGAGAATGTAACTGTGGCAAGGTAAACCATGACAAAACACTACTGAAATATTCCAAGTCTTGCGTTTCAACGAAAGAATTAAAAATGAACTTTGAAAAAATCAAGAGAATGTAACTGTGACAAGGTAAACCATAACAAAACACTACTGAAATATTCCAACTCTTGCATTTCAACGATAGAAATCCAAAATGAACTTTGAAAAATCAAGAGAATTTAACTGTGACAAGGTAAACCACAACAAAACACTACTGAAATATTCCACTCTTGCATTTCAAGGAAAGAAATCCAAAATGAACTTTGAAAAATCAAGAGAATGTAACTGTGACAAGGTAAACCACGACAAAACACTATTGAAATATTCCAACTCTTGCATTTCAACGAAAGAAATCCAAAATGAACTTTGTAAAATCAAGAGAATGTAACTGTGAGAATGTAAACCACAACAAAACACTACTGAAATAATCCATCTCTTGCATTTCAATGAAAGAAATTCAAAATGAACTTTGAAAAATCATGAGAATGTAACTGTGACAAGGTTAACCACGACAAAACACTACTGAAATATTCCAACTCTTGCATTTCAACGAAAGAAATTCAAAATGAACTTTGAAAAATTAAGAGAATGTAACTGTGATAAGGTAAACCACGACAAAACACTACTGAAATAATCCAACTCTTGCATTTCAATGAAAGAAATTCAAAATGAACTTTGAAAAATCATGAGAATGTAACTGTGACATGGTAAACAATGACAAAGCACTACTGAAATATTCCAACTCTTGCATTTCAACGAAAGAAATCCAAAATGAACTTTGAAAAATCAAGAGAATGTAACTGTGTGATGGTGAACCACGACAAAACAATACTGAAATATTCCAACTCTTGCATTTCACAAAAGAAATTCAAAATGAACTTTGAAAAATCAAGAGAATGTAACTGTGACAAGGTAAACCATGACAAAACACTACTGAAATATTCCATCTCTTGTATTTCAACGAAAGAAATCCAAAATGAACTTTGAAAAATCAAGAGAATGTAATTGTGACAAGGTAAATCACGACAAGACACTACTAAAATATTCCAACTCTTGAATTTCAATGAAAGAAATTCAAAATGAACTTTGAAAAATCAAGAGAATTTAACTGTGACAAGGTAAAGCACAACAAAACGCTACTAAAATATTCCAACTCTTGCATTTCAACGAAAGAAATTCAAAATGAACTTTGAAAAATTAAGAGAATGTAACTGTGACAAGGTAAACCACGACAAAACACTACTGAAATAATCCAACTCTTGCATTTCAATGAAAGAAATTCAAAATGAACTTTGAAAAATCATGAGAATGTAACTGTGACATGGTAAACCATGACAAAACACTACTGAAATATTCCAACTCTTGCATTTCAACGAAAGAAATCCAAAATGAACTTTGAAAAATCAAGAGAATGTAACTGTGACAAGGTAAAGCACAACAAAACACTACTGAAATATTCCAACTCTTGCATTTCAACGAAAGAAATTCAAAATGAACTTTGAAAAATCAAGAGACTGTAACTGTGACAAGGTAAACCATGACAAAAACACTACTGAAATATTCCATCTCTTGTATTTCAACGAAAGAAATCCAAAATGAACTTTCAAAATCAAGAGAATGTATCTGTGACAAGGTAAACCACGACAAAACACTACTGAAATAATCCAACTCTTGCATTACAATGAAAGAAATTCAAAATGAACTTTGAAAAATCATGAGAATGTAACTGTGACATGGTAAATCATGACAAAACACTACTGAATTATTCCAACTCTTGCATTTCACGAAAGAAATTCAAAATGAACTTTGAAAAATCAAGAGAATGTAACTGTGACAAGGTAAACCATGAAAAAAACACCACTGAAATATTCCATCTCTTGTATTTCAATTAAAGAAATCCAAAATGAACTTTGAAAAATCAAGAGAATGTAATTGTGACAAGGTAAATCACGACAAGACACTACTAAAATATTCCAACTCTTGCATTTCAATGAAAGAAATTCAAAATGAACTTTGAAAAATCAAGAGAATTTAACTGTGACAAGGTAAAGCACAACGAAACACTACTAAAATATTCCAACTCTTGCATTTCAACGAAAAAAATTCAAAATGAATTTTGAAAAATTAAGAGAATGTAACTGTGACTAGGTAAACCACGACAAAACACTACTGAAATAATCCAACTCTTGCATTTCAATGAAAGAAATTCAAAATGAACTTTGAAAAATCATGAGAATGTAACTGTGACATGGTAAACCATGACAAAAACACTACTGAAATATTCCAACTCTTGCATTTCAACGAAAGAAATCCAAAATGAACTTTGAAAAATCAAGAGAATGTAGTTGTGAGATGGTGAACCACGACAAAACACTACTGAAATATTCCAACTCTTGCATTTCAATGAAAGAAATTCAAAATGAACTTTGAAAAATCAAGAGAATGTAACTGTGGCAAGGTAAACCATGACAAAACACTACTGAAATATTGCAAGTCTTGCGTTTCAACGAAAGAAATTAAAAATGAACTTTGAAAAAATCAAAAGAATGTAACTGTGACAAGGTAAACCATAACAAAACACTACTGAAATAATCCAACTCTTGCATTTCAACGATAGAAATCCAAAAATGAACTTTGAAAAATCAAGAGGATATAACTGTGACAAGGTAAACCACAACAAAACACTACTGAAATATTCCAGCTCTTGCATTTCAACGAAAGAAATCCAAAATGAACTTTGAAAAATCAAGAGAATGTAACTGTGACAAGGTAAACCACGACAAAACACTACTGAAATATTCCAACTCTTGCATTTCAACGAAAGAAATTAAAAATGAACTTTGAAAAATCAAAAGAATGTAACTGTGACAAGGTAAACCATAACAAAACACTACTGAAATAATCCAACTCTTGCATTTCAACGATAGAAATCCAAAAATGAACTTTGAAAAATCAAGAGGATGTAACTTTGACAAGGTAAACCACAACAAAACACTACTGAAATATTCCAACTCTTGCATTTCATGAAAGAAATTCAAAATGAACTTTGAAAAATCAAGAGAATGTAAAAATCCAAAATGAACTTTGAAAAATCAAGAGAATGTTACTGTGACAAGGTAAACCATGACAAAACAGTACTGAAATATTCCAACTCTTGCATTTCAAGGAAAGAAATCCAAAATCAACTTTGAAAAATCAAGAGAATGTAACTGTGAGAAGGTAAACCACGACAAAACACTACTTAAATATTCCAACTCTTGCATTTCAACGAAAGAAATTCAAAATGAACTTTGAAAAATTAAGAGAATGTAACTGTGATAAGGTAAACCACGACAAAACACTACTGAAATAATCCAACTCTTGCATTTCAATGGAAGAAATTCAAAATGAACTTTGAAAAATCATGAGAATGTAACTGTGACATGGTAAACCATGACAAAACACTACTGAATTATTCCAACTCTTGCATTTCACGAAAGAAATTCAAAATGAACTTTGAAAAATCAAGAGAATGTAACTGTGACAAGGTAAACCATGAAAAAAACACTACTGAAATATTCCATCTCTTGTATTTCAATTAAAGAAATCCAAAATGAACTTTGAAAAATCAAGAGAATGTAATTGTGACAAGGTAAATCACGACAAGACACTACTAAAATATTCCAACTCTTGCATTTCAATGAAAGAAATTCAAAATGAACTTTGAAAAATCAAGAGAATTTAACTGTGACAAGGTAAACCATGACAAAACACTACTGAAATAATCCAACTCTTGCATTTCAATGAAAGAAATTCAAAATGAACTTTGAAAAATCATGAGAATGTAACTGTGACATGGTAAACCATGACAAAACACTACTGAAATATTCCAACTCTTGCAGTTCAACGAAAGAAATCCAAAATGAACTTTGAAAATCAAGAGAATGTAATTGTGAGATGGTGAACCACGACAAAACACTACTGAAATATTCCAACTCTTGTATTTCAATGACAGAAATTCAAAATGAACCTTGAAAAATCAAGAGAATGTAACTGTGGCAAGGTAAACCATGACAAAACACTACTGAAATATTCCAAGTCTTGCGTTTCAACGAAAGAAATTAAAAATGAACTTTGAAAAAATCAAAAGAATGTAACTGTGACAAGGTAAACCATAACAAAACACTACTGAAATAATCCATCTCTTGCATTTCAACGATAGAAATCCAAAAATGAACTTTGAAAAATCAAGAGGATATAACTGTGACAAGGTAAACCACAACAAAACACTACTGAAATATTCCAACTCTTGCATTTCAATGAAAGAAATCCAAAATGAACTTTGAAAAATCAAGAGAATGTAACTGTGACAAGGTAAACCACGACAAAACACTACTGAAATATTCCAACTCTTGCATTTCAACGAAAGAAATCCAAAATGAACTTTGTAAAATCAAGAGAATGTAAGTGTGAGAATGTAAACCACAACAAAACACTACTAAAATAATCCATCTTTTGCATTTCAATGAAAGAAATTCAAAATGAACTTTGAAAAATCATGAGAATGTAACTGTGACAAGGTTAACCACGACAAAACGATACTGAAATATTCCAACTCTTGCATTTCAACGAAAGAAATTCAAAATGAACTTTGAAAAATTAAGAGAATGTAACTGTGATAAGGTAAACCACGACAAAACACTACTGAAATAATCCAACTCTTGTATTTCAATGGAAGAAATTCAAAATCAACTTTGAAAAATCATGAGAATGTAACTGTGACATGGTAAACAATGACAAAACACTACTGAAATATTCCAACTCTTGCATTTCAACGAAAGAAATCCAAAATGAACTTTGAAAAATCAAGAGAATGTAACTGTGTGATGGTGAACCACGACAAAACAATACTGAAATATTCCAACTCTTGCATTTCACAAAAGAAATTCAAAATGAACTTTGAAAAATCAAGAGAATGTAACTGTGACAAGGTAAACCATGACAAAAACACTACTGAAATATTCCATCTCTTGTATTTCAACGAAAGAAATCCAAAATGAACTTTGAAAAATCAAGAGAATGTAATTGTGACAAGGTAAATCACGACAAGACACTACTAAAATATTCCAACTCTTGCATTTCAATGAAAGAAATTGAAAATGAACTTTGAAAAATCAAGAGAATTTAACTGTGACAAGGTAAAGCACAACAAAACGCTTCTAAAATATTCCAACTCTTGCATTTCAACGAAAGAAATTCAAAATGAATTTTGAAAAATTAAGAGAATGTAACTGTGACAAGGTAAACCACGACAAAACACTACTGAAATAATCCAACTCTTGCATTTCAATGAAAGAAATTCAAAATGAACTTTGAAAAATCATGAGAATGTAACTGTGACATGGTAAACCATGACAAAACACTACTGAAATATTCCAACTCTTGCATTTCAACGAAAGAAATCCAAAATGAACGTTGAAAAATCAAGAGAATGCTATTGTGAGATGGTGAAACACGACAAAACACTACTGAAATATTCCAACTCCTGCATTTTAATGAAAGAAATTCAAAATGAACTTTGAAAAATCAAGAGAATGTAACTGTGGCAAGGTAAACCATGACAAAACACTACTGAAATATTCCAAGTCTTGCATTTCAACGAAAGAACTTAAAATGAACTTTGAAAAATCAAGAGAATGTAACAGTGACAAGGTAAACCATAACAAAACACCACTGAAATATTCCAACTCTTGCATTTCATGAAAGAAATTCAAAATGAACTTTGAAAAATTTTGAAAAAATCAAGAGAATGTAACTGTGACAAGGTAAACCATAATAAAAAACTACTGAAATATTCCAACTCTTGCATTTCACGAAAGAAATTCAAAATGAACTTTGAAAAACTTTGAAAAAATCAAGAGAATGTAACTGCGACAAGGTAAACCATAACAAAACACTACTGAAATATTCCAACTCTTGCATTTCACGAAAGAAATTCAAAATGAACTTTGAAAAATCAAGAGAATGTAACTGTGACAAGGTAAAGCACAACAAGACACTACTGAAATATTCCAACTCTTGCATTTCAAGGAAAGAAATTCAAAATGAACTTTGAAAAATCAAGAGAATGTAACTGTGACAAGGTAAACCACGACAAAACACTACTGAAATAATACAACTCTTGCATTTCAATGAAAGGAATTCAACATGAACTTTGAAAAAACAACAGAATGTAACTGTGGCATGGTAAACCATGACATAACACTACTGAAATATTCCAACTCTTGCATTTCAACGAAAGAAATTAAAAATAACTTTGAAAACTCAAGAGAATGTAATTGTGACATGGTAAACCATGACTAAACACTACTGAAATATTCCAGCTCTTGCATTTCAACGAAAGAAATCCAAAATGAACTTTAAAAATCAAGAGAATGTAGCTGTGAGATGGTAAACCACGACAAAGCACTACTGAAATATTCCAACTCTTGCATTTCAATGAAAGAAATTCAACATGAACTTTGAAAAATCAAGAGAATGTAACTGTGGCATGGTAAACCATGACAAAACACTACTGAAATATTCCAACTCTTGCATTTCAACGAAAGAAATTAAAAAATGAACTTTGAAAAATCAAGAGAATGTAATTGTGACAAGGTAAACCATAACAAAACACTACTGAAATATTCCAACTCTTGCATTTCAACGATAGAAATCCAAAAATGAAGTTTTAAAAATCATGAGAATGTAACTGTGACAAGGTAAACCACGACAAAAAAACTACTGAAATATTCCAACTCTTGCATTTCAAGGAAAGAAATCCAAAATGAACTTTGAAAAATCAAGACAATGTAACTGTGACAAGGTAAACCACGACAAAACACTACTGAAATATTCCAACTCTTGCCTTTCACGAACGAAATTCAAAATGAACTTTGAAAAATCAAGAGCATGTAACAGTGATATGGGAAACCATGCCAAAACACTACTGAAATATTCCAACTCTTGCATTTCAAGGAAAGAAATTCAAAATCAACTTTGAAAAATCAAGAGAATGTAACAGTGACAAGGTAAACCATAACAAAACACTACTGAAATATTCCAACTCTTGCATTTCATGAAAGAAATTCAAAATGAACTTTGAAAAATCAAGAGAATTTAAAAATCCAAAATGAACTTTGAAAAATCAAGAGAATGTTACTGTGACAAGGTAAACCACGACAAAACACTACTGAAATATTCCAACTCTTGCATTTCAAGGAAAGAAATCCAAAATGAACTTTGAAAAATCAAGAGAATTTAACTGTGAGAGGGTAAACCATAACAAAACACTACTGAAATATTCCAACTCTTGTATTTCAACAAAAGAAATACAAAATGAACTTTGAAAAATCAAGAGAATGTAACTGTGACGCGGTAAAGCACAACAAGACACTACTGAAATATTCCAACTCTTGCATTTCAACGAAAGAAATTCAAAATGAACTTTGAAAAATTAAGAGAATGTATCTGTGACATGGTAAACCACGACGAAACACTACTGAAATATTCCAACTCTTGCAATTCACGAAAGAAATTCAAAATGAACTTTGAAAAATCAAGAGAATGTAACTGTGACCAGGTAAACCATGACAAAACACTACTGAAATATTCCAACTCTTGCATTTCAAGGAAAGAAATCCAAATGAACTTTGAAAAATCAATAGAATGTAACTGGGACAAGGTAAACCATGATAAAACACTACTGAAATATTCCAACTCTTGCATTTCAAGGAAAGAAATCCAAAATGAACTTTGAAAAATCAATAGAATGTAACTGGGACAAGGTAAACCATGATAAAACACTACTGAAATATTCCAACTCTTGCATTTCAACGAAAGAAATTCAAAATGAACTTTGAAAAATTAAGAGAATGTAACTGTGAGATGGTAAACCACGACAAAACACTACTGAAATAATCCAACTCTTGCATTTCAATGAAAGAAATTCAAAATGAACTTTGAAAAATCAAGAGAATGTAACTGTGACATGGTAAACAATGACAAAGCACGACTGAAATATTCCAACTCTTGCATTTCAACGAAAGAAATCCAAAATGAACTTTGAAAAATCAAAAGAATGTAATTGTGAGATGGTGAACCACGACAAAACACTACTGAAATATTCCAACTCTTGCATTTCAATGAAAGAAATTCAAAATGAATTTTGAAAAATCAAGAGAATGTAACTGTGGCAAGGTAAACCATGACAAAACACTACTGAAATATTCCAACTCTTGCATTTCAGCGAAAGAAATTCAAAATGAACTTTGAAAAATTAAGAGAATGTAACTGTGACAAGGTAAACCACGACAAAACACTACTGAAATATTCCAACTCTTGCATTTCAAGGAAAGAAATCCAAAATGAACTTTGAAAAATCAAGAGAATGTAACTGTGACAAGGTAAACCACGACAAAACACTACTTAAATATTCCAACTCTTGCATTTCAACGAAAGAAATTCAAAATGAACTTTGAAAAATTAAGAGAATGTAACTGTTACAAGGTAAACCATGACAAAACACTATCGAAATATTCTAACTCTTGCATTTCAACGAAAGAATTCCAAAATGAACTTTGTAAAATCAAGAGAATGTAAGTGTGAGAATGTAAATCACAACAAAACACTACTGAAATAATCCATCTTTTGCATTTCAATGAAAGAAATTCAAAATGAACTTTGAAAAATCATGAGAATGTAACTGTGAGAAGGTTAACCACGACAAAACACTACTGAAATATTCCAACTCTTGCATTTCAACGAAAGAAATTCAAAATGAACTTTGAAAAATTAAGAGAATGTAACTGTGATAAGGTAAACCACGACAAAACACTACTGAAATAATCCAACTCTTGCATTTCAATGGAAGAAATTCAAAATGAACTTTGAAAAATCATGAGAATGTAACTGTGACATGGTAAACCATGACAAAGCACTACTGAAATATTCCAACTCTTGTATTTCAACGAAAGAAATCCAAAATGAACTTTGAAAAATCAAGAGAATGTAACTGTGTGATGGTGAACCACGACAAAACACTACTGAAATATTCCAACTCTTGCATTTCACGAAAGAAATTCAAAATGAACTTTGAAAAATCAAGAGAATGTAACTGTGACAAGGTAAACCATGACAAAAACACTACTGAAATATTCCATCTCTTGTATTTCAACGAAAGAAATCCAAAATGAACTTTGAAAAATCAAGAGGATGTAATTGTGACAAGGTAAATCACGACAAGATACTACTAAAATATTCCAACTCTTGCATTTCAATGAAAGAAATTCAAAATGAACTTTGAAAAATCAAGAGAATTTAAACTTTGACAAGGTAAAGCACAACAAAACACTACTAAAATGTTCCAACTCTTGCATTTCAACGAAAGAAATTCAAAATGAATTTTGAAAGATTAAGAGAATGTAACTGTGACAAGGTAAACCACGACAAAACACTACTGAAATAATCCAACTCTTGCATTTCAATGAAAGAAATTCAAAATGAACTTTGAAAAATCAAGAGAATGTAACTGTGAGATGGTGAACCACGACAAAACACTACTGAAATATTCCAACTCTTGCATTTCAATGAAAGAAATTCAAAATGAACTTTGAAAAATCAAGAGAATGTAACTGTGACAAGGTAAACCATAAAAAAACACTACTGAAATATTCCAACTCCTGCATTTCACGAAAGAAATTCAAAATGAACTTTGAAAAACTTTGAAAAAATCAAGAGAATGTAACTGTGACAATGTAAACCATAACAAAACATTACTGAAATATTCCAACTGTTGCATTTCACGAAAGAAATTCAAAATGAACTTTGAAAAATCAAGAGAATGTAACTGTGACAAGGTAAAGCACAACAAAACACTGCTGAAATATTCCAACTCTTGCATTTCAACGAAAGAAATACAAAATGAACTTTGAAAAATTAAGAGAATGTAACTGTGACAAGGTAAAGCACAACAAAACACTAATGAAACATTCCAACTCTTGCATTTCAACGAAAGAAATTCAAAATGAACTTTGAAAAATCAAGAGAATGTAACTGTGACAAGGTAAAGCACAACAAAACACTACTGAAATATTCCAACTCTTGCATTTCAACGAAAGAAATTCAAAATGAACTTCGAAAAATCAAGAGAATGTAACTGTGACAAGGTAAACCATGACAAAAACACTACTGAAATATTCCAACTCTTGCATTTCAACGAAAGAAATCCAAAATGAACTTTGAAAAATCAAGAGAATGTAACTGTGACAAGGTAAACCACGACAAAACACTACTGAAATAATCCAACTCTTGCATTACAATGAAAGAAATTCAAAATGAACTTTGAAAAATCATGAGAATGTAACTGTGACATGGTAAACCATGACAAAACACTACTGAATTATTCCAACTCTTGCATTTCACGAAAGAAATTCAAAATGAACTTTGAAAAATCAAGAGAATGTAACTGTGACAAGGTAAACCATGAAAAAAACACTACTGAAATATTCCATCTCTTGTATTTCAATTAAAGAAATCCAAAATGAACTTTTAAAAATCAAGAGAATGTAATTGTGACAAGGTAAATCACGACAAGACACTACTAAAATATTCCAACTCTTGCATTTCAATGAAAGAAAGTCAAAATGAACTTTGAAAAATCAAGAGAATTTAACTGTGACAAGGTAAAGCACAACAAAACACTACTAAAATATTCCAACTCTTGCATTTCAACGAAAGAAATTCAAAATGAATTTTGAAAAATTAAGAGAATGTAACTGTGACTAGGTAAACCACGACAAAACACTACTGAAATAATCCAACTCTTGCATTTCAATGAAAGAAATTCAAAATGAACTTTGAAAAATCATGAGAATGTAACTGTGACATGGTAAACCATGACAAAACACTACTGAAATATTCCAACTCTTGCATTTCAACGAAAGAAATCCAAAATGAACTTTGAAAAATCAAGAGAATGTAATTGTGAGATGGTGAACCACGACAAAACACTACTGAAATATTCCAACTCTTCCATTTCAATGAAAGAAATTCAAAATGAACTTTGAAAAATCAAGAGAATGTAACTGTGGCAAGGTAAACCATGACAAAACACTACTGAAATATTCCAAGTCTTGCGTTTCAAAGAAAGAAATTAAAAATGAACTTTGAAAAAATCAAAAGAATGTAACTGTGACAAGGTAAACCATAACAAAACACTACTGAAATAATCCAACTCTTGCATTTCAACGATAGAAATCCAAAAATGAACTTTGAAAAATCAAGAGGATATAACTGTGACAAGGTAAACCACAACAAAACACTACTGAAATATTCCAACTCTTGCATTTCAAGGAAAGAAATCCAAAATGAACTTTGAAAAATCAAGAGAATGTAACTGTGACAAGGTAAACCACGAAAAAACACTATTGAAATATTCCAACTCTTGCATTTCAACGAAAAAAATCCAAAATGAACTTTGTAAAATCAAGAGAATGTAAGTGTGAGAATGTAAACCACAACAAAACACTACTGAAATAATCCATCTTTTGCATTTCAATGAAAGAAATTCAAAATGAACTTTGAAAAATCATGAGAATGTAACTGCGACAAGGTTAACCACGACAAAACACTACTGAAATATTCCAACTCTTGCATTTCAACGAAAGAAATTCAAAATGAACTTCGAAAAATTAAGAGAATGTAACTGTGATAAGGTAAACCACGACAAAACACTACTGAAATAATCCAACTCTTGCATTTCAATGGAAGAAATTCAAAATGAACTTTGAAAAATCATGAGAATGTAACTGTGACATGGTAAACTATGACAAAACACTACTGAAATATTCCAACTCTTGCTTTTCAAAGAAAGAAATCCAAAATGAACTTTGAAAAATTAAGAGAATGTAACTGTGTGATGGTGAACCACGACAAAACAATACTGAAATATTCCAACTCTTGCATTTCACGAAAGAAATTCAAAATGAACTTTGAAAAATCAAGAGAATGTAACTGTGACAATGTAAACCATGACAAAAACACTACTGAAATATTCCATCTCTTGTATTTCAACGAAAGAAATCCAAAATGAACTTTGAAAAATCAAGAGAATGTAATTGTGACAAGGTAAATCACGACAAGACACTACTAAAATATTCCAACTCTTGCATTTCAATGAAAGAAATTCAAAATGAACTTTGAAAAATCAAGAGAATTTAACTGTGACAAGGTAAAGCACAACAAAACACTACTAAAATATTCCAACTCTTGCATTTCAACGAAAGAAATTCAAAATGAATTTTGAAAAATTAAGAGAATGTAACTGTGACAAGGTAAACCACGACAAAACACTACTGAAATAATCCAACTCTTGCATTTCAATGAAAGAAATTCAAAATGAACTTTGAAAAATCATGAGAATGTAACTGTGACATGGTAAACCATGACAAAACACTACTGAAATATTCCAACTCTTGCATTTCAACGAAAGAAATCCAAAATGAACTTTGAAAAATCAAGAGAATGTAATTGTGAGATGGTGAACCACGACAAAACACTACTGAAATATTCCAACTCCTGCATTTTAATGAAAGAAATTCAAAATGAACTTTGAAAAATCAAGAGAATGTAACTGTGGCAAGGTAAACCATGACAAAACACTACTGAAATATTCCAAGTCTTGCATTTCAACGAAAGAAATTAAAAATGAACTTTGAAAAAATCAAGAGAATGTAACTGTGACAAGGTAAACCATAACAAAACACTACTGAAATATTCCAACTCTTGCATTTCATGAAAGAAATTAAAAATGAACTTTGAAAAACTTTGAAAAAATCAAGAGAATGTAACTGTTACAAGGTAAACCATAACAAAAAACTACAGAAATATTCCAACTCTTGCATTTCACGAAAGAAATTCAAAATGAACTTTGAAAACTTTGAAAAAATCAAGAGAATGTAACTGCGACAAGGTAAACCATAACAAAACACTACTGAAATATTCCAACTGTTGCATTTCACGAAAGAAATTCAAAATGAACTTTGAAAAATCAAGAGAATGTAACTGTGACAAGGTAAAGCACAACAAAACACTACTGAAATATTCCAACTCTTGCATTTCAACGAAAGAAATACAAAATGAACTTTGAGAAATCAAGAGAATGTATCTGTGACATGGTAAACCACGACGAAACACAACTGAAATAATCCAACTCTTGCATTTCAATGAAAGAAATTCAAAATGAACTCTGAAAAAATCATGAGAATGTAACAGTGACAAGGTAAACCATAACAAAACACTACTGAAATATTCCAACTCTTGCATTTCATGAAAGAAATTCAAAATGAACTTTGAAAAATCAAGAGAATTTAAAAATCCAAAATGAACTTTGAAAATCAAGAGAATGTTACTGTGACAAGGTAAACCACGACAAAACACTACTGAAATATTCCAACTCTTGCATGTCAAGGAAAGAAATCCAAAATGAACTTTGAAAAATCAAGAGAATGTAACTGTGACAAGGTAAACCATAACAAAACACTACTTAAATATTCCAACTCTTGCATTTCAACGAAAGAAATCCAAAATGAACTTTGAAAAATCAAGAGAATGTAACTGTGACAAGGTAAAGCACAACAAGACACTACTGAAATAATCCAACTCTTGCATTTCAACGAAAGATTTTCAAAATGAACTTTGAAAAATTAAGAGAATGTATCTGTGAGATGGTAAACCACGACAAAACACTACTGAAATATTCCAACTCTTGCATTTCAAGGAAAGAAATTCAAAATCAACTTTGAAAAATCAAGAGAATGTAACAGTGACAAGGGAAACCATAACAAAACACTACTAAAATATTCCAACTCTTGCATTTCATGAAAGAAATTCAAAATGAACTTTGAAAAATCAAGAGAATTTAAAAATCCAAAATGAACTTTGAAAAATCAAGAGAATGTTACTGTGACAAGGTAAACCACGACAAAACACTACTGAAATATTCCAACTCTTGCATTTCAAGGAAAGAAATCCAAAATGAACTTTGAAAAATCAAGAGAATGTAACTGTGAGAAGGTAAACCATAACAAAACACTACTGAAATATTCCAACTCTTGCATTTCAACGAAAGAAATCCAAAATGAACTTTGAAAAATCAAGAGAATGTAACTGTGACAAGGTAAAGCACAACAAGACATTACTGAAATAATCCAACTCTTGCATTTCAACGAAAGAAATTCAAAATGAACTTTGAAAAATTAAGAGAATGTATCTGTGACATGGTAATCCACGACGAAACACTACTGAAATATTCCAACTCTCGCATTTCACGAAAGAAATTCAAAATGAACTTTGAAAAATCAAGAGAATGTAACTGTGACAAGGTAAACCATGACAAAACACTACTGAAATATTCCAACTCTTGCATTTCAAGGAAAGAAATCCACAATGAACTTTGAAAAATCAATAGAATGTAACTGGGACAAGGTAAACCATGATAAAACACTACTGAAATATTCCAACTCTTGCATTTGACGAAAGAAATTCAAAATGAACTTTGAAAAATCAAGAGAATGTAACAGTGACAAGGTAAACCATAACAAAACACTACTGAAATATTCCAACTCTTGCATTTCATGAAAGAAATTCAAAATGAACTTTGAAAAATCAAGAGAATGTAAAAATCCAAAATGAACTTTAAAAAATCAAGAGAATGTTACTGTGACAAGGTAAACCACGACAAAACACTACTGGAATATTCCAACTCTTGCATTTCAAGGAAAGAAATCCAAAATGAACTTTGAAAAATCAATAGAATGTAACTGGGACAAGGTAAACCATGATAAAACACTACTGAAATATTCCAACTCTTGCATTTGACGAAAGAAATTCAAAGTGAACTTTGAAAAATCAAGAGAATGTAACTGTGACAAGGTAAAGCACAACGAAACACTACTGAAATATTCCAACTCTTGCATTTCAACGAAAGAAATCCAAAATGAACTTTGAAAAATCAAGAGAATGTAACTGTGACAAGGTAAAGCACAACAAGACACTACTGAAATATTCCAACTCTTGCATTTCAACGAAAGAAATTCAAAATGAACTTTGAAAAATTAAGAGAATGTAACTGTGACATGGTAAACCACGACAAAACACTACTGAAACGAAAGAAATTCAAAATGAACTTTGAATAATTAAGAGAATGTAACCGTGACAAGGTAAACCATAACAAAACACTACTGAAATATTCCAACTCTTGCATTTCAACGAAAGAAATTCAAAATGAACTTTGAAAAATTAAGAGAATGTAACTGTGAGATGGTAAACCACGACAAAACCCTACTGAAATAATCCAACTCTTGCATTTCAATGAAAGAAATTCAAAATGAACTTTGAAAAATCAAGAGAATGTAAAAATCCAAAATGAACTTTGAAAAATAAAAAAAAGTTAAAAAAATTGTTGGGGGGGGGGGGGTTGGAGGGAGGGTGGAGGGATAGGGGTTGGAGGGATGGTGGAGGGATAGGGTTGAGGGATAGGGGTAGGACTTGGGGCCTAAGTATCAGAAGAAATTGTTTGTCTAGTATGCATCTCAAATCATCGTGGTATGCATATTCTCATGATGATGCCATAAAAATGCCCCGAAACATGTCACTTTTAACACCTATCAAAAATCCAATTGATAAATCGAATGTGCTTGAACTTGTTCAATGGAATGAACCTGTTACGATATTGTGAGGCTTAACATCAGTTGGGCAATGTCCCAGAAACAATTCATCGGATGTATTTCTAAAATCATAATATGTTCAAAGGCTTGTTGGTTCAGTCGATTAACGTTTCGTTCTTTTACCTTAAGAAATCACGGGTCTCACGTTCGATTCCTACATCAAACATAAATTTTATATAAATCAATGGGAAGATACTTAGAATGTAAAAAATCATATCATTGGAAAAGAAAAATATCGTCATTAGAGTACAATAAAATGACATCAATAAAAAAAACTATTAAAATAAAAAAAAATAATTAATGTAATTATGTAAATTAATGTAATTATGTAAATTCATTAATAATAAATTAATTTATGTAAATTAGTTCAAGGTTAAACATAAGTCAACCACACCTAACAAATTAAATTACAAAAAGAATTTCACAATTTCATACAAAGGAATCATCACGCACTTTGAACACAGATCAACACGAATTTTCACGGTGGTTGAATTCTGGTCATTGCACTGTCTACTTGTATGGCGGGTGTACTGTGCGCTACTTATCATTATAAATATATGGTGGGACTGTCCGCTCTCTATCGTTATAGCTATATAGGGGGACTGCCCGCTCTCTATCGTTATATACATACTACTGATAGGTAAGGTTAAACTTAATGAAATTTTGTATATTTGAAGTCAGCATAAAAACCCGATTCTTTTGATGTATCTATTGGTATCAAAATTTTGTTTTTAGAGTTTCGGTCACTATTGAGCCGGATCGCTCCTTAGTTACAGTTCGTTACCACGAACTGTTAAATTATGACTACCACAGTTAAAATATGTCCACCACAGCTAGATTATGCTTATACTGTAATTATCTTTTGACCTCCTTTAAATATTTAAATAAATTTTCTAAACTTATAATCTGATATTAATAGCGTATCAAATCTAATTATTCATATCTTCACAGCACGTAAACCAATTTTGAATATAGCGTCAGGGACGTTCATTGAAAATAAAACCTTGGCCGACGAAATATTTGAAACAAATCAATTCAAATAGAGAAGGATAAAATTACTGGCAAAAACTGTCGATAATCTTGCCTTTGTTATTCTTCCTAACTCTAATTACTTTCTAGTCCCTAAAACTCAGGTGATTGATGTAGCATTCTACAGGCAGAGGTGTCAGATCGCAGCCAAGTCTAATGAAAAGTAAAAACTAGTGGCCGAGTTTATACAGGGACTAGTTTACGTCGGGACTTACGCATGAAGCAAGGCAAGAAATTTTATATTTTCCTGAGTTTCTAGGCACTTCGGGTTCAAATTGTCATATAATTTTTTTTTACTATTGGCACCTCCCACACTCCCCCCTCCATGAAAAAAATCTTGCGTACTTGCAGTACAGGCGAAACATAAAGTACCTTCACTAAAAAAAAAAAAGTACCTTCGCTAAACATGAAACATAAAGTACCTTCATTGTCTAGTGGCAAATACATCAATAAAAGTAACATGGCTCCCTCTTCACGGTTATACTGTGCCAATATTTGAAGGAGCCAAACCCATCTCTCAGGTGGCGTTGAGGCGGCCTCTACAAAAAGCTTCAAATAATGGTAACGTATCCTGTTGATCAGCAAGCGCGGCCTCGGCCACTCTTGGAAAATGGCCCCTGTATCCAATTCTCAAAAGTTCTTTAAACTTTTTTTTAATTCTGTTTTGTTTATCTATGGCCATCAATACCTGAAATATTAGAAATTTTGGCATTAAACAAATTAAATTTCTCTTTGCTACATATTAGCTTATTAAACTTGAGGGGTATGGGTATGCGCTAAAAATAATGCGTTGAGTTTTGAAATATATGAAAAAAATAAGTTTTTTATGGTTCTAGGCGTTTATCCGCCCGGTGGTTACCCCCTCCCCCCCAGAAATCAGCCCCCGCGGAAAATACGCCCCCCCCCGTGTAAAATAAGGCTTTCCAAATTTGAGAATTTTATTTGAGTTTTGCTTTTTTGTTTCCGTAGGGGGAAGGAATTTCGGTACTTGTGTATTATGCGCCACTCACTCAAGTTTAAGCTGTGTAAAATTCGAGAACAAACCCTTTTTTTCGTTGGTTTCTTCGTTACCTTAGAAATAAATTAAGGCTATAGATTTGCACACTAGGGGGGAGGTGGGCTGAAGTATAGCAGGTCTGCATGCAAAATGTGGTTGGTACAATTATTCTGCATATTAGATAGATATATAGATAAGTGTATTTTAAAGCCAAATATACGGCCATGAACACAATCAAATAACATAAATGAAAGGCACAAATAACACAAATTTTGATCAGCGATCATCATAAAAAACTTAAATGAAACACTAGATTAGCCAAATAATAGTACTTAATACTCGGAAAAATGGTCATTGAAAAAAAACACTTAACACTTTGAAAGAAAACTTAAATGAAGCATTACATATACTTTATACTGGGATTTTTTTTTCTTTTTTTTAGTTTTTTTTTTCAATAATTTTTAAGTGGCCATAGACCTAAAGAGAATTGTTTTCTGACATCAAAGTGTCCAAATACTTTACTCAAATAAAATTCTCAAATTTGGAAAGCCTTCTTTTCCACGGGAGGGAGGGAGGGGTATTTTACGCGGAGGGAGGTGTATTTTACGGGGAGGGGGTATTTACCTGGGGTTGGGGTAAAGCTTGAAGTCAGAAAAAAAATTCTTTCTAGGTATGAGGCCACTAAAAAGTCACAGAAGAATAGCGAGATATCTGGAAATTTTGTTAACTATAAAAAAAAATCCCAGTAGAAAGTACATGTAATTTTTCATTTTAGTGTTTTTTTTCCAAGTGTTAAATGTTTTCTTTTTCAATGACCGTTTTCCAAGTATTAAATACTATTATTAGGTTAATGTAGTGTTTCATTTAAGTGTTTTATGATGATCGTTGATCAAATTTTATGTTATTTGTGTCTTTCATTTATGTTATTTGATTGTAATCATGGCAGTATATTTGGCTTTAAAATACAATTATCTATCTATCTATCTAGCCGACCCACTATACTTTACCCCCCCCCCCGTAATGCGCAAATCTATAGCACAAATTTATTTCTAAAGTAACGAAGAAACTAACAAAAAAAAACAAAAAAACGGTGTGTTCTCGAATTTTACACAGCGTAAACTTGAGTGAGTGGCGCATAATACACAATTACCAAAATTCCTTCCCCCTACGAAAATCAAATAAATAAAACTCAAATAAAATTCTCGGAAATTCTAAAATTCAAATTTGGAAAGCCTTATTTTCCACAGGGGGGGGGGTATTTACCGGGGGGTATTTTCCGCGAAAGGGGGGTATTCTCCGCCCGCGGGAGGCATTTTCCAGGGGGTAATCACCGGGGGGGGGGGGGCTAAACACCCCCCCCCGTTTTTTTTTTTCGTTTATTTAAGGGGTAAATTTTGCATACAGGTCATCATCCACTCATGACGTAAAAACTATTACTCTCCTACGACAACTGATCCGGAATTAAAAACTATTTATTTTTATTTGTGTTTCCGCTTTCCAATTTGCAACTTGGAATTGCTGCAACTTTTTTTTGCGAAGAAATACAGGTGTATTTTTGGATTCAATGTACCACAAAAACGCAGAACTGCTGCTGTACTATGTAACTGACAAATTAAAAGGAATTCGGTTTATATGTGCGAGCACATAACCTAAACTAAATTAACCTTAAAAATGAATAAAACCCAAATTTATTTTTTTAAAAATGTGCAAAAATGTACCCAATTATTAAAGGAAATCAAATATAATTAATAAAAACAGATGTATTTTAAACATGGATGTTCTTATTTCTGAAAATTAAAATCCAACTTGATTAGAAAATCAGATATTATTAATAAAACTGGACATGCACCTACGAAAGGTTAGGAAATCTAGCTCAGAAAAGTCCAAAATAGCAAACTAAACATACCAAATCATGAGTTTCATGCAAGAAACATCTACGAATGGTTAAGAAACCTAGCTAAGAAAATGTTATTAATAAAATCAAATGTATTTTTAAACTGGGATGTTCATATTTCTGAAAACTAAAACCCAACTTTATTAAAAAAAAATACAAAAATGTACCAAATTATTAAAGGTCATCAAATATTATTAATAAAATCAGATATATTTTAAACATGGATGTTCTTATTTCTGAAAATTAAAACCCAACTTGATTAGAAAATGAAATATTATTTAATCCAATATTATTAAATTTTTTTATTGTATACATGTTTCTATGACTTTTGTACTTTCACACAAGTTTATTCTTTATGGATAATACTAAATGAATCTCTTTCGTTTTCATTATACTCGATATTAAATGATCACTTTGAAACAGGTTTACAATTCGTACAAAAAAATGATTTCTGAGATTTTAAGATATACATATTACGGACATATTATAGACAAAATATGGACATAATTTGGCTGAAAAGGACACATTTTTGGATGCTAAAGGGACATATTTATTGACCCAAAAATTGGCAACCCTGATAATAAATCCTTATAAACTATTTTTACCTCACAACAGCAAATGTGTAATCATGGCTTAATCTCGCAAGAAGATATTATACTATTTGGTCCTAGGTAATTGGATAGATGAGTAAGGTTAAAACCTCGTTCAAGTGCACGTTTGTCTCAATTACTGGATTAGTATGACAGTCCTTTTCTTCTCCCTCTCTCCTTTTTTTTTCTTGCCAAGTAATTAGGATACCTCTAAAACATTACATGCTTGGGCTTCCTTTTGAAAACCAAATGTTTGCCTTTGAGATTAATTTTGCTATTAGTCTGTAAAGTTTGATGAGGGTCTTACGGTATTTATTTAGCCTTGGCCCCCTCATAAGGAGACATGTTAAGAAAACAATTCTTACTTTAAAATATGTATAATGATCCTAGTTCTTATATTATCCAAGGGGAGAACCTTTATCATCAAGTCTTTCCTCTAAAAATCCTCAAAAGTGAAAAAGTTTCCAAATATCACCACGTTAAATGATCCTAGTTCTTATATTATCCAAGGGGACCTTCGCCACTGCTATTTAAAAATAAAAATAAAATAAAAAGACCAGCATGAGCGCTATCTATAAAAGAACTTATTAGGTGGCAATTTAAAGCGGCAATTTAAAAAGACTTAAGCATTGAATTGAAAGTGTGGTGATATTTGGAAACTTTTTCTCTTTTGAAGATTTTTAGAGGAAAGACTTGATGATAAAGGTTCTCCCCTTGGATAATATAAGAACTAGGATCATTATACATATTTTAAAGTAAGAATTGTTTTCTTAACATGTCTCCTTATGAGGGGGCCAAGGCTAAATAATTACCGGTCTTACTTTTGGCTTAGCTTTTTTGGTAAATAACTTAGCCAATTCTGATTTGAAATAAACTGAATATGACCATGGGAAATGTAGCCTACCCCTCTTATGATGTTGCAAGATATTGTCCTAGGCTATATACAAAACTCAGCTTGACCATTTGGTTTGTATTATATTTTTGTGTTTAGGCCTATTTCTCAATAAAAATAAAATATATATTATTTCTATCCAATTTTGCATGCACCTAGGGCTATATTTGACCCTATTAGGATGGCTGGGGTGTATTTTTAATGTTGGCAATTACAAGACTATATTTGGAATCAGCCTAAAAATGCATACCTTCACCTTGCACAGAGCTAAGTAATAGAAAAATCCTAAATTTACCCCTGTTTTAACAGATTTTTATGGGACATTTGGGTAAAATTCTACTTTAGTTACTTTTGGCTATCTTGGAAAGGGGTTGGGTTAGGAAAATGAAACTTTCAGGGATGGATCTACATGCTAAGGTTTGTCCCGGAAGGTACTTTGAAGTACCTACCTCCACTCACCCCCCCCCCCTCTATATAATGGTAAATTACTGCACATTACTAGTTGTTTTAACTCATATTTCATCCTATATTACTATCATAAATATAAATCACTGCTTACCTTACACAACTTCTGCTTTTAACCTTGTTCATTAAAATATATTCCAAAATCCTATTTAAATCCTAAGCCATTTAATTTTCAACCCATGCCGACTTTCTCTATGGTATATGAAACCAGGTTTGTTGTGATGTCACACTTGCCTTATCAGAAACCCTTACCCTTAAGGGTAGCAGGCACATGCCAAACAACTCTGTTGATAAGACCATTTAAACTGTTTTAATTAGGGAAAGGATTTGACAAGAGAGACCAATTAAAATAACCTTATCCTTTTTAGAGGACAAATTATGTCATGGGAAGATGTTTTTGAAATTCCCCTTCCACCCAAACTAAAAATTTTCTAAAATTCTAATTTAGAAGCTTTTAAAATATTTTAAATATTTCTAAAGCACTACGACATAGAGCACTACAGACATCAGAATCAACTTTAGAGGACAATTTATGTCATGGGAAGATGTTTTTGAAATCCCCCTTCCCCCCAAACTCAAAATTTTCCAAAATTCTACTTTAGAAGCTTTTTAAATATTTCTAAAACAGTAATAGATAGAGTGCTAAAAACATCAGAATCGACTTCAGAGGACACGTTATATCACAGGAAGAGGTTTTTGAAATCACCCTTCCCCCCAAACTTGAAATTTTCTAAAATTCTACTTTAGAAGCTTTTAAAATATTTCTAAAGTACTAAAAGATAGAGTGCTAAAAACATCAGAATCGACTTCAGAGAACACGTTATATCACGGGAAGAGGTTTTTGAAATCCCCCTTCCCCCCAAACTAAAAATTTTCTAAAATTCTAATTTAGAAGCTTTTAAAATATTTTAAATATTTCTAAAGCACTACGACATAGAGCACTACAGACATCAGAATCAACTTTAGAGGACAATTTATGTCATGGGAAGATGTTTTTGAAATCCCCCTTCCCCCCAAACTCAAAATTTTCCAAAATTCTACTTTAGAAGCTTTTTAAATATTTCTAAAACACTAATAGATAGAGTGCTAAAAACATCAGAATCAACTTCAGAGGACACGTTATATCACGGGAAGAGGTTTTTGAAATCACCCTTCCCCCCAAACTTGAAATTTTCTAAAATTCTACTTTAGAAGCTTTTAAAATATTTCTAAAGTACTAAAAGATACAGTGCTAAAAATATCAGAATCGACTTCAGAGGACACGTTATATCACGGGAAAAGGTTTTGAAAATCCCCCTTCCCCCCAAACTCAAAATTTTAGCGCTCTATGTCTTAGTGCTTTAGAAATATTTAAAAATCTCCTAAAGTAGAATTTTAGAAAATTTTGAGTTTGGGGGGAAGGGGGATTTCAAAAATATCTTCCCATAACATAATTTATCCTCTACAGTTGATTCTGATGTTTGTAGCGCTCTATGTCTTAGTGCTTTAGAAATATTTAAAAAAACTTTGAAAGTAAAATTTTGGAAAATTTTGAGTTTGGGGGAAGGGGGATTTTAAAAACATCTTCCCATAACATAATTTGTCCTCTGAAGTCGATTCTGATGTTTTTAGCACTCTATCTATTAGTGCTTTGGAAATATTTAAAAAGCTTCTAAAGTAGAATTTTGGAAAATTTTGAGTTTGGGGGGAAGGGAGATTTCAAAAACATCTTCCCGTAACAATATTTGTCCTCTGAAGTCGATTCTGATTTTTTTAGCACTCTATCTATTAGTGCTTTAGAAATATTTTAAAAGCTTCTAAAGTAGAATTTTAGAAAATTTGAGTTTGGGGGGAAGGGGGATTTCAAAAACATCTTCCCATAATATAATTTGTCCTCTAAAGATGATTCTGATGTTTGTAGCGCTCTATGTCTTAGCGCTTTAGAAATATTTAAAAAGCTCCTAAAGTAGAATTTTAGAAAATTTTGAGTTTGGGGGGGAAGGGGGATTTTCAAAACCTCTTCCCGTGATATACCATGTCCTCTGAAGTCAATTCTGATGTTTTTAACACTCTATCTATTAGTGCTTTAGAAATATTTTAAAAGCTTCTAAAGTAGAATTTTGGAAAATTTTGAGTTTGGGGGGAAGGGGGATTTCAAAAACATCTTCCCATGACATAAATTGTCCTCTAAAGTTGATTCTGATGTCTGTAGCGCTCTATGTCGTAGCGCTTTAGAAATATTTAAAATATTTTTAAAAGCTTCTAAATTAGAATTTTAGAAAATTTTTAGTTTGGGGGGAAGGGGGATTTCAAAAACCTCTTCCCGTGATATAACGTGTTCTCTGAAGTCGATTCTGATGTTTTTAACACACTATCTATTAGTGCTTTAGAAATATTTTAAAAGCTTCTAAAGTAGAATTTTAGAAAATTTTAAGTTTGGGTGGAAGGGGAATTTCAAAAACATCTTCCCATGACATAATTTGTCCTCTAAAAAGGATTAGGTTATTTTAACTGGTCTCTCTTGTCAAATCCTTTCCCTAATTAATACAGTTTAAATGGTCTTAACAACAGAGTTGTTTGGCATGTGCCTGCTACCCTTAAGGGTAAGGGTTTCTGATAAGGCAATTGTGACATCACAACAAACCTGGTTTCATATACCATAGAGAAAGTCGGCATGGGTTGAAAATTAAATGGCTTAGGATTTAAATAGGATTTTGGAATATATTTTAATGAACAAGGTTAAAAGCAGAAGTTGTGTAAGGTAAGCAGTGATTTATATTTATGATAGTAATATAGGATGAAATATGAGTTAAAACAACTAGTAATGTGCAGTAATTTACCATTATATAGAGGGGGGGGGGTGAGTGGAGGTAGGTACTTCAAAGTACCTTCCCGGGACAAACCTTAGCATGTAGATCCATCCCTGAAAGTTTCATTTTCCTAACCCAACCCCTTTCCAAGATAGCCAAAAGTAACTAAAGTAGAATTTTACCGATTAAACTTTCCCCCCACCCCCTAATGTGCAAATATATACCCTGAATTGGTATATATGGGGGTGGGGGCTAAAATTCATTTCCGACAAAAGTGATTATTATATTCGTAAAGAGCATAAAAAAAGGCAGCATGAAAACCGGGTATTGTCTCATCTTCGCGATACAAGTTTTCAAGTGTGTATAGACAAATAGACAAGTAGCCTAGGCCACCTAATTAACTTCTCTCTTAAAAGCCCAGTATAAAATGAATTGAATTTGGAGATATTTACATTACTGAGCTATGAATTAGGTGAACACATGACATGATGTCTTTTTTTATCTTCTTTCCATGTAGTTATCGTTTTGGTTCTTGTTAATTAAACGAAACACACTCAAGAATCACGCTCTGTAAGATCTGTTGAATTTGCAAAGAACTGGTTTACTGTCTTAGCTTGGCTCAGTGAGCAACTAAGATGTAAGTATATCAAACAGTTCGTGGTAACGAACTGTAAGTAAGGAGCGACCCGGCTCAAGAGTAACCAAAACTCAAAAAAACGGAATTTTGATACCAATAGATACATCAGAAGAATCAAATTTTAATGCTGCTTTCAAATTTATAAGTTTCATCAAGTTTCGTCTTACCCATCAAAAGTTACGTGCCTCAGAAAATTTGCCTGATTTTCGAAAATAGGGGGAAACACCCCCTAAAAGATACATAACCTTAATGAAAATCACACCATCAGAGAACCGTACTGTTCAAGCTCCCACCTGCTAAAATGTGGAATTTTGTATTTTTTGCCAGAAGAAAGATCACAGGTGTTTTTTTTTTTTTTTCCCCCAATGGTGATTGTATCGACCCAGTGGTCCTAGAATATCGTGACAGGGCTCATTCGAACGGAAATTAAAAGTTCTAGTGGCCTTTTTAAGTGACCAAAAAAATGGAGTGCAACTAGGCTCCCTACCACGCTCATTTTTTCCCCAAAGTTGCCCGATCAAAATTTTGAGATAGCCATTTTGTTCAATATGATAAAAAATATAATAAATATGTCGTTTAGGACGACTTAATTCCCCAGAGTCCCTGGCGGAAGGGCTGGAAGTTATGAACCTTACCCAATGTTTACATATAGTATTGGTTGTTGGGAAGTATACAGACGTTTTCAGGTGGGATTTTTTCTGGTACTGGGGGGAGGGGTCGGGGGTTATGTGTGAGGATCTTTTCATGGAGAAAGTTTTTTTTGGGGAAGGGACATTGCTATGAAGGGGGCGCTGGATTTCCCAGCATTATTTAAAAAAACGATCAGAAATCAAATAAAAAAAAAACAAGTTTTTCAACTGAAATAAGAAGCAACATCGAAACTTAAAACGAACAGAAATCATTACGTATAGGATTGGGTTCGCCCCCTAGTCAATACGTCGCTCTTTAAGCCAAAGGTTTTATGGTACTTTTGCATTATCAAGGCCTCTCGGCTTAATCACTGTAGAGAAGGCAATGATAAAACCCGTTTTTGACATGATAACCGCTGTAGACATGGCAATGATAGCTTGGTTTGCATTGCGTATACGATATTAAACTGTTTTTTTTTTTGGATTTTAGTGGGGCGGAAGGTACCTAGGTTAGGTTATGTGTTTAATATATGCAATGCTTTACCCCCACCCCCTAATTTGCAAATATATATCCCAAATTTGTTTCTAAACTATTATATATTTATCCTATTTCATTTTATTTCATTAGCATTAACCAAACTTGTCTTTTTCGAGAGGCCGGGATAATGTGAAAGTACCGGTTTTTTAGTACTTTCATAAGAGCTATGATACTCCTGTATTAAACGTACTCTTTTACATACTGCTAGTTTGGTTAATGCTAATGAAATAAAATAAAATAGGATGAATATATAATAGTTTAGAAACAAATTTGGGCTATATATTTGCACATTAACGGGGGTGGGGGGTAAAGCATAGCATATATTATTACGTAACCTAACCTAAGTACCTCCCCCCCCCCTAAACCCCAAAAAACAACAGTTTAAATATCGTATACGCAATGAAAACTACGCTATACATTGCATTAATCTATAGCGGTGTATTGAATTAACCCGTCAAAAATGTGTTTTTCGCGACTGGTTTCCATTCCAGTATATAAAAAAGTACATTTAATACAGGAGTACCAGAGCTATTTAGTCTAATTAACGGCCTTTGTGATTAAGGGGTCATTTTAAAAGAATTGGAACAAAATTCAAACTTTAGCGTAATGAGCGAGGTATTGACTAGGGGGCAAACCCCCTAATATGCGTATTAAAAATATATGAATATAGAAGTTTGTTACGTAAGTTAATTCGTAAGTTACGTATATTTATTACTAATAAAAACGTTCGTAAATAAAATTAAACAACTTTCGAGAAAGCCATTTAACCAAACAAAAGTAAAATTAATATACAAATTTTGTTTTAATTATTCATATACGGTGAGCCAAAATAAAAACCTGCATTAATTCAAAAACGTTCAAAATTAAACAAAAAAAAAACAAGTTTTTTTTAACTGAAAGTAAGGATCCACATTAAAACTTAAAACGAACAGAAACTATTCCATATATGAAAGGGACTGTCCCCTCCTCAACGCCTCGCTCTTTACGCTAAAGTTAGACTCTTTCTCACAACGCTATTTTTAAAAATATAACAAACTTTAGCATAACGAGCGAGGCGTTGAGGAGGGGACAGCCCCTTTCATACACGGAAAAATTTCTGTTCGTTTAAGTTTTAATGTTGCTTCTTACTTCCAGTTAAAAAACTTGTTTGGTACAATCCCTTTATATGGGCCTTTCTAAAAAGTCAAGTTTGGTTAATACTAATGAAATAAAATAAAATAGGATGACTATATAATAGTTTAGAAACAAATTTGGGCTATATATTTGCACATTAGGGGGAGTGGGGGGGGGACAAAGCATAGAATATATTAAATACGTAACCTAACCTAACCTAGGTACCTTTCCCCCCAAAAAACAACACTTTAAATGTCTTAAAACTACGCTATACAATGTATTTCTCTACAGCGGTGTATTGAATGATCTCGTAAAAACGGATTTTTCATTGCGTCTCTCCCGTTTGACTGTAGCATCTCTTGTTTGACTTCTTTAAAGAGGCCCATATAAAGGGATTGTACCACTTTTTTTTTTGTTTTTTTAATTTTAATTAAAAACTTAGTTGGTATTTTGGTTAGGTTAGTTATTTATCTGGTAAATTTCCCGTTTATAGTTTCCCTTTGAAAGTTCTTCCTCGGAAACTTCCCTCCCCTTGAAAAATTCTCCCTTGGAAAATCCCCCCACATAAAAGTCACCCCCCCCCCCCCAAAAAAAATGTCTGTTTACTTCCCAATTACAAAAACTATATGTAAACACTAGACAAATTTCATAGCTTACAACTCTTTTTTCCACGGACTTGAAGGGTCGTGTTATCTCCAGAGGTATGATACTTGACCTTTCAACTGTGATGATCAAAATAACTATCTTAAAATTTTGATCGGATGACTTTGGTAAAAAGGAACATGGGAGGAAGGGGGAATCTAGTTGCCCTCCAATCGGTTTGGTCACGGAATGGGGGCAAGAACTGTAATTTCCGTTCGAGCGAGCCCTCTCCTGGTTTTATATGACTATTAGTTCGATACAATCATCCTTGCAATTTTTTTTTTTAATAAAACAGATCAAATAGACACGCATCCGTGATCTTTCTTCTGGCAAAACTTACAAAATTTCACATATTTTCATATGGAAGCTAGAAACCCTTACAGTATGGTTCTCTGATATGCCGAATCTGTAATTTTTATTAAGATGAATTGACTTTTTAAGGGTGTTCCCGCCCTTTCTAAAAAATCATGCAAATTTTCTCAGGCTCGCAGCTTTTGATGGTTACATAAAACTTGCTGAATTTTATATATCTGGAGTTGGCGTAAAAATCCAATTCAGTTGATATATCTATTATTATAAAAATTTGATTTTTTTACAGTATCGGTTGCTATTTGGCCGAGTTGCTCCTTACTTACAGTATGTTACCATGAACTATCTGATTAGCTAATCAGGCTTGGAACCCACTCTCAGAAAGGACATTGGTGGCGGGCATGGACAATCATTGTATGACAAACTTGTATAGGTATTTCTGAGACACATATTACAAGACATCCACGACTTGAGTGACTCAGTTTTTCTTGGAGCTAAAGACTCCCCACTGAAAATCTAGAGAGCCGTGACAGATGCAGCTGCTAACGAAGCTTGTCTTGCATTGACTACTAAAACTTCATCATGGGATCCCCAAAAACTGGCATGATTCTTGATTATGCACTTGTATCTACTGATACATATTCCAGTAAGGCCCAATCCATGTATTTTGCTATTTTAATCTCAACTTCGAGAAGATCGTCAGGGTAATATACAATTTCTAGAAACGCGGATTGAGGTATGTGGTAATCGGGAAGTGTTATCTGAACAAGGCCTATAAGCTTAGAAGGCATTTTATCTAGCCAAGCTTTTTGGAGGTTCTCAGCAACATTTGAGAGCCCACTCTCACTAAACGTGGTTTGAGAACGAGCTATGCCATCTTATGGATACAGTTGCGCATGCTGTGTATCTTCATATATGAGTCAGTATATCGAATGGGTTATTCATCTTCTCGGCCATTTGCGAAACAATTTTCTATGTTGGATATTTTCTGCTGGACGTTCACTGGTATATACCAGATAAAGCCAAAATAACATCGTTTTCGATATCGATATTTAAGTTTCGATAATCGATTTCGATATTTTTTGCGATATATCGATATCCGATATTGCCCAACGCTACTTCCGTATTATATGGTACACACTCGAGAAGTGAAGTTAGGTTAATCGTAATGAACTATACCAAAATATGATGAAAATATAATAGTTTGGTAACAAAATTATGGAAACTACAACAAAGAATTATGGAAGGGGGGGGGGCGCCCAGACCGCATTATATTGAATACGTAACCTAACCAAAATACCAACTAAGTATTTAATTGATATATAGCTACAAGTAGTTTTCCACCGAACCGAAGCTAATTGTCTAGTATAAAGACCGTGAAAACCGGTTATAGTCTAATCTTCACGATACAAATTCTCAAGTGTGTACCATATAATACGAAAGTACCAGATTAACGATTAGGCAAACCGGTTTGGGCAAGGTTTATATTAACGGACTATTCAGGTATTTAAGAAATAAACTTACCTCTCTATTCAGAATTACATCTTGAATTCAAATTTAACATTAATTTATGTCAGAAATGAATTTTACCCCTACCCCTATACATACCAATTTAGGGTATATTCCAATTCATTGTATATATTTGCACATTAGGGAGGTTGGGGTAAAATCATTTCTGATACAAATGAATGTTAAATTTGGAATGAGGATTCAATTTTGACTATAGAGAAAAGTTTATTTTTAGCTACCGATAAATAAAAGTTCAAATAGGGATAAAATCCTTTTAATAGACAGTGATGATGATAACAGTGATAGAAATTCACAAAAATACCGGATATTTCGGTCACATATGCAGTGACCGTCATCAATATTAAAACTAAACTAAAGAAAGTTTAAAAAAATAGTTTATATACAAAATCAAATAAAACTACATATTGTTTAATTCTCTAATTTTTTTTTCAATTCTTAGCTACCTGAATAGTCCGTTAATACAAATCTTACCAATTTTTCAACAGATCTTACGTAGCGTAATTATTGGGCGTTTGTTTCGTTTAATTAACAAGTACCATCGTTTTACTCAGAAATTCAATTATAAGTCCCTTATGTTTAACCCTTATAAATTATACATTTTTCTCTTATCTTTTGTTATGTAAAACGGTTAAAAACAAACGATTTTAGCTTAATAATATACTGAATAACTGTAGTGAACATATTTGGACTGCACGTCCACTACAATTTACCTCCTCCCCCCAATTTGCAAATATATAGCCCAAATTATTTATTTCCCATGCGTTTTCTGGTTCTTGATTTCGTCACAGTCAACATTTATAATTTTTTTTATTCTATTGGATCAAGATAAATTAATGCCTGTGGATTATATAACTATAACAAAATGAAATTTGTTTGACCAAAATTTTCACCCTTTTCTATCATAGGCAGCGCAATAGTGCTGTCTAAGTAAAGAACGATGTTTGCACAATGTATATTTTTTTTTTCGTTTCTTCGTTTTAGACCAGGACACTTCGTATCGAAGGAGTTGTCGTAGAAACTTAGAAAAGGGCTCATTCGATTGGAAATTGGAAGGACTTGTGCCCTTTTTAATAGTCGAAAGTGATTGGAAGGCAACTAACACCCCTTCCACGGCCACCATTTCAACAAACACATCCAATCAAAATTTTGAGATAGTCATTTTGTTCAACGTAGTTGAGAGATCTAGAAATTATGTCTTTGGGGAGGACACTCCCTCCACAGTCGTCAGGGCAAGGGTTGTAATTTATGCCCTGGGGGAGTGAAAGGTTTTTATTGAAAGCGTTGTCGTAGAAACTTCAAAAGGGCTCATTCAATTGGAAATTCAAAGGGCTAGTGCCCCTTTTAATAGTCAAAAGTGATTGGAGGGCAACTAACCCCCCTCTCACGCCCATCATTTCCCAAAACACATCCAATCAAAATTTTTAGATAGCCATTTTGTTCAACGTAGTTGAAAGTTCTGGAAATTAGGTCTTTGAGAATGACAAGCCCCCACAGCCCTGAGGGCGAGGGTTGTAAGTTATGCCCTGGGGGTATATAAGGTTTTTATAGAAAGTGTTGTCGTAAAAACTTCAAAAACGGCTCATTAAATTGGAAATTGAAAGGTCTAGTGCCCTTTTTAATAGTTGAAAGGGATTGGAGGGCAACTAAACCCCCTCTCACGCCCATCATTTCCCCAAACACATGCAATCAAAATTATGGTCCAATTTATGGTCCAAGCAGTGGCGTAAATTCAGAAAAATTCTGGGGGGGGGGGGGGCAAACTTCAAAGATTTTTGCCACCTCACGGAAGAAAATTTGCAAATTTTCACTTTTACTTTGTGAGGAAAGTTCAAAACTATGCTGATTATATTCTGTTAAAAAAAAAGTAAAAAAAAGAAAAAAAAGTTTGAATTGGTGAAAGTTTCTAATTCAGAGCGAGTGGATGGCTTGGAAAGAGCATTTCCTGCCGCGAAGTAGCGGATATTTTTGAAATATTATTAAAAACTGTATTATCCCTTATACTGGACCTCTTAGGCTCCTTTTTAGGGAAGCAAATTACTTAAAAACAAATATTGTGCTGTGAAGGGTCAGCCAAAAAAGAAAATTTAGAATTAGGAAATGTCATTTTGTTTTGTTAAGAATTGAATTGAGTGAAGGCCTAGAACAGGGTTTTCTGGCGCGAAGCACAGTGGCGGAAATGAAAAAAAAAACTGGGGAGGGGGAAATTCCATGTCTATAGGCAGCCTCAAGTGGGTTGAATTAGCAAAAATCCAAGAGAGGGGGAAATCAAGCCAAATTAAGCGGTAGCCAACTTAAAATTCTTTGGATAACAAAGTTTAGAACACAATTAGATATACAAAAATTCAAGTACATAAACACAATTAAGCAAATAAATCATAAATTTGTTTTCATCACGACTGAAGTATCCAGAGAGAGCCACTATTCTAATGGGAAACGTCGTTGCTTCAGGGAAGCAAACTTGTCGACGGCAATGTTATAATCTATTGTTTTCGCTTTTTCCGCCTGGGTTGCTATAACTAACAAATCGCTAAGTTGCTCATCAGTCATGGTTGTTCTGAGATATGTCTTAACCCTCTTAAGCGTTGAAAAAAATCTCTCGTTAGAGGCAGTTGAAACGGGGAGCGTCAAAGCAATTTCGAAAACTTCCGAGATGACAGCAAAGGTGTCTTGGTTCATGTAGAGGTAGGCAAGAGCTTTTGATGGGCATTCTGGTTTCATCCTTTGTAAATAAGATTTTACCAAGGCTATCTCCGACTCAAACTTCAACTCGTTTACTAATAATGTTGGAAAGTCACGTACAAAGTCTTGTATTAGACGTGCATCCAGGAACTTCGGTGAACTTGGCTCAAACGCTTCTAAGCCTTGGATTACTGAGGAGTTTTCACCAAACCTTTGTCTCAGCTCCGAAGTTACTCGGTTGACTATGAAGTATGAAGTATAAAATGTCCGACCTATAAGTTTGAAAAATGTCACGATCCTCTTCTGTTCGATTTCTTGCACTAGCACCGACAGTGGTTTCGACGTAAAAATCGAGAAGGCGTCTGCTTATAGCAACCGAGCGTCTAGGCTTTTCTATTTGGATTGAGTGCTGCTTGCATAAGCTTTTCGTTGCTTTGACCATCTTAAACCAACGCTCTTCAGATCGGAGCTCTAGAACCTGTTGTTGAACTGCTTGAAGCAGAGAATTTACGCCTGAAAGAACGAGGCTCTTGGACTGGAGTTGTCTGGATGCAATATCTATCGGACCAAGGATACTGCTCACTATTTCAAGAATGAACATGAATTTGGCATCAATTGTTGCCAGCAACCCAGAAGCTTCAGAACGGTCCTCTGTTGAATTGGCTTCATCCGAAATAACCCTTAGTGTTTCGAGAATAGCACCTAAACGTATTCGGATCTTCTGAATTCAGGAAAACCAATAGCACCATCGAGTGTCGGCTAGCCGCTCGAGCTCAATCTTCTTTTCTCCGCGTTCTTGTTGGGTTCGAAGGAAAAGTTCGTGACGTGGCGCACTTCGGCTGAGACAGACATATAATGCCTGAATGCAAGAAAAGAAGTTTCTAACCTCCAGACAAGAAGCTATTGACTGCACAAGCACAAGATTTAGGCGATGGGCGTGACAATGAATATACCTAGCTTGTGGTGCAAATCCTTTAAGAATAGCCTGAACACCATTACATGCGCCGCTCATGACGCTCGCACCATCATAGTATTGAGCCACACAGGTGCTCCAATCCAGTCCGTGCTTTTCAACAAGATCCTTGATTGCATTAGCAAGGGATGCTACATCTAATTGTTCAAGATGTGTACTTCCGAATGTCTCCTCGCGGATGATAGCATTACTATCAATAAACCGAATAATTAAACCAAGCTGCTCTTTTTCGACAGATCTTTCATTTCATCTGCGCAGATTGCCCAATATTTCTTAATAGAGCATCTTGTTTGTTCTCGCAAGAGGTCAGCCAGTATGCTTATAAGGCTATTTTGGTAGTCGGGACTCAAATAGCTTCCATACCGACGTTTTAGTTTTTGCTGAAGATCCGGTATCATTCGAGGCTGGTCTTCGAACCCTGACCTCGTAGCTTCTTGCCTTGTAGCAAAATTTCGGTTCAATGTTTGGAAGGATTGTAACCGTCCATTGACTGGTGCTGTGATCTTGTTCGTCTTTTTACAAAGAGAAATTTTTCCAAGGCTCTCACTCTTTATGGTAGAAATCTAGGAAATGCCAATTTGGCACGTGCTAAGAATGATAAAAATCTTCTTTTTAGAATTATTTCTCGCAAAGATAGGTCTTCACCATCTTTATCTGCGGCTGACATTCCTGATGAGGAATGGTGTACCTACTATGAATCCGAATTTGCTGCTTCTGATCAGCACCTTGAACTATTTTATGAAGCTGAGTTAGATCAATTCCTTGCTACCAGTCCCAATAAAGAATTTGTTGTCAGCGCAGGCAGCATCGATAGAAGATGTCATGAGACATTAAAGACTAAATCATCCAATGGTATTGACAACATCAGTGTTTTACATTTGAAATTTGGTGGGGAGGCATTAGTCCCACACTTGGCACTTTTAATGTAGATAATTTTTTACAGTGAATCCTACCCTCTTCTTTCTGCATTGGAGACCTTATCCAAATCCTCAAAAAAGGAAAAGTGAATCCAGAATGTTTATCATTTCGACCTATTACGGAAAAGACCTGCTTTTGCAGGGTCTTCGAGCTTCTTTTCCGATCTGAACTTTAAAAGACGTCTTACACCCCACCTCACCAGTTTGGGTTCAAGCGAGGAATAGGTTGTGCTGATGCTCTCACAGTTGTAGCCAATGCACTAATTGATGCCGAATCCTCAGGAGAATGACTAGTTCTCGCTAGTCATGATTTCGGACGCGCCTTTGATTCCCTCATCCACCTAGTTATATTCCTCAAAGCGGCTAAACGTGGACAAAATTCCTCGGTGATTCACTGGCTTCGGTTTTGTACTCTCGACTTTGTGTTCGTTAAAAGTACCTCCTGATAAATATATTCCCCCTGTCCTGTTGGCCATGGGAAATTCATTCCAGTCTTGAAAGGTGCACGCCAAGGAGCAGTATCATCTCCCAATATTTTGAACAATTGTGTTTTGGATGTTCAAGACCAGTGCCCTACATCTCTGATTCTATCTTCTCTGAATCTGTCTTTAGTGTGTTATGCAGATGATGTTTCGATTCTCAGCAGTACCCTGCAAGGAATGAATGAGATCTTTGTCACACTTCAGCAGGAGTATCTTAAACTCGGTCTTTAATTCAATCCTGACAAGTCCGAAATAGTGTTGTTTAACTTGAAAGGTGAGCCACCGTCCGTTATAGCGCTTGGTGATACCACAGTTAGAGCCGTTGACCACCCCGTTTATCTAGGTTTTCCCATGGGTTCGTCGCTACGCCACACCCGATTCCTACTTCTAAACCATCTCACACGACGTACATCTTCTTATTATGCATCAATAGTTTCAGCAAAACTTTGATTCAACCGCCTTCTATTAACTAGCCTTTTCAATGCCGTAGACCTCCCTCACATTTTGTATATTGCCCCATTTTGGAAGCTGTTTACTAGAACTTATTGTATGAAAGTCCGGTCCGTTTTCTTTCGGTTTGCTAAGTATTTGCTTCAATTGCCTCCTTGGCATAAAAATTTTCCTTTAATCAGACAGTTTAAACTTGTGGATCTTAATCTTGCAATCCTTAAATTAATTGCTAAACATAACCGAAAGTTGGATTCACAGAATGATTGGTACCATGTTTTAATTCAAGAGTGCTCTAAATCAATAATGTTCGGTTTTTTGTTTGTCTGTGTCATGGTTTCTTGTTCGTTAGCTTCTTTTTTTTCCCTTTACTCCGTCTTGTCATATTTTGTGATAAATAATAATAATACCCTAGTTCTCCTCCACAACTGAATTTTTGGGTTGTACTAAGGAGAAAATTACCTCAAAAATTCAGACAGCAGATCCTTTTGATTTTCCTTTTCTATTATGTTGACAATAGAATTCATGGAAAACTCAAAGAAAAAAATTAAGAAGACTTGAAACTTGAGCTTTAAGTTTTTAGACACATCGACAGGAATTCAGCCCTTTTGAAAATAAATTACATTCGGAAATGTGTTCGGATTCAAACACACAGCATAGTTGAAAACCTCCTCCCTCCCGAAGGCTAATAAAACTCAACCGAAATATTTTTATGTTATATACTAATTGTTCATTCTTTGTTTAGGGGTCATCCAGCGTCATGCGATTGGCCGTCTTGATTTGGCTGGTTCTGCAATACCAGGAAACATGGTTGTACCACCAGAAAGAACGGTGTTGGCATAGAGATCTTTGCGAATGTCATCATCAAACTTCATAATAGTGTTATTTACAGTTTCGTGAATGCCACACGATTTCTTACCTAAGAATGATGGTTGGAAGATAGCTTCAGAACAGCGGAAACGCTCGTTACCAATAATAATGACCTCACCGTCAGGTAATTCATACGACTGTTCTAGAGAGGTGGAAGCAGTAGCGGTTGCCATTTCCTGTTCAAAGTCGAGGGCCACGTAGCAAAGTTTCTCTTTGATGTCCCTGACAATTTCACGTTCAGCAGTGGATGTAAAAGAGTAGCCACGCTCAGTCAATATTTGCATCAGATAGTCCGTCAAGTCACGTAAAGAGTTATAGAGGTAAGCAAAATAAAAATTCGAGCTACAGAGGCTCAAAATCGCTTAATGGACTCCCTACAGCCACTACAAAGTTAGCTTTAATAGTGTATTAATTAAGAAAAAAACAGCTTTTTTCAACTGAAAGTAAGGAGCAACATCAAAACTTACGACAAGCAGAAATTATTACTTATAAGAGGTGGCCTACCCTCTCCTCGATACCTCGGTCTTTCCGTCGAAATTTTTTTTGAGCATTTAAAAAAGCTTATTATTCTAATTAAACGGCCCGTGTGTTTCAAGAGTTGTTCTTAAAGAATTAGGACAAAAAGTGAAACTTTTGATTGTTTTGATATATCCATAAGAAATCTTTAATCATATCTTTAAGTCATATCAAAAATTCAAACAATATCTTTAAGTAGAAATTTGATTCCATTGATATATTTATTATTACCAAGACTGTTTCTTAGATTCTCGGCTACTATTGAGCTGCATTGCTCTTTACTTACAGTTCGTTACCACAAACTGTTTGAAAGCATTCCCATTAAGAAATGAAATTTTGGTTAAATTTACCATATATATTGATGAACAGAAATTGATTGACTTCTCTTGCTGTATCGATTGATAGTTTCTGCAAAATTTGTAAATATCTTTTTTTATTTATCCTTCTTTGGAACACATTATGTGTCATAGTATTTACGCCAACCCTGAATTCAAACCAGGGCCAAAGCTTGGGTTTTGAGTTTTGCGAGGGGGATAAAAAGAATGTACTGGCTAAGTCATCCAATATGTCGAGAAATGCTGACACATAAGCTAAGTTAAACTAAAAACTTTCGCTAAATTCCAAAATGTTGGCACTGGGTGCCAACACCTTTTAACTTTGAGCGAGGGGATCACCACTCCTCCCTTAACAGTTCCCCTGATTCAAACTAAATTTTCTGGACACTTTTGGTTTCAGGGATTTGCACCATATTCTTTAGTTTTGCACGGAATATCCTTTTGTTTTGCACGGATTGAGAGTTGTATCTTCATTAATGGGTATTTGCTAACAATTTATGGTAATGATCAATCTGATCAATTATTCGCCCTTTCTGTAAAAAAGCTGGGTTCATATTTGGAAAGTTAAGCGAATAGGCTTGTCTTGTATAATTGCTGGCGATTTTAACTGTGACCTCTCATCAATCGGGATTCATCAATCATCTCGTACGCCAATGATAATGAGTATGTTTGGTGATTATTTTAGTGTTCTTGCGAAAGATAGCGACTTTACGTATGTACACAATTCTGCTTGAACTTCTAATCTAGATTATATTGTTGTGTCCCACAATGTCTCTGCTGAACTGATGAAGGCTATTTCTGACTGTCAACTATCTGACCATCTCCCTATTGCACTTTCTATGCAACTACCTGATTTCAAAGAACAGAATAATTATGTGATTCCTCCTAGGCTAAAAACCCGTTGTCATTGGGCTAGAATCATTTCTGATTTATATGCTTCTTGTACAGGTTTTATTCTGAGTAAAATACGGGCTCCTCTCCACCTTTTGCAAAGGTCAACCAAATTGCCAAAATACGGAGTGAGACTTTGCCTGAATATGTATGTAGCCGAAATCAGCCATGCTCTTTATTTTGCCGAAAATCAGTCTGTACCGCTTTGGAAAATCCGTAAGGGTATCATTCCAGGCTGGTCTTCGAACCCTGACCTCGTAGCTTCTTGCCTTGTAGCAAAATTTCGGTTCAATGTTTGGAAGGATTGTAACCGTCCATTGACTGGTGCTGTGAATCTTGTTCGTCTTTTTACAAAGAGAAATTTTTCCAAGGCTCTCACTCTTTATGGTAGAAATCTAGGAAATGCCAATTTGGCACGTGCTAAGAATGATAAAAATCTTCTTTTTAGAATTATTTCTCGCAAAGATAGGTCTTCACCATCTTTATCTGCGGCTGACATTCCTGATGAGGAATGGTGTACCTACTATGAATCCGAATTTGCTGCTTCTGATCAGCACCTTGAACTATTTTATGAAGCTGAGTTAGATCAATTCCTTGCTACCAGTCCCAATAAACAATTCGTTGTCAGCGCAGGCAGCATCGATTGAAGATGTCATGAGACATATTAAAGCCTAAATCATCCAATAGTATTGACAACATCAGTGTTTTACCTTTGAAATTTGGTGGGGAGGCATTAGTCCAACACTTGGCACTTTTAATGTAGACAATTTTTTACAGTGAATCGTACCCTCTTCTTTCTGCATTGGAGACCTTATCCAAATCCTCAAAAAAGGAAAAGTGAATTCAGAATATTTATCATTTCGACCTATTACGGAAAAGACCTGCTTTTGCAGGGTCTTCGAGCTTCTTTTCCGATCTGAACTTTAAAAGACGTCTTACACCCCACCTCACCAGTTTGGGTTCAAGCGAGGAATAGGTTGTGCTGATGCTCTCACAGTTGTAGCCAATGCACTAATTGATGCCGAATCCTCAGGAGAATGACTAGTTCTCGCTAGTCATGATTTCGGACGCGCCTTTGATTCCCTCATCCACCTAGTTATATTCCTCAAAGCGGCTAAACGTGGACAAAATTCCTCGGTGATTCACTGGCTTCGGTTTTGTACTCTCGACTTTGTGTTCGTTAAAAGTACCTCCTGATAAATATATTCCCCCTGACCTGTTGGCCATGGGAAATTCATTCCAGTCTTGAAAGGTGCACGCCAAGGAGCAGTATCATCTCCCAATGTTTTGAACAATTGTGTTTTGGATGTTCAAGACCAGTGCCCTACATCTCTGATTCTATCTTCTCTGAATCTGTCTTTAGTGTGTTATGCAGATGATGTTTTGATTCTCAGCAGTACCCTGCAAGGAATGAATGAGATCTTTGTCACACTTCAGCAGGAGTATCTTAAACTCGGTCTTTAATTAATCCTGACAAGTCCGAAATAGTGTTGTTTAACTTGAAAGGTGAGCCACCGTCCGTTATAGCGCTTGGTGATACCACAGTTAGAGCCGTTGACCACCCCGTTTATCTAGGTTTTCCCATGGGTTCGTCGCTACGCCACACCCGATTCCTACTTCTAAACCATCTCACACGACGTACATCTTCTTCTTATGCATCAATAGTTTCAGCAAAACTTTGATTAACCTCCTTCTATTAACTAGCCTTTTCAATGCCGTAGACCTCCCTCACATTTTGTATATTGCCCCATTTTGGAAGCTGTTTACTAGAACTTATTGTATGAAAGTCCGGTCCGTTTTCTTTCGGTTTGCTAAGTATTTGCTTCAATTGCCTCCTTGGCATAAAAATTTTCCTTTAATCAGACAGTTTAAACTTGTGGATCTTAATCTTGCAATCCTTAAATTAATTGCTAAACATAACCGAAAGTTGGATTCACAGAATGATTGGTACCATGTTTTAATTCAAGAGTGCTCTAAATCAATAATGTTCGGTTTTTTTGTTTGTCTGTGTCATGGTTTCTTGTTCGTTAGCTTCTTTTTTTCCCTTTACTCCATCTTGTCATATTTTGTGATAAATAATAATAATAACCGAGTTCTCCTCCACAACTGAATTTTTGGGTTGTACTAAGGAGAAAATTACCTCAAAAATTCAGACAGCAGATCCTTTTGATTTTCCTTTTCTATTATGTTGACAATAGAATTCATGAAAAACTCAAAGAAAAAAATTAAGAAGACTTGAAACTTGAGCTTTAAGTTTTTAGACACATCGACAGGAATTCAGCCCTTTTGAAAATAAATTAAATTCGGAAATGAGTTTGGATTCAAACACACAGCATAGTTGAAAACCTCCTCCCTCCCGAAGGCTAATAAAACTCAACCGAAATATTTTTATGTTATATACTAATTGTTCATTCTTTGTTTAGGGGTCATCCAGCGTCATGCGATTGGCCGTCTTGATTTGGCTGGTCGTGACTTGACGGACTATCTGATGCAAATATTTACTGAGTGTGGCTACTCTTTTACATCCACTGCTGAACGTGAAATTGTCAGGGACATCAAAGAGAAACTTTGCTACGTGGCCCTCGACTTTGAACAGGAAATGGCAACCGCTACTGCTTCCACCTCTCTAGAACAGTCGTATGAATTGCCTGACGGTGAGGTCATTATTATTGGTAACGAGCGTTTCCGCTGTTCTGAAGCTATCTTCCAACCATCATTCTTAGGTAAGAAATCGTGTGGCATTCACGAAACTGTAAATAACACTATTATGAAGTTTGATGATGACATTCGCAAAGATCTCTATGCCAACACCGTTCTTTCTGGTGGTACAACCATGTTTCCTGGTATTGCAGACAGAATGCAAAAGGAAATCACCGCCCTAGCTCCTTCGACCATCAGAATAAAGATCATTGCCCCACCCGAGCGAAAATACTCTGTTTGGATTGGTGGTTCTATCTTGGCCTCTTTTCCATTTTTTCATCGAATGTTGATCTCCAAACAAGAATACGATGAATCCGGACCTGGCATTGTTCATCGTTAATGCTTCTAAACTTACTAAATTTCCTTCGCATGTTTTGTTTAAATTAGTTTTGCATGATTTGAAATTGCTAATGTATAATGAGACTAACAAAATCTAGCAAGATCCACAGTGAGCATCAGTCTTCCAAGATTTAGTAAGTCTCGATATACAAAGTATTTAGAACTTCGTTCAGAGTCAGAATGACTGGTTACTTTAGTGTGACTGAGAATAAAATATTGTGTCCGTTCTGTGAATTAAATAACTCTAATAGTGCTAGAACACTCCTTGTTATATTTTTAGTTAGAACTTGAGGAAGGAATCCATAAGATATAATACTTTCAAACACAATCATAAAGTGACAGGTCAACATCTTTTTATGTTTTTGTTTAACTTCTTTTTTGCTAATTTTATAAAACTGACCTAAAGCAGGTTTTTAATTATACAAATAATACCTCCTGAATCTAAAAGACATATCTCTCTTATTCTTTTTTTTTATCTTATCCATTATCCTAAAAACCGTATTAATTACAATGTCCAGCAAGTAAGAATTAATATAATTGACTAGAATTCAAATTTCTGCCAAAAATAAGGGCATCTTGAAAAACTGTTTTTAGCACTAGGAGGAAATAAGATTTAGGCATTTCTAATAAAATAACCTTCTATTTCGAATCTGTCTATTCAATTTCATTTGGTCTTCTTGAACTTTCATACTTCTTGACAGGTTATCAAATTCTGTTAAATTACTATTCTGAAGTGCTGATATGCAGCAAATTTTGCGGCCTTGTACGAAAAAAAAGGAACACTTCTAAAAGAGAGAGATAAAGGTCCATTTTTTTCTGGTTGAGGCTAGTGCTTCAGAAATAGCAAAAGTGTTCTGGGAGGTATATATTTACACCACAATGAATTTGCGCTATTTTTTAGATTAAGGTATAATTTATATCTTTTTTCTAAATTTATTCAAAATGAAAATCACAGAGCTAGTTATGGGCAAGAACTCAATAAAGAATGTAACTGAGTAGTGCGTTACCATATATAAAAAAGGTAAGTATACGGCACTAGACCTTACGGTCCCTACCGGCAATGCTGATCACCGTTTCATGGCCCTTCAGATAGGAAGAATAAATCCTGGGTCCAGCCATCCTGGGGTTTTACGCACCTTTCCTATTTACCTTCCCTAGATTTCTCCAGACAAAAAAAAAAAAAAAAAAAAAAACAGCATCACCAGGACTTGAACCCCTGTTCTCACGGACAAAGGATTACAAGTTAATATCAAGAAAACAACAGGAGATTATTTATTAAAGTGTGATAGTCAAGATAACAAGGAAGAGAAACAGTCAGGGTGGTAGCAAAATCTCTCGGCCTTTCAAATATAACTCGGAACCTTAAAATTATATAAATAGCAAATTTTTAAGATTTTGTACCAATATTTTAATGAATATTTAGTAAAATGAACATTTCAGGAAATAAACTCAGCAATGTATAGCTGAATGTTTACATTGCTGTGTTCTACACTAGAAATTTATATCCGATATAGAAAAGTGCTTGATGGAATATTGCTCTCACTTCATTAAAGCTAAATACATTGTCGCAAACAAGAGTTTTTTTTTTATTATTAAGTAGATTAAGTGAGTCTTACAAAAAATATGTATATATATGTATATACATCGCTACATGGCTAGTCATCTATTATAGACCATTTTTAGTTGAGGATTAATGGCTTAGCCAGTTGGTAAGCTTAGGTAAGCTTTCCGACAAAACGGCAGTGGCTTAAACAAGCTAATGCAGTATTCCTTACTTCTTTTTTTTATTGTACTACTGACTATGACAAGTGGCAACACTCATCAATTTTAATACGACAAAGGGACGATAACTAAGTGACTATAGAAGAATTGCCAGTAGTAGTAACAACCCTGACAATTAGTAGTTACTGAGAATAAGATTTCAACATTATGTTATTATGGAGATAAGCACCCATGCCCGTCTGCTTGGGTTAGAATAGCAATTGCAAAGAATGTCGGTACAAACCAGAACAACACAGAATAGAGCGGTGAGGGCAACTTTTCGCCTTCCCAGACTCTATCCTACAACTGATCTTTACAGTGATAAAGGTATAGACGACTTAGATGTGGTCATCAAGAAGCAGAACCTAAAACTAGCTCATCGAGCCTTCAACTTCTCGCTTCTACCGAACATCATATCCTACATTGATCGAGCATCAACAAGTAAATGCCAGACCATACTTCAGACTTTACTTTACTTCTTGTTTATCAGAATGTTTTCACGTGCTTAGCAGCTTGCATGGCATAGCATCTCCAGTAATTCAAAATATGTTGTCAGGTTCTTTTTTTATTTATTTACATAGCACAAACTCACACTAAGTGTGAGTTTGTGAGCGGTCAGGTCAGTTTCCCTTTATTTTATTTGCTTTTCAAGATAAATAGGATTTTCAGTTTTTTTAATGCATGGTACTCTCTTTTCTTATTCTTAAAAATAGATAATAAATAAAATTTGTTGACAAATCCTTGTTGCCGAATCTCAATTGTAAAAAAAATATAAAAAAATCTTATATCAGCAACTGGTCCAATATTATGGTAAGAAAAAATTAAAGGTGTATATTCGGCAAGGATCCTTGTTGTTTGAAATAATGTGAACCTTGTATTTTTATATTTAAAAAAAAAAACAAGTTTTCTGAGGAAAACTGAAATGAATCTGACGAACTAAAACTGGAACTGGGTCACTGCAAATAAAAAATAAATAAAATAGAAAAAAACAACTGCAACAGCACAAAAAAAAACAAAAAAAAAAACAAACAAATAACCTAGGATAATAATTTTCAGGTTGTGACGATCCAAGAGCGCTATTATTAGCCTATAACAGTGATTTAAGGCAGAATATCGACACACTACTTAGACAAATGTAGTCTTTTGCAAAGATTCTACCATAACTTTTCGGATTACTTGACTTCTACTCTGTACACTTATCTGGCACTTCACAGGAATTTATTTTTGATCTGGAAAAAAACAACGAAAAATAGACTAAAATATATTGGGAATATAAGAGATTAATAATAAAAAATCTTGAGATTTCGGAAGGTTTAATAGCCCCTATGGCCCGATGCACAAATACAAGAGCAAATAAAGAAGTGATTTTTTAAACATTACTTAATAATCTTTTAAGGATAAGAAGGGCCATGCTTTAGTTACAACTAATGATAATGTTTTGTGAAAGGCCCATTCACAACAACATTTTACTAACGCTATGATTTAGCAAGCACTAGTTTGAGCCAATCACATTTTTGCAGGAACTGATTTGGTTGGCTGAAAAATTCTACAACAAATTCTGATTGTGTCAAATTAGCACTAGCGAGATATCGGTATTAGCAAAATCTGATTGTGAATGGGGCATAAGAAATTATAATGGGGCATAGGAGATTATAACTTAGTAAGTAACACAGCAGTTGTACTGGATTCTGATTGATGAATAACTCTTCTGGTTTCTTTTTGCTTTTGGTGGTCTGAAAAAAAACTCTTCCTAGCTAAATTATCTGTTTTAAGCGGTTTCCCTATAGTAGTATAGTATTTGTTGGCATGAATATATAAAAAGTCAGAGGTACTAGGTTTGAGATAGCTTGTGCAGGATTTCGACTCTTGTTGATAGAAGAACATCACTAAGTGTGAAAAAACTATATTGTGAGCAGGATGGCCTCAGGACTGCGCAAAGCCTAAAATCATATTGATGGCCCAAGGGACATCTAGCAGTCCAGTTCTAAGCCAGATGAAATACTTCATGTACACAGGAGATGTGTTATTCCCTGTCCTGAACTAGTTCTGGGGCCAATGATTTTCCACAGGCCATAGTGATTTCAATGGATAGGTGAGTAAGGTCAAGACCTTGTTCAAGTGCTTGTTTATCTCAATTGCTAAAGTACGGAAACAATATTTTTTTTCTAATCAAATAATTATTTTTAACACATTATAAAAATTGCAACATGGAATGTTACAATGTTAAAAAACAACCATTGCATTGAAATTTTGACTGACGAATTTAGATGCTTCGAACTGGACTTTTTATGAGTTTCAAAAACTCACATCCTAAGGGTAGGAAACAGGAAACTAGATCACATAGAATTTATTTACAGAGGTAGGAAAAATGGGGTGTATAGACAGGAAGAAGGGTTCATGATGAATAAGGAAGGTGCTAAGTCTTATTTAGATTGGGAAGGCAGTAATAATAAAATGTTAGTTATTCATCTTTCAACTAAAAAATGCAAGGTATCATTCATAGTAGTATATACAAATAGGCAAATTTGTGTAGGAAAGGAAAATAGCAACAGTTACAGACTGCTGCAATTTTGTAGACAAAACAATCTAGTTATAACTAATGCATTATTTAGTCATAAAATGGCCCATAAGTTAGTAGGGTTCCCACATAATGGTAAAATGGCCAACCTTATTGATTATGTTATTGTAAACCAACAATCAGCAGGACCAATAGCAGATACTAGGGCATACAGGAGTGCTGTTACTGATCACAATAAAATCACATCTAGGGTTCATTTAAATCTTAAATTTAGGAAAGATAACTATCTTCTGGGAATTATAATGTTTTTAGACTCCAAAATGAGAGTTTGAGAGAAACTTCCAAGGAACAGTTGAATATCAGACTGGAGAGTTTAAAACTTGATTGTGCAGAAGATGAACAAAATACTACTACTACTAACAACTCACCACAGCACCAAGCCCCCTGAGGCCAACACAGCTATGCACGCTCCTCCTCCATCCCAATCTATTCAGTCTCCCTCTTTACACTCTCCAAGGAAGTTCCCATTTCCTTTATATCTTTCTTTATGACATCCTCCCACCCCAGGTGACAAACATTCTTAGCTTGGGAATCATATGCCAAACAATAGATTTTATCGTATTTGAAATATTATTACTTAAATTACCAGGGACAGTGAAAATGAACTGTGATTGTTTTAATTGGCTAAGCAGAAACTTATTTCCATTAATGTAGTAAAAAAAAGAAAATAAGGAAATTTGAATTTTATATATGTCGTAAAAAAAATAGAAAAAAGGGAAGCTGAATTGTTAATGAAAAAGAGCCGATGAAAAATTAGAAAATAATCGGGAATTCTGAAACATATGACAATAAGCAGCTAGAAAATGTAGCTTTATTTGAAGATGTGGTTGCCTTTGGGAATCAACTCATTGTTAATGGTTGAATGATTACAGACGAAAAGTGTTGTCAAGTATAATTTATTGGTTTTCCTTATTTTTATTCACGACTCAACGTGACAATACTGACGAAAATGCGAAACTCCCTAAAAACTTCATAATTTGAAACAACAAATCTTAAAAAATACCGGTTTTCAGATGTGAATACACCTAACAAAGGTCCAAGGGGCAAAAAACATTTATATTTTGATTTTTTATTCGTGTGTTAAAGCAATACCAGGACTCTGCTAAATTAAATGAGGCCATTGTTTTGGCGTTGGATTGTCTAAGTCGTTGTGTTGTCAACAAAGTGTTTTCAAATTTAATCCATTAGTTTCCCTGATTTATTTTCACGGCTCATCGTGACAATTCTGACGGAAATGTGAAGCTATCCTAAAAAATTCACAATTTGAATCAACTAAACATATTAAAAAATAAGAAAATTTTCAGATATGAATAGACCTAAGGAAGGTCCAGGGGGCGAAAAAAAGTTTATATTTTGATGTCCTTGGTACTTTGAGAGCAATATCAGGACTCTGCTAAATTACGTGAGGATATTGTATGGACTCAAAAAATACTATACACTATGAATTAATTTGATTTACGTTTAAATGTTACTTAAGATGTTCAATTTTCATAAAATTTCCAGTTTAGACCTTCACAACCAAAATTTAACATGGCAATTTCCAAAAGTGTAGGCGTCTGACAGCATTTATAAATCCACATTTCCCAGGGCTCCCCCAGATCAAGCTTAGAGGGGAGTAGAAAGGCCTTATTGACTCCCACCCCTCACCCCTGCTGCCATCTACAATTTAGTCTAACGTTGACAGTACATAATTTATGGTTTTTGTCAGTGAGAATGAAAAAACAGGATTTTTCTCACTTGAAAAAACATGATTTTCCTCACTTTGATGGATGTTTCTTGGATGGTTATGAGTGTCGGTCAATTTATTTGATGTTTTTCATGGATGTCAACATCAATTTATGTCTGTTTTATGGTTTTTGTCAGTGAGAATGAAAAAACAGGATTTTCTCACTTTAATGGATGTTTCTTGGATGGTTATGAGTGTTGGTCAATTTATTTGATGTTTTTCATGGATGTCAACATCAATTTATGTCTGTTTTATGGTTTTTGTCAGTGAGAATGAAAAAACATGATTTTCCTCACTTTGATGGATGTTTCTTGGATGGTTATGAGTGTCGGTCAATTTATTTGATGTTTTTCATGGATGTCAACATCAATTTATGTCTGTTTTATGGTTTTTGTCAGTGAGAATGAAAAAAACAGGATTTTTCTCACATTTATGGATGTTCCAAGGTCGATTTATTTGTTGTTGTTGTTGTTGTTTGGCCAAGTGCACGCTAGGGGAGAATGTTAGGATCCAGGAATAGGAAACAGGATCACGTGTCTCCTTCTAAACCAATCAGCGAGTCGGTTACATCTCCTTCTAGACCAATCAGAGGCTCGCTTACATATGGTTTTCCCTATTACATCGCAATTCGCCCTTGGGATTTCGTATATAACGGACATGCATTGTGATTAAATTATCAGAAAGTATTGTGACACAATGGATAGAACACCTGAAATTATTGATGAACTTGAAGCCTTGGCAGCCTCAATTTACCATGTAAATTCTGTTTAGTACATTTTCATTTTTTATTTTCAAAATAAAATTATTTTCCTTGATCACCCTTCAGTATATTTAAGTAAATCCCCTCCCCCCCCCCAAGAAAAAGCTCCACCATGCTATCTTTATACTCGCTAGAAAACATAAAATATATTCTTTTTACCACATAAACCCCCCTCAACCCCCCCCCCCCCCCCCACACACTGTTTTTACAACGATAATTCTCGCAATAGATATAATTTTCTTTTAAAAGTAAATTCTTACTTTTCTGTATTGTGATCTTTTCTGTAACTGACTTCTGTCAATTCTTGGACATTATGTCGCGATGTTTTGACATAAGCTCTTCGCGAGAGGTTATAAATAATTTTGGCATCCCATTTTTCCTGTTTTGTTTACATTAGCGGTTTTAGCCAATCTAGATTTTCAATGCTTTTTGCGTAATTCTGTGTTTGTCTGAAAATAGCGGAGAACATATTGTCTGCAAAATTAATATTAATTGACATTGGAATTCTATATTCTATGTAAGAGCGAAACAAGTTATACCCCCAAAAATAATTGCTAACAATATTTTTAGGACATTGCTGAAAAGGGGGGGGGGGAAGGGGGCTTCCTAGTGATAAATGCTTTTCTAGACAAAATTATGGGGAGTACTAATTTTCCTTCTGTAAAAAAGGGGGAAATTATTTTGATACTAATTTCTCTTCTTTTCTCTTCTTTCTCTCTTCTTTTTTAAGGATTTTAAAAATTTTCTTTTTAAAAAATTTTGAAAATTTTAAAATTTTCTCTTCTTTTTTAAGGCAAATAGTGAAGAATGTATTGACCCCCCTCCATTGAAGGGAACAAGGGATAATAATGCGACCCCTGTGAAGGCGACAGTTACACAATATGGTCGCTGGTCGAAGCCACCGAAACAAGTGTTGCCTACCCAAGCCGCAGCCCAATCTGCGCAGGATTGTGACATCGCTTGCCCATCCGCTCTCCGTGGACCTTCAAGAGCTGCTCCACCTATACAAGGTCAGGAGGTACAGCATGCTTCGCCTGGGCCTTCGGGCACTCAAATACAGCCGGAATTTGCAAATGTGAGCATTTTGTTTACATAACTTATAGAAATATCTAAACATAGCCATTTTTCATCGCGCTGTACAAGTGTGTGTGTCTCAGAAATATTAAAATATTAACCCCCCCCGCTCCAACCATTGTTTGAAATTTCTCTGCTCCCCCCTCCCTGAGAGATATCTAAATATAATGTAATTTTTTTTTGCTTGTCAAAGAAACCACTCTTTTTTTAATCATTCCTATTTCCTCTGCCTACTGTAGACATCTTCGTGGCATCCCATTTTTCCTGTTTTGTTTACATTAGAGGTTTTAGCCAATCTAGGTTTTCAATGCTTTTTGCGTAATTCTGTGTGTGTCTGAAAATAGCGGAGAACAAATTGTCTGCAAAACTAGCGATAGATATTTAGGACATTGGAATTCTATATTCTATGTGTGTGAGCGAAACAAGTTATACCCCCAAAAATAATTGCTAACAATATTTTTAGGACATTGCTGAAAGGGGGGGGAGGGGGTTTCTTAGTGATAAATGCTTTTCTAGACAAAATTATGGGGAGTATTAATTTTCCTTCTGTAAAAAAGGGGGAAATTATTTTGATACTAATATTTTTCTCTTCTTTTATAAGGCAAATAGTGAAGAATGTATTGACCCCTCTCCATTGAAGACAGCAAGGGATAATAATGCGACCCCTGCGAAGGCGACAATTATACAATATGGTCGCTGGTCGAAGCCACCGAAACAAGTGGTGCCTACCCAAGCCGCAGCCCAATCTGCGCAGGATTGTGACATCGCTTGCCCATCCGCTCTCCGTGGACCTTCAAGAGCTGCCCCACCTACACAAGGTCAGGAGGTACAGCATGCTTCGCCTGGGCATTCGGGCACTAAAATACAGCCGGAATTTGCAAATGTGAGTATTTTTTCTTACCTAACTTATAGAAATATCTAAACTTAGCCATTTTTCATCGCGCTGTAAAAGTGTGTGTGTCTCAGAGATATTAAAATATTAACCCCCCCCCCCCGCTCCAACCATTGCCTTAAATTTCTCTGCTCCCCCCTCCCTGAGAGATATCTAAATATAATGTAATTTTTTTTGTTTTTGCTTTGTCAAACCACTCTTCTTTTTTTTCTAATCTTGCTATTTTCTATGTTCCCCCACTGTAGTCCATAAACTGTTGCTATCTCTTCGCTAATATTTTTCGTTCATTTCTAGTCGCAATTACTTGGCATAGATTGACTAGATTCTTTTTATCTCAAAATGTTACTGTTTTTTCACAATTGAATATTATAGTTTAACGTATACAAGAAGGTGGTCGCTGTGGCGGCCGGGAAGCGCCGCGGGGCCCACTGCGGCGGGTCGGAAAAGCGCCGCGGGAAGCGCCGCGCACCGCGGGGTCCAGGAAGCGCTGCGATGGCGGGGTCCTGGGAAGCGCCGCGGTGGCCCGCTGGGGGGGAGTTGTTTGACCAAAATCAAATTGCCTTCTATGTAAAGCGTTTTAGATTTTAGTTAAGTTGGATTTTCTTTCAGTGGAATATCGATTGACTAGTGTATATGCTACTGCTATTAAGCGTGTTTTAAGCAATAATAATCCAATTTTTTTAAAAAAAACAGTAGGGGAGATTTGAACACTTTGAAAATAAGCTATTTTTCATTTATAGGTTGCATTGGTCCCATACACACCATCTCCCCCCTGTTCGTCAGTTGGAGAAGGAGAGGACGCGCATGTGGAGCTTTCCAACAATTCAACACGGGACAGTATCATACAAGAAATACCGTTTAATATTGATGAGTTTTTAGCTGATTATTTTAATGTAGATAATAGTGCAGTTGAGCAGGGGGACTTGAGTCAAAACACCTTGCAGCTTTTGGATAATTTTACCCGGGAATTAACAGGGAATCCTCCTCTAGCCCTCGATAACCTACTTCCATTTCAATCAAATGAAGTGGATTCCAATACCCCAAATATTGAACAAAGTGGGGGAGGGGGAGGGGTGTTGATAATGTACAAGAGGGGGAGGGGGAGGAGAGTAATAACAAATTTACAACTTTTCCCGAATTTCAGTTATCAAATACAATTTTAAATGCAATAGTTGTCTATACTGCAACTTTTGGTGACCTTTTTAATTCGCTTTTGTGTGGTAATTTTGTGTTTGACCCCGTAGAAATTGTGTATGACTATGTAGATAGAATTCGTGCACTGCTGGAGAACCAAATTCAATTGTGGGGAGGGGGGAGGGATTCAATTAAGGTTTCAATTGTTTTAAAGGTGTTCTATTTAAATGAGGGGAAAAGTGAAGTTTACCATCATTACATACACTCCGAGATGCGTTTGATCTATCCAAGTTTAGAGAATTTTTAGGGTGTTTTTTCCGAGTGGGTAGCTCATATTATTGAGCCTCTTGAGAATTATAACGAAAATGGGAGCGGCACTGTAGTTTTATTTGTTGAAAATTTATGTGTTGGTATTTGTAAATTTAAGAAAGATTTTATTTTAAGAGGGGGGGGGGCGGGTGGGGGATATGATAGGGATACAGTTTTAAATTATAATCCAGATTTAGTAGGTTGTCGTGGTGTCCAGCGGATCTGTTTTGAAACAGGTCAAAAATGTTTCAAGTACGCTTTCCTTATATCAGCATTTCAGCCTCTAGCAGATGACGCTACCAAGACGAATTTAGACGATTGGGCTGTACATGGGAAGGAAGGGTCCAATTTTTCCATTGTAGATTTCACTTGTTTAGAGGGAAAATACCCAGTAACGCTTAGGTCTATTGATATTTTTGAAAGGGCCAATGCCCATTTAAATATCGGCGTTACTGTGGTTCAGTATGAAACTGAATTTGAAGATGGGGTTCGTTCAAAAAAGAAGGGGGTGGTTTTCCCAGTAAGGAGCCCGTCGATTGAATTGGTCAAACACTGGGTTTGGTTGTTGTACACGCCACCATCTAGTGACCTTGCCAATTCAATTGGCCATTTCAAACCATTACAGACATTAGTAGAGTTCTGGGGGAGGGTAAGAAAAGGGGGGAATGTTTCTACTGTCCGACATGCCTCTCTCGATTCCGTAGCGATATAAAACTACGGGATCATATGAAGCACTGTAGACGGCATGGCTATCAGTCAGTGGAAACGGTTTCAGGGGATAGGGCCATTTTACGTTTGAAAAATTTTCAAAACACCCTCCTCCAGTGCAACAAAATCTCTTTGGATTGTGAAGCTAAGCTGGTGGAAGTGAACGATCCTCGATTTCCAAACTGAATCAAAGAACACCAAGCTATTGCAGTGTCCTATGCCCGTGCGCAAAGAGACAATTCTAACACCATGCGGTTGTTAGAAATAGTAGAAACATTGGATGAGAGAGAGTGCATGATCAAGGCACTGACGAAACTAATTGGCAGAGCTAATGGCGCTATTTCTCGTTTGAGAAATACCCATTATCCTATGGTGTTGTCTGCAGAGGATCGTCTCGCGATTAAAAATCAAAAAATATGCTGGGTTTGTAAGGGGGAGTTTGTAGAGGGGGATAAGGGGACTAAAGGGAAAAGAGGGGGAAGGGGGAAAGTCAAAGACCATAATCACTTGTGGCAGGAAATATCCTCTGGGGGTAGTAATTTTAGAGGGGTAGCGCTTTAATCGTGTAACTTAAATGTTAGCCAGCAGTTTTTTATCCCAGTTTTTATCTACAATTCAAATTATGATTTAAAATTTAGTTTGCAGGCACTGGCACGTATGCACAGGGAGGGAGGGGGAGTAGACAGTCCATGGGTAAATAATTCATTTACCTATAACATTATTCCCAAATCGGCCGAGAAGTTGTTGCTTCTCGAGCTGAAATGGCAGGTAGTAAATAATGGGCATACGTGTTGGAATAAAATCAGGTTTTTAGATTACTTTAGTTTTTTCCCAAGGCATTGAGTCAATTGATTCAAGTGCAGAAAAGCGACAATTTTGATAGCTTTCCTTTGCTTAAACAGCACTTTCCAGACAGTGAAATGTATGACCTATTGACCTGCAAAGGTGTATACGCATACGACTATTACTGTTCTGGCGCTCGCTTAAGCGAGGTGAAACTACCTCCAATTGAAGCTTTTTACAATTCACTCACCAGTAGTGAATGCACAGCCGAGGACTATGAGTTTGCCAAGAAGGTGTGGGCTAAGGAGAATTGTAAAAATGGGTGGGATTATTGTAGACTGTACTTGGCCAGTGACGTTTTAACTCTGTTGGACATAGTCTGCAAGAACACAGACCAAATCTATTCAGAGTTCGGGCTAGATATAGGATATTATTTTTCCACGCCACATTTGGTGATGGATTTGATTTTAAAAATTAGTAGGGAGTAAATAGGCCTAATCACCGATGTAGATCAGCACCTTTTTGTAGAGCGTTGAATGAGGGGAGGGTATGTTTTTCATGGGGATCGCGTCTTGTCAACCGATCCGAGCGGACAAAACACCGGTGCAAAGTCAAATGCAGTGTTCTTGGACATGAACTCATTGTACCCCTCGGCAATGTCTCACTACTCTTTGCCGTGTGGGAACTATCAATGGCTTGAGAATCCTTGTGAGTTCCCCGACATTACCACCGTCGAGGACAATGGGCCGCAAGGATGGTTCTTTGAAATTGACGGGCACATTCCACTGGCGCTTCACGATTCAGTCAGAGATTTTGTTTTTCCCTGTATCAATCGACCCGTGAGCAGGGACTCACTGAGCCCCTACAATCGATCTCTGGTTGAGGATATGGGGATGCACTGGACCCCCTCCAAGCACAAAAACTGATTGCTGATTTGGACCCTAAGGAGAATATCGTTGTTCACCATGTGCTTTTGCACTGGATGGTGAACAATGGTTTAAAGATCACCAAAATACATAGGGTCCTGCAATTCAATCAGAAACCATATTTGAAAACGTTTATCGACACTTTTGTTGATAAACGCTCTAGGGCAAACTCCAGAGTAGAGAAGGAAATGTACAAACTCATTCTAAATTCAGCGTTTGGCAAAATGTGTGAAAGCGTACGTAACAGATCTCGCTGTGACGTCGTGACTGACCCTCTAGAGTGTGCACGAATTATTGCCGACCCCAATTTTACATCGTTCACGAGCATAGAGGCTGGCATGGTTCTTCTACACAGGAAAAAGCGAAATGTGGTACTGAACAAGAATATAGCAGGAGGTAGTTCAGTACTAGAAATTTCCAAAGATCTCATGTTGTCGTTTTTTTTACAATGTGTGCAAGGTGCAATGGCCACGGGAGGGGGAGGTTCAAGTTTACTATGGGGATACAGATTCTCTGCTGTTAAAGGTAAAAACCGAGGATTTATTGGATGATCTAGAAAATGGGGAACACATCAGCTCGCGGATGGATTTCACCAACTGGGATCCGTCCCTCTACCCCGAGTTGGTGAAACGTCAAGCCCCCAACCAACTATTAATGTTAAAATCAGAGACGGGGAGTGATTTGATATCCAGGGGGGTGTTCCCGGGTCCTAAAGTTTATTGCGTGGAAACTCATAATGGGGATGAAAAGCAGGCGTGTAAAGGGGTGCCTACACATTTTGTAAAGAGCAATTTCAACATGAGCGTGTACAGAGACTGTGTAGAAAGTAGCCTAGTGCCGAGAGCACAAGTGCTTGCAATTCGCTCTCTACAGTATAGAAATTATACTGTGAGAGTGGAAAAGAATGCAATGTCGTGTATATCCGACAAAGTCTATGTGCTCGAGAATAGTGTGAGTGTGCTGCCTCATGGCCACTACCGTATTTCAGACCGAGTTGAATGCATAGACTATCGCAATCAACTTGGTCTGGATAAATTAACCTTACCAACTAACCCCACCCAACCATCAACCTTTCATAAATTAAATGCTCTAACCCTTTCATAAATTAACTAACCTCATCTAACCTGATCACCACTGACCCAACCCAACCTAACCTGTAGCAGCAGCAGTGACGACAACTATTGTACAGTTTTTTCCACCGCGGCTCCCGGGGGGGGCCTTCCCGCGGCCGGCCTTTGGCCCCTTGACCCTGGGGGGGGGGGGGGGGGGTCCCCATTTTAAATTCATAATGTTCAACTGTGCTATCTAAATTTTTTAAGTGTTCATGTGTGTTTTTTGTTGTTTTCAAGTGTTGTTGTTGTACAGAAAAGTTTGCTACTCTATGCTAATGTACATAGTGTTTTTTTAAAGACAATAAGTGTTGTTGTTGCTCTTGTTCGTGTTCATGCATAAAAGTGTTTTTATAATAAATGTTGTACATAAAGTGTCATTTTTATCGTTGTCAGGTTCATGTTGAACAAATAGAGTTTTCATGTTGCAAATAAATGACCATGAAATAATGTTTTTGTCAGGTTCTTGTTGAACATAAAGTGTTATTCTTATGTTGTTGTTGTTGTTCATGTTGAACAAATAGAGTTTTCATGTTGCAAATAAATGACCATGAAATATTGTTTTTTTTGTTGTTCTTGTTAACGTAGATAGATCAATGGGAAAATTATTACTACTACTACTACTTATTCATTGGACACGTATGATTTACAGTTAGTTGTAGTCCGACTGTTGTCAACAGCAGCAGCATGTATCAATTTAAAACACCCTTCAGATCGTTTCTGTGTGGTCCCTCAATGTCGGGGAAAACAACACTTTTAGCTAATATAATTCAAAATTGTCAGAAAATGTTTTTGGAAAAACCAAAGAAAATCTACTATTGCTATAGTATTTGGCAAAAGTCCTACGATCAAATAAAAGCTTTGCCACAACCATACCAATACAATTCATACGGGGACTTGATGTTTTCAATAGTATTGAACCGAACTCGTGGCTGATTATTGATGATTTGGCTCAATCCATTGAACAGTTCTCACAGGAAATGCTACAACTGTTCATTGTTCGCTCCCACCATGAACACATTTCCATAACCCTAGTTCTACACAGTCTGTTTCATCAGAGCAAATGTATGCGAACCCTTGCATTGAATTGCACTATCTATATTATCTATCGAGTTGTTCGCGATTCTAGCTCACTAATAACTCTCAATAAACAGATATACCCCGGCGCCCCTAAATTTCTGTTGTCAGCGTACACTCAGGCGACTAATAAGCCCTAAGGTTACATTTTGCTGGATCTTAATCAGAGCACGCCCGAGGATCTACGTGTAGTCACCGACATTTTCAACAATGAAATTACAGTATATCTTCCGGTGAACAGTAGAACAGGCTATTAGTTGGCGTTATGACACTGAAGAAACTACATGAACAACGGCATTTATTTTCCGTTTTAAGCACTTCTAAACCTCCACTAAGGAAGGCCATACTCAAACATGGTGTTGACAATGATTTCATTAATCTAATATCTGAACTTTGTTTAAATTTAACTGAGGGCAATGTTCAACTGCCAGAAGGTGTTAGACAACAGACAAACAAAATCGTTCCACTGTACGCGCCTTGGCTTGTAAAAACAAGGGAACAATTTTTAAAAGAAAACGTCTCCTTCAAGCGGGTGGTAGCTTTTTCACACTTTTACTGCCAATAATTGCAGGACTTGTAAACATTTTTCTCTAGAGAGAATGGCTAAACCCTATAAATTGACACCATTTGAACTTGTCCTCTTGCCCGTCGAACGTTTTGAAGACAATCTAAACAAATTCATTAATGATGAGAATATTTTCGATGACAAAAAACTGCTTTTACTTCAAGATGCATTGCGATGTGTGGACAAACATAAACCTTATCGTGAGAGACCCACCGTCGCTGTCGCCGTCACTGATCCCTCCAAACAGGAAACATCTCAAGATTCTGCAGCAGTGCAATCAAAGGAGAAGGAATTGAATTCAATTGTATCGAAAATTGGAAACCTATTGCCAATCACCTATCGAGAACAGAGTAAAAGAGTATTATCATATCTCATGTTGGAAACTGGTGGTGATGAACATCAAGTTCAAGTCGACAGCACAGGGAAACGAATTATAATTCAGGGAAAAAGTTATAATCTAGTTGATTTAATTTGTGATATGGTGACGAATCGTAAAGGACTTTTATCATTTGACAATAATCTATACACTTTTCTAAGTGTATCAAACTTCCCCAAAAGTCTTATTGGCAATAAGCAAATTCTAAAGAAACTAAGAGAATATAGTCCTCCAGCAGCGCCAACACCATTTAAAAAAGAAGAAGATTCAATATTTGAAAATACTAGCAGCAGCACCACTGATTTTATAACACCTGTGGCTGCTAGTCAAAAGCGAAGACGAATTGATTCACCCTCCAGTGTGCAAAAGGGGAGTGGACATTACACTACGTGTTTACGTTCAAAATTGATGAAGTTCTGAAAGGTGTCTATGAAAATATTGGTGAAGCGGGAAGTTTAAGTTCTCCCAAAACCCTTTCTAAAGTTGTCTCCGGCAGCACATTGAAAAAAGCAAAAGTGTATCTAGAGAATGAACCGAGTTACACACTGCACCGAAATCACAGGCTTCGTGGCAAACAATATAGACAAACTAAAGCCTTTTTCCCTCTGCATATAATGCAAACGGATCTTTTAACTTTAGACGCAATTCAACGGCGTCACAATGCACCCTACAAATATATTCTGGTGGCAAACAGTGTCTTTAGTCGCTATGCCTATGCCATTCCATTACGGTCAAAGAGAGGTGTTGAAGTTGCTCGGGCCATTGAAAGTATTCTTGAACAGGATTGCTATAGAAAAATTCAATCGGATCGTGGTAGTGAATTTGTTAATCCCCATGTACAAAAGGTTCTATTGAAATATAATACAACACTTTATCATAGTCACAGCCCGATAAAGGCTGCATTGGCTGAACGATTAATAAGAACAATTCTTCTATTAATTTCAAGATATTGTACACTGAAAAATACATCTGCTTTTATTCGTGATTTAGATAAAATCATGCGGATATACAACCATTGAGCTCATCGATCTCTGTCCAACTCAAGCCCTCGGGAAGTTCACTGCAGTGAAAATACATTTGATGCTTTTCTAAAGCAATATTCCAATGGTGGAAAAGAAAAAAAAATGTGAAGAAGAAATTCAATGTTGGTGATACTGTTCGAATTAATAGAACCACCAATATTTTTGACAAGGGGAATTATTTATGGAGCACCGAACTTTTTAAAGTGTCCAAAATCCTGGACACCGAGCCCACGACATATCGACTGCGAGACACCAAAGATGATGAGATTCTCCGCGGTTTTTATGAATATGAACTGCAAAAAGTTAGAAACACTAGTGAAATTTATCAAATTGAAAAGATATTAAAGAGTCGTACTCGTAGGGGAAAGAGACAGTTGCTTGTTCGCTGGCTAGGATATAACTCAGATTTTGATTCTTGGGTCAGTGCTGAAGATATTAACAATGCCAAATGATTTCTATGTGACTTTCATGTCCAATGTTTCTGATCCTCTCTACAATGACCTGAATAGAACAAGTGATTTTTGGACGAAACTCTCCCCCACCATCAAATTCGACGGAAAGTATGAAGTGGCTTTTGTCGACTGTATTCTCAAAAATACCCATGACATCCTGAGAAAGGATCATAAATATGAAATAAAAATTAGACCCTATGATTGGCCGCCACCATCCTCAAGTGATCAAGAACAAATTCAAAAAATCAATTGGATGGATTATCCATATATTGAAGTACTCTACGAGGAACTCACCTGTATGAATGATTTATGTCGCTCTATTAATAAAAGAATTTCCGCTTGTAAAAAAGGAGCTTTTCATTTCAACTATTCAAAGGAGGAGGGCAAGATCTACATTAGTTCACCTATTGCCAGCGAAAAGGTTATTCTCAATGATAACCTAAAGGATGTTCTTGGCTTTAAGCTCAATATAATCAATGCTAAAAGTGCCGGAAACACTAATTTCATTTTTGCTGACTACCCGCCTGCCTTCTCCACAGACACTTGTATATTTCTCTACGCTTCATTTGTGGAAACATCTCGGGTTGGCAATTCAAATGTTCCCCTCCTACGAGTTCTTGAACGAAAAACCAATCAAGAGCATATTCACCCCTACAATATAAAGCATCTTCAGTATATTCCCGTAACCGTAGCAAAATGTAACCGTAGGGCTTATTAGTCGCCTGAGTGTACGCTGACAACAGAAATTTAGGGGCGCCGGGGTATATCTGTTTATTAAGAGTTATTAGTGAGCTAGAATCACGAACAACTCGATAGATAATATAGATAGTGCAATTCAATGCAAGGGTTCGCATACATTTGCTCTGATGAAACAGATTGTGTAGAACTAGGGTTATGGAAATGTGTTCATGGTGGGAGCGAACAGTGAACAGTTGTAGCATTTCCTGTGAGAACTGTTCAATGGATTCAGCCAAATCATCAATAATCAGCCATGAGTTCTGTTCAATACTAATGAAAACATCAAGTCCCCGTATGAATTGTATTGGTATGGTTGTGGCAATAGCTTTTATTTGATCGTAGGACTCCTGCCAAATACTATAGCAATAGTATATTTTCTTTGGTTTTTCCAAAAACATTTTCTGACAATTTTGAATTATTTTAGCTAAAAGTGTTGTTTTCCCCGACATTTAGGGACCACACAGAAACGATCTGTAGGGTGTTTTAAATTGATACATGCTGCTGCTGTTGACAACAATCGGACTACAACTAACTAAATCATACGTGTCCAATGAATAAGTAGTAGTAGTAGTAATAATTTTTCCCATTGATCTATCTACGTTAACAAGAACAACAAAAAAAAACAATATTTCATGGTCATTTATTTGCAACATGAAAACTTTGTTCAACATGAACAACAACAACAACATAAGAATAACACTTTATGTTCAACAAGAACCTGACCAAAACATTATTTCATGGTCATTTATTTGCAACATGAAAACTCTTATTTGTTCAACATGAACCTAACAACGATAAAAATGACACTTTATGTACAACATTTATTATAAAAACACTTTTATGCATGAACACGAACAAGAGCAACAACAACACTTATTGTCTTAAAAAAAACACACTTTATGTACATTAGCATAGAGTAGCAAACTTTTCTGTACAACAACAACAACACTTGAAAACAACAAAAAACACACATGAACACTTTAAAAATTTAGATAGCACAGTTGAACATTATGAATTTAAAAGGGGGGACCCCCCCCCCCCGAGGGGTCGCGGGGCCGAAGACTGGCCGTGGGCGGGACCCCCCCCCCCCCGGGGCCGGCCGCGGGAAGGCCCCCCTCCCCGGGAGCCGCGGTGGAAAAAACTGTACAATAGTTGTCGTCACTGCTGCTGCTACAGGTTAGGTTGGGTTGGGTCAGTGGTGATCAGGTTAGATGAGGTTAGTTAATTTATGAAAGGGTTAGAGCATTTAATTTATGAAAGGTTGATGGTTGGGTTAGGTTAGTTGGTTAGGTTAGTTGGTTAGGTTAATTTATCCAGACCAAGTTGATTGCGATAGTCTATGCATTCAACTCGGTCTGAAATACGGTAGTGGCCTTGAGGCAGCACACTCACACCATTCTCGAGCACATAGACTTTGTCGAATATACACGACATTACATTTTTTTCCACTCTCACAGTATAATTTCTATACTGTAGAGAGCGAATTGCAAGCACTTGTGCTCTCGACACTAGGCTACTTTCTACACAGTCTCTGTACACGCTCATGTTGAAATTGCTCTTTACAAAATGTGTAGGCACCCCTTTACACGCCTGCTTTTCATCCCCACTATGAGTTTCCACGCAATAAACTTTAGGACTCAGGAACACCCCCTGGATATCAAATCACTCCCCGTCTCTGATTTTAACATTAATAGTTGGTTGGGGGCTTGAAGTTTCCCCAACTCGGGGTAGAGGGACGGATCCCAGTTGGTGAAATCCATCCGCGAGCTGATGTGTTCCCCATTTTCTAGATCACCCAATAAATCCTCGGTTTTTACCTTTAACAGCAGAGAATCTGTATCCCCGTAGTAAACTTGAACCTCCCCCTCCCGTGGCCATTGCACCTTGCACACATTGTAAAAAAACGACAACATGAGCTTTTTGGAAATTTCTAGTACTGAACTACCTCCTGCTATATTCTTGTTCAGTAGCACATTTCGCTTTTTCCTGTGTAGAAGAACCATGCCAGCCTCTATGCTCGTGAACGATGTAAAATTGGGGTCGGCAATAATTCGTGCACACTTTAGAGGGTCAGTCACGACGTCGCAGTGAGATCTGTTACGTACGCTTTTACACATTTTGCCAAACGCTGAATTTAGAATGAGTTTGTACATTTCCTTCTCTACTCTGGAGTTTGCCCTGGAGCGTTTATCAACAAAAGTGTCGATAAACGTTTTCAAATATGGTTTCTGATTGAATTGCAGGACCCTATGCATTTTGGTGATCTTGAAACCATTGTTCACCATCCAGTGCAAAAGCACATGGTGAACAACGATATTCTCCCTAGGGTCCAAATCAGCAATCAGTTTTTGCTTGGAGGGGGTCCAGTGCATCCCCATATCCTCAACCAGTGATCGATTGTAGGGGCTCAGTGAGTCCCTGCTCACGGGTCGATTGATACAGGGAAAAACAAAATCTCTGACTGAATCGTGAAGCGCCAGTGGAATGTGCCCGTCAATTTCAAAGAACCATCCTTGCGGCCCATTGTCCTCGACGGTGGTAATGTCGGGGAACTCACAAGGATTCTCAAGCCATTGATAGTTCCCACACGGCAAAGGGTACTGAGACAATGCCGAGGGGTACAATGAGTTCATGTCCAAGAACACTGCATTTGACTTTGCACCGGTGTTTTGTCCGCTCGGATCGGTTGACAAGACGCGATCCCCATGAAAAACATACCCTCCCCTCATTGAACGCTCTACAAAAAGGTGCTGATCTACATCGGTGATTAGGCCTATTTCCTCCCTACTAATTTTTAAAATCAAATCCATCAACAAATGTGGCGTGGAAAAATAATATCCTATATCTAGCCCGAACTCTGAATAGATTTGGTCTGTGTTCTTGCAGACTATGTCCAACAGAGTTAAAACGTCACTGGCCAAGTACAGTCTACAATAATCCCACCCATTTTTACAATTCCCCTTAGCCCACACCTTCTTGGCAAACTCATAGTCCTCGGCTGTGCATTCACTACTGGTGAGTGAATTGTAAAAAGCTTCAATTGGAGGTAGTTTCACCTCGCTTAAGCGAGCGCCAGAACAGTAATAGTCGTATGCGTATACACCTTTGCAGGTCAATAGGTCATACATTTCACTGTCTGGAAAGTGTTGTTTAAGCAAAGGTAAGCTATCAAAATTGTCGCTTTTCTGCACTTGAATCAATTGACTCAATGCCTTGGGAAAAAAACTAAAGCGAATCTAAAAACCTGATTTTATTCCAACACGTATGCCCATTATTTACTACCTGCCATTTTAGCTCGAGAAGCAACAACTTCTCGGCCGATTTAGGAATGATGTTATAGGTAAATGAATTATTTACCCATGGACTGTCTACTCCCCCTCCCTCCCTGTGCATACGTGCCAGTTGCGGTAAAATAAATTTTAAATCATAATTTGAATTGTGGATAAAAACTGGGATAAAAAACTGCTGGCTAACATTTAAGTTACACGATTGATGCGCTACCCCTCTAAAATTACTACCCCCAGAGGATATTTCCTGCCGCAAGTGATTATGGTCTCTGACTTTCCCCCTCCCCCTCTTTTCCCTTTAGTCCCCTTATCCCCCTCTACAAACTCCCCCTTACAAACCCAGTATATTTTTGATTTTTAATCGCGAGACGATCCTCTGCAGACAACACCATAGGATAATGGGTATTTCTCAAACGAGAAATAGCGTCATTAGCTGTGCCAATTAGTGTAGTCAGTGCCTTGATCATGCACTCTCTCTCATCCAATGTTTCTACTATTTCTAACAACCGCATGGTGTTAGAATTGTCTCTTTGCGCATGGGCATAGGACACTGCAATAGCTTGGTGTTCTTTGATTCGGTTTGGAAATCGAGGATCGTTCACTTCCACCAGCTTAGCTTCACAATCCAAAGAGATTTTGTTGCACTGGAGGAGGGTGTTTTGAAAATTTTTGAAACGTAAAATGGCCCTATCCCCTGAAACCGTTTCCACTGACTGATAGCCATGCCGTCTACAGTGCTTCATATGATCCCGTAGTTTTATATCGCTACGGAATCGAGAGAGGCTTGTCGGACAGTAGAAACATTCCCCCCTTTTCTTACCCTCCCCCAGAACTCTACTGATGTCTGTGATTAGGTTGAAATGGCCAATTGAATCGGCAAGGTCACTAGATGGTGGTGTGTACAACAACCAAACCCAGTGTTTGACCAATTCAATCGACGGGCCCCTTACTGGGAAAACCACCCCCTTCTTTTTAGAACGAACCCCATCTTCAAATTCAGTTTCGTACTGAACCACAGTACCGCCGATATTTAAATGGGCATTGGCCCTTTCAAAAATATCAATAGACCTAAGCGTTACTGGGTATTTTCCCTCTAAACAAGTGAAATCTACAATGGGAGAATTGGACCCTTCCTTCCCATGTACAGCCCAATCGTCTAAATTCGTCTTGGTAGCGTCATCTGCTAGAGGCTGAAATGCTGATATGAGGAAAGCGTACTTGAAACATTTTTGACCTGTTTCAAAACAAATCTGCTGGACACCACGACAACCTACTAAATCTGGATTATAATTTAAAACTGTATCCCTATCATATCCCCCCCCCACCCCCTCTTAAAATAAATTTTTTACAAATATTAACACTTAAATTTTCAACAAATAAAACTACAGAGCCGCTCCCATTTTCGTTATAATTCTCAAGATGCGTAATAATATGACCTACCCACTCGGAAAAAACACCCTCAAAATTCTCTAAATTTGGATAGATCAAACGCATCTCGGAGTGTATATAATGGTGGTAAACTTCACTTTTCCCCTCATTTAAATAGAACACCTTTAAAACAATTGAAACCTTAATTGAATCCCTCCCCCCTCCCCACAATTGAATTTGGTTCTCCAGCAGTGCACGAATTCTATCTACATAGTCATGCACAATTTCTACGGGGTCAAACACAAAATTACCACACAAAATCGAATTAAAAGGGTCACCAAAAGTTGCAGTGTAGACAACTATTGCATTTAAAATTGTATTTGATAACTGAAATTCGGGAAAAGTTGTAAATTGGACATTACCCCCCTCCCCCTCCCCCTCTTGTATATTATCAACACCCCCTCCCCCACTTTGTTCAATATTTGGGGTATGGGAATCCACTTCATTTGATTGAAGTGGAAGTAGGTTATCGAGGGCTAGAGGAGGATTCCCTGTTAATTCCCGGGTAAAATCATCCAAAAGCTGCAAGGTGTTTTGACTCAAGTCCCCCTGTTCAACTGCGCTATTATCTACATTAAAATAATCGCCTAAAAACTCATCAATATTAAACGGTATTTCTTGTATGATACTGTCCCATGTTGAATTGTTGGAGAGCTCCACATGTGCGTCCTCTCCTTCTCCAACTGACGGACAGGGGGAGATGGTGTGTATGGGACCAATGCAACCTATAAATGAAAAATAGCTTATTTTCAAAGTGTTCAAATCAACCCTACTGTTTTTTTAATTGGATTATTATTGCTTAAAACACGCTTAATAGCAGTAGCATATACACTAGTCAATCGATATTCCACTGAAAGAAAATCCAACTTAACTAAAATCTAAAACGCTTTACATAGAAGGCAATTTGATGTTGTTCAAACAACTCCCCCCCAGCGGGCCACCGCGGCGCTTCCCAGGACCCCGCCATCGCAGCGCTTCCCGGACCCCGCGGCGCGCGGCGCTTCCCGTGGCGCTTTTCCGACCCGCCGCAGTGGGCCCCACTGGCGCTTCCCGGTCGCCACAGCGACCACCTCCTTGTATACGATAAACTATAATATTCAATTGTGAAAAAAACAGTAACATTTTGAGATAAAAAGAATCTAGTCAATCTATGCCAAGTAATTGCGACTAGAAATTAACGAAAAATATTATCGAAGAGATAGCAACAGTTTATGTGCTACAGTGGGGGAACATAGAAAATACCAAAGATTAGAAAAAAAGAGTGGTTTGACAAAGCAAAAACAAAAAAAAATACATTATATTTAGATATCTCTCAGGGAGGGGGAAGCAGAGAAATTTAAAACAATGGTTGGAGCGGGGGGGGGTTAATATTTTAATATCTCTGAGACACACACACTTTTACAGCGCGATGAAAAATGGCTATGTTTAGATATTTCTATAAGTTAGGTAAGAAAAATGCTCACATTTGCAAATTCCGGCTGTATTTTAGTGCCCGAATGCCCAGGCGAAGCATGCTGTACCTCCTGACCTTGTGTAGGTGGGGCAGCTCTTGAAGGTCCACGGAGAGCGGATGGGCAAGCGATGTCACAATCCTGCGCCGATTGGGCTGCGGCTTGGGTAGGCACCACTTGTTTCGGTGGCTTCGACCAGCGACCATATTGTATAACTGTCGCCTTCGCAGGGGTCGCATTATTATCCCTTGTTCTCTTCAATGGAGGGGGGTCAATACATTCTTCACTATTTGCCTTATAAAAGAAGAGAAAAAAAATTAGTATCAAAATAATTTCCCCCTTTTTTACAGAAGGAAAATTAACACTCCCCATAATTTTGTCTAGAAAAGAGTTTATCACTAAGAAGCCCTCCTCCCCCCCCCCCTTTCAGCAATATCCTAAAAATATTGTTAGCAATTATTTTTGGGGTATAACTTGTTTCGCTCACACATAGAATATAGAATTCCAATGTCCTAAATATCTATCGCTAATTTTGAAGACAATTTGTTCTCCGCTATTCTCACACACACAGAATTACGCAAAAAGCATTGAAAACCTAGATTGGCTAAAACCTCTAATGTAAACAAAGCAGGAGAAATGGGATGCCACGAAGATGTCTACAGTAGGCAGAGAAAATATGAATGATTAAAAAAAGAGTGGTTGCTTTGACAAGCAAAAAAAACTAACATTTATTTAGATATCTCTCAGGGAGGGGGGAGCAGAGAAATTTAAAACAATGGTTGGAGCGGGGGGGGGGTTAATATTTTAATATCTCTGACACACACACTTTTACAGCGCGATGAAAAATGGCTATGTTTAGATATTTCTATAAGTTATGTAAAAAAAATGCTCATATTTGCAAATTCCGGCTGTATTTGAGTGCACGAAGGCCGAGGCGAAGCATGCTGTACCTCCTGACCTTGTATAGGTGGGGCAGCTCTTGAAGGTCCACGGAGAGCGGATGGGCAAGCGATGTCACAATCCTGTGCAGATTGGGCTGCGGCTTGGGTAGGCAACACTTGTTTCGGTGGCTTCGACCAGCGACCATATTGTATAACTGTCGCCTTCGCAGGGGTCGCATTATTATCCCTTGTTCTTTTCAATGGAAGGGGGTCAATACATTCTTCACTATTCGCCTTAAAAAAGAAGAGAAAAAAATTAGTATCAAAATAATTTCCTCCTTTTTTACAGAAGGAAAATTAACACTCCCCACAATTTTGTCTAGAAAAGAGTTTATCACTAAGAAGCCCCCTTCCCCCCCCCTTTTCAGCAATGTCCTAAAAATATTGTTAGCAATAATTTTTGGGGGTATAACTTGTTTCGCTCTTACATAGAATATTGAATTCCAATGCCAATTAATATTAATTTTGCAGACAATATGTTCTCCGCTATTTTCAGACAAACAGAATTACGCAAAAAGCATTGAAAATCTAGATTGGCTAAAACCGCTAATGTAAACAAAACAGGAAAAATGGGATGCCAAAATTATTTATAACCTCGCGCGGAGAACTTATGTCAAAACATCGCGACATAATGTCTAAGAATTGACAGAAGTCAGTTACAGAAAAGATCACAATACAGAAAAGTAAGAATTTACTTTTAAAAGAAAATTATATCTATTGCGAGAATTATCGTTGTAAAAACAGTGTGTGGGGGGTTGGGGGTTGGGGGGGGGGGGGTCTATGTGGTAAAAAGAATATATTTTATGTTTTCCAGCGAGTATAAAGATAGCATGGTGGAGTTTTGGGGGGGGAGGGGATTTACTTAAATATACTGAAGGGTGATCAAGGAAATAATTTTATTTTGAAAATAAAAAATGAAAATGTACTAAAACAGAACTTACATGGTAAATTGAGGCTTGAGGCTGCCAAGGCTTCAAGTTCATCAATAATTTCAGGTGTTCTATCCATTGTGTCACAATACTTTCTGATAATTTAATCACAATGCATGTCCGTTATATACGAAATCCCAAGGGCGAATTGCGATGTAATGGGGAAACCATATTTAAGTGAGCCTCTGATTGGTCTAGAAGGAGATGTAACCGACTCGCTGATTGGGTTAGAAGGAGACACGTGATCCTGTTTCCTACTCCTGGATCTTAACATTCTCCCCTAGCGTGCACTTGGCCAAACAACAAAAACAAATAAATCGACCTTGGAACATCCATAAATGTGAGAAAAATCCTGTTTTTTTCATTCTCACTGACGAAAACCATAAAACAGACATAAATTGATGTTGACATCCATGAAAAACATCAAATAAATTGACCGACACTCATAACCATCCAAGAAACATCCATCAAAGTGAGAAAAATCATGTTTTTTCATTCTCACTGACCAAAACCATAAAACAGACATAAACTGATGTTAACATCCATGAAAAACATCAAATAAATTGACCAACACTCATAACCATCCAAGAAACATCCATCAAAGTGAGAAAAATCCTGTTTTTTCATTCTCACTGACAAAAACCATAAAACAGGCATAAATTGATGTTGACATCCGAGAAAAACATCTAATAAATTGACCAACACTCATAACCGTCCAAGAAACATCCATCAATGTGAGAAAAATCATGTTTTTTCAAGAGAGAAAAATCCTGTTTTTTCATTCTCACTGACAAAAACCATAAATTATGTACTGTCAACGTTAGACTAAATTGTAGGTGGCAGCAGGGCTGAGGGGTGGGAGTCAATAAGGCCTTTGTACTCCCCTCTAAGCTTTATCTGGGGGAGTCCTGGGAAATGTGGATTTATAAATGCTGTCAGACGCCTACACTTTTGGAAATTGCCATGTTAAATTTTGGTTGTGAAGGTCTAAACTGGAAATTTTATGAAAATTGAACATCTTAAGTAATATTTAAACGTAAATCAAATTAATTCATAGTGTATAGTATTTTTTGAGTCCATACAATATCCTCACGTAATTTAGCAGAGTCCTGATATTGCTCTCAAAGTACCAAGGACATCAAAATATAAACTTTTTTTTCGCCCCCTGGACCTTCCTTAGGTCTATTCATATCTGAAAATTTTCTTATTTTTTAATATGTTTAGTTGATTCAAATTGTGAATTTTTTAGGATAGCTTCACATTTCCGTCAGAATTGTCACGATGAGCCGTGAAAATAAATCAGGGAAACTAATGGATTAAATTTGAAAACACTTTGTTGACAACACAATGACTTAGACAATCCAACGCCAATACAATGGCCTCATTTAATTTAGCAGAGTCCTGGTATTGCTTTAACACACGAATAAAAAATCAAAATATAAATTTTTTTTGCCCCTTGGACCTTTGTTAGGTGTATTCACATCTGAAAACCGGTATTTTTTAAGATTTGTTGTTTCAAATTATGAAGTTATTAGGGAGTTTCGCATTTTCGTCAGTATTGTCACGTTGAGTCGTGAATAAAAATAAGGAAAAACAATAAATTATACTTGACAACGCTTTTCGTCTGTAATCATTCAACCATTAACAATGAGTTGATTCCCAAAGGCAACCACATCTTCAAATATAGCTACATTTTCTAGCTGCTTATTTTCATATGTTTCAGAATTCCCGATTATTTTCTAATTTTTCATCGGCTCTTTTTCATTAACAATTCAGCTTCCCTTTTTTCTTTTTTTTTTTTTTACGACATATATAAAATTCGCATTTCCTTATTTTCTTTTTTTTTACTACATTAATGGAAATAAGTTTCTACTTAGCTAATTAAAACAATCACAGTTCATTTTCACTGTCCCTGGTAATTTGAGTAATAATATTTCAAATACGATAAAATCTATTGTTTGGCATATGATTCCCAAGCTAAGAATGTTTGTCACCAATCTTCCTTCTAAAGTCAGGTAGTTGGCAAAATTTTAATCGGCTTAATTTAATCCCGTGATGCCTTCAGTCAAAAGCATTAACCCACTTATACCCTATTTGTAAAAGGTTTTTCGGGAAAATCCTAGCGAAACAACTGCTGAAGAAAGTTTGTAGGCCCCTTTTGGATTTTGTTTCCTTTATCTATTTTATCTATTTAAAACCGATGTACAAAGCACCTTAGCAAAACAACGACAGCAACATGTAAGTGTAGTCTTAAACGAAATAAAAAACTGATAGTGTAAGTCAAACAAAAATAATAATAATAAGCCATGGGTGACCTGGTGTTTTCTTTTGTTTTTCACAGAGTTTTGAAAATGCGATTACTGGGTGTACTATGCTACTTTTACTAATTAATTTTGGGTTTAATTGTTCATAGTAGTAGTGGGGCACAGGTTGTACGCAATGGGAGGAGCCTCTGGGCCTGCCCTCTCCCTCCTGAATTTCTTTTTTTTATTGATTTTATCAGTGGGAGGAGACTGATTGCCACTCCCAAATTTCTACGTTCTTTTTATTCAACTCATCAAATGTGTTTTCTTTATTATTATTATTGACCCCCTCTCCTCTTAGAAAATATCTGAGGCATAAAAACAGTTCAAACGAAAGAGAAAACAGTGTGACCTACATAGAGTATCAGCAGCGCCAATTGGGGGCAGAGGATAAATTCTCCCCCTCCCCTTAGATTTCGCAAAATGACTTATGGTTATTTTCATTGAAAACACGCCGCAAATGCATTTGCCAGATATATTGATGGTTAATTTATGCGAAAAACAAGACTTCTTCGGAGATTACATTGCTACAGAAGATGAACAAGTCCCAAATAAATTATGCTTGTCCTCAGTGAAGTTAATGGTAACTCTTAGATAGGTCTGAATTTCCTTTCTTTCGATCCTGGTAGACCTACTTTTTATTTAATTTTTTTATACTTTCAGAAAAACTTACTAGCAAAGAATATGCCAAACTGCTTCGCAAGACCTTCAAAATGTTTCACTTTTTTCAGTCACTGAAATTGTAAAACATTGAACAAAGAATCATTGAATGAATATTTAAAGGACGCATCAAGGCAAAAAGAATGTCAAAATAAGAACTCTTTTATCTCAGGCTGTTTAAAAACTATGAAGTTTTTAGAGTACTATCAAGTTTTTGTCAGTGTTGCCACGTTGAAGCGTGAAAATAAATATGTAGAAATAATTATTCAAATTCAAAGCTTTTCCTCTGTATAAAATCAAACATTAGCAATCTGTCAATTCCCAAGGATACGTACACCTTCAAAAATAAAGTCACAAATTCTTAAGCTATATGATACCATATATTTTTAGCTTATTTTATGTTGATTTTTTTACCTATCCCTTTTTTAAGCTTGGAGCTTGTAACTACTAGAATACAGCCGACGTTCCCCCCGGAAAACCCCCCTTCAGAAAGTTTTTTCTGAAAATTCACCTGGCGGAAAATTTCTCCGGATAATTCCCCAAAATTGAGCAGCCATAGAGAAAACACGAAATAGTCACCTTAAAATGTCGATCAGATGTCTTGAAGGATGAAAGAAGGACCAGATATAAAAAATAGTTCTAGGACAGGAGCTGGCTGTTTTTTTTTTTTTTTCTTTTCTTTTTTTTCTGAGATGACTGTATTGAACCAAGAGTCCTAGAATATTGGCAGAGGACCCATTCGGACAAAAATTAAAATTTAAAGTTCCCTCTTAAGTAACGAAACAGAATGGAGGGTAACTGGCCCCTTACCCGTGCCCCCTTCTTCCCCAATAACATCCAAATTAAATTTTTAGATAGCTATTTGGTTCATCATAAATAAAAGGTTCGATAATTATGCCTCTGAGGATGACATAACACTCCCCAGCTCTTAGGGAAAGGTCTGTGAGTTTTGCAATTTGTCCATTGTTCATACACACTGTTTGTTATTGGGAAACATACGAATATTTTTCGCGGGGAAGTTTTCTGCGGTGGGTAGAGATTTCCTGGGGGAGAATTTTTAGTTGGGAGGAAATCTTATGGAAACAATTTTTTGAACTCAACTACAGATTCCTTTTTGTTCTTATTTAGTATTTGGATGCAAACTTTTACATATGGAGAAAGTATTGTGCGGGAATTGTCTCGGGGAATTTTCAGGGGGGGTCAAATTGCCTGGCATAATTTTTCCATCGATGTGGGTAATGTTCACAAGGGTGCTGCAGGGCACACCTTTTTTATTGCACAACAATGTTTCAGGGGTTTATTTTAATGGTTATTTTAACTGAAGAAATTTGTTTCATTATATAGTGATATATTACTGAGGAGAGGCGGTAGATCATTGTTCAGGGGAATAGGGGTAAGAGCAATTAAAAAGGGTAAGTCGTATAATATACAATCTTCGCCCTGGGGGCTTTGAGGCATTTACATCTCCATTGGCATAGTTACTAGATCTTTTGCCTATTTTGAACAAAATTGTACTTCAATATTTTCATCACTGATAATATTGAAGAATAGCCATCAAGCAGTGCTAATATAAATAAATAGGACATCCGATATTTAGTGGCAATTACGCTCCGATTGAGGTGGGGAAACAAAAAAAAGGAAGCAGAAGAGGGGTGGAGAGTTGTTAGAAAGAGCCGTGGTACCCGCTGGGCTTGCCCCTTAAATTGTGGGGACAAGGTAGACAGCCTTCAACGCTTCCCTTACTTCTCTCGCAAGGAAACAACCAGAAAAATATTGAATGAATTAAATTGGCTACTGGCGCTTTTGATTAATTTCCAAAGCGTTTACCATTCTTTTGGATTGGGAAGGCCCTATTCTAACCGCCGTACTCCTTTGAGTACAACAATTGTTTTTTCGCCTAATGATTTTCCCCTAATTAATTCAATATTCATCTAGCATTTGAAGAGCAAGACGTATTGTGAGCGCGCTATAGCTGTTTATCATGTCCGGAGCGAATGAAGAACATTTGCATTATTGTCCGGTCCTTAATTTTGTTCAGCAAAACGTTGAGAAAGGAATTCATGATGAGATGATTAAGAAGTTTGGTACGGAGTTTTTTGACGTTGATGATATTGTGAAGGCGAAGAAATGGCTTGGGTCCAAGCTATATCCAGAAGCTTTATTTCAGAAGCGAACTGGATCGAAAGCGTCACTGAGCCATCTAAATGATTTTCTGGACTTTATCAAGAATAGCAATACAGGCGATTTCGACATCCCAGTATTTGTTATTATAAGCCCCAATGAAATGCCATCGATATCAGCCGCAGCTTATTCTGCTCGTTTTTCGAGAGTGAATGAATTGCATGTCCAACCAGGAAATTTCCAACCAGTTCGAGGCATATTCTAACCATTTCCCGCCACTACCACAGTCTGGATCCAGTCCCTTGAAACCAGCCGATAGCCACTCTACTATTGTTGTCTGTACATTGCCACCGTCTATTAGTGATCCGACAAGCCATAAGGACTTTATTGACCAACTAAGTGGTCATGATTCGAATGCTAGTGTTCGGCCGTTGAGAGATAGAAATTTTGTGAATATTGAGAAATCTGTAGCCTCTGATTTCTGTGAGTCTGTGAAGTCTGTTGTTTCGGGTGCTGGCACGAAGATTTTGCAGAAGCGGTACCTCGGAATGGTAAAAGAAATCCCGCTGTCATTTAGTGCTAGTGAATTCAAAATGCACTCTGGAGTCGAGGACGCAAGTCGGTTTGGGTCGTCCCGAACTATCAAGCTAGTCTTTTCGGACTCGTTTGGTAAAAGTAACATGATAAAAAAAGGTATGAAAGTCGGATACGAGATTTTCAGCTTTTATGACTTTATATGTGCACCGCGTTGTTGCTTGAAGTGCAGGTCTCCTGTCCTGATCACGTTCTAAAAAAATGCAACAGTCAGGTGGAAAAATGTGCGCGCTGTGATGGCAATCACTCTTCTTCGAAAGATGCGCCCTGTACTAACATCCCTTATTGTGCGAACTGCGGCGGGTCACACACTTTGTATAGTCTATAAGGTCCGGTGCTCAAGTCTCGTATTGCGGCCGGTGTGAAATAATGATGTTGCAAAAGTTCTCGGTTGTTTCGTACAACATAAACGGAACGCGTAGGAAAGAGCATATCATTGACGAACTTTCGTGCAAATACGATATCGCCTGTCTTCGAGAGCATCTTTTCTCATCAGCTAATACCAATCTGATGAAACGGAGTGGGAATCACATTGTGTTTGTGAATTCTGCACGGTGTACGTTTGGTGGACCTTCCGTAGGCCTCGCCTGCATTTTGAAATGTAGTTCTTTTCATCCGCGACGCCAGTGCTGTTCCACAGTGAAGAAAACATCTTGGCCATGCGAATTTTCGATCTAGTGTTTATTAATGTATATTTTCCTTGGGATCGTAAATCTGTTCAGACACTGAATAAGTTTGCCAAGACTTGTAGTATTTTGAAAAAAGTGATAGATTCTACATCATCTTTTTGTACCTATTTGTTGTCACTAGAGATTTTAATGCTGATTTATTGAATTCAAACCTCCGATCGGATATGGTTTTCCAGTCTTTGTCTGAGTTTAAGCTACTGGATAAGAATCGTTCATTCTCATATATTTATCATTCTGGGAGCCATACTAATATAGATCACGTTCTTTGTTCTCCAAATTTATCGGTTTCAATTGTTTCTGTTCACGAAACAGAAAGTGATATAGACCACCTACCAATTTCCTTTTCGTTTGATATCTCTCTGTCACCAGATATTTCACGCGTGAATCGTAGATGGTTTACCAGGCGAAATGGGAATGAGGCTAATTGGGCGCTCTACATTTCTACTCTTACATCTCTTTTGTCTACTATAATAGTTCCTTTTCAGCTACTTCAGGTTGGATCTAAATTTTTAAATGATGAGAATTTTTTGAACAAATATTGTTTTGATATTATATCATGTATGAAGGAAGCCGAAAGAGTCTCCGTTCCCGAGGAACTTGTAAAATTTAATACGCGGAAGCCTGAATGGTCGTGGGACCCAGGTCTAAAAACAGTGAAAGATAAGGCCAATAACGGTTTCTTGCAATATAAGTAAAATTTTCGAGTATCTTCTCCTCCCTTCTGTTAACTCTTTTGCATATTTCGGTGAAAACTAGATCGGGTTTTCAGCTGGGGTAGGTTGCCAGCAAGCACATCGATTTTTGGTGAATGTTCTTACTGAGGCGACTAAAAATGGATTAGAGTTACATTTTGGCGCCTTGGATCTCTCCAAGGCCTTTGACACCGTTACCCATTCTCAAGCTATTTTTTCCCTATTTAGTCACGGTATTAACATTTCGGTAATTTTTTTCTTAGATATTGGTATTCGAATTCTTTTTTGCGGATTAAAACGGGCATGAGTGTTTCCGAAAGCAAATTTGTATATCATCTATTCTTTCTTCTATCCCATCCACTTGCATTCTTAATTCCGTTAACATCTCTTATCTTGCTTACGCAGATGATATCCTTTTGATCAGCAGGACTAAAAAGGGGCTTTCCCTGTCTGTCTCAACAATTGCATCTAAACTTCTTACCATTGGACTTTCTCTTAATCTTTCAAAGTTTGAATATCTCTCATTTAATAGTAATAATATGACCCCTCTAGTTTGCGGATTTTTTTCTGTCCCGTCGGTTCCTTCTTTCCGGTGGCTGGGAATCAATGTTAGTAAAACACTAAAATCTTTTCAAAAGCTCGCCGTCGCTGATTGCAAGAAGAAAATTCAGTTAAGTTATTCTAAAATTGTTGCAAATCGAGGTAGATACAATAGAAAGTCTCTTGCTAAATTATATTCGGTTTTTACAGATCACTCGGTTTTGTTTCTGTCTAGAATTTACCCTAGTTTTCCCCAGAAAGACATCAGATCAGTTCATTCATATTATGTCCGGTTTTCCCGCTTTCTATTGCATCTGCCTCCATAGTATAGAAATCGGAATCTCATGTCTGTTACGGTCTTCCGGATATTGGGTTAAGGCTTACGGAACTTGCCGGGAAACTACCCCAGTCTACACATAAGTATCTGCCAGCCGACAGTGGCCTTACTCGTTTGCTGTAGTTTTGTTCTTTTTTTTTGTTGTTTGAAGTGTTGTTGAAGTTGTTTGTTTTGTGATTTTCTTTTCCACACTAGTAATTTAAATTTGTTATATCCATGAACAGGTAATATTCAAACATTTCAAATATGAAGGTCTAAATTATTAAATGATGCTCCATTAAGTCCTGGTCCGCTGTATTTAGTCTTGGTCTGTCTTTTGTCACAAATAGTTTTTTTTTTCGTATCTTGAATGTGTTTCTTTTCTTTGGTTATTCTGCTCTTGTGAAGTTTTTAAGTTTTATGTACTCATGTATGTAGTGTATTATATACTTTTTTCGTCATACTCCACAATTATCATTTTTGTATATGATGTGGGCTAAAAATAAATTATTATTATTATTGAGGAGAGGGATACCTAGAAAGAGCAAGTAACAGAGCATTTTTTTTTGGGGGGGGGGCGCTTGTAGCCGTCTAATCCATTTTCAACATTTTCCTCTACATACCCTGTAAAGTTTCAATTTAATACCCTCATCCGTTCCTTTGATGTTGCTAATACGCCGTTTTGACAATTACCATGTACATTGTATGTTTTGACTGTGTTCGGCATTCTTCTCCAACGCTTCGGAGGGTTGTGCCATCCCCACGGGTATAGTTATTTGACCTTTAGAATGTTTTGAACAAGATGGCTATTTCGAAATTTTGATCGAATGTTCTTGGAGAGGGCAGCTAAAGAGGGTATGGGAGGGAAACTGACAGCCTCCAACCACTTTAACTTCAACATTTCCTGAAAGTTTCAACTTAATACTCTCAGCGAATCCTGCCTGAGGGTATTAAGGCATTTTTGATACATCCAAAATCAAAACTTTCCCCTTTTCTTAATGATAAATCATTCCCTTTTCTTAATGACAATAAATTGCATAATTTACAATCCTTGTCCAACTATGTATAACTTGCACAACTTACTGCTCTTCTCCGGAGGTTGAGGTTTTTTTTTCAACCATGAAGGCATGGTTTTTTGACTTTTGGACAATATTGAATAAAATGGCCATCTCAAAATTTTCATAAGATGCATTTGGGAGAAAAAGAGAATGAAAGAGTGGGACTGGTTGCCCTCGATCACCTTTTACTCTTAAAAAGAACACTAGAACTTTCAATGTATAATCGAATGAGCCTCTTCCAAAGTTTATGTGATAACCCCTTCCACAAGAAGTGCCTCTGGGGGAAAAAAACAATAAAATAAATAAATAATAGTAAATTGAAGCCTTTTGGCTATTTTCTACAGGCAATACCATAGCGTTGCCTCTGATTTTAAAAAGTGAGTAGAACATTCAATTTCCCTTCTAACGAACATCCAAAACCATCCAGGGTGAATATAGAGGGAATTTTCCGGGGGGGGGGGTGAATGTTCTCGGGGTAGTTTTCCAGGAGGAATTTTCCAGGATGTAATTTTCTGCAAGTCGGGAATTTTAAGGGGAAGCTTCCGCGGAGGGGGGATTTTCCGGGGGTTAAACGCCTAGCACCCTTTTAAAAACTGCGTAATCGTATACAAGGTCTTTTTAGTTTAACATTGAATTCTCGGTTTCTCAGAATATTAAATTCCTGGTTAAAAATTATTTCCATTTAACCAAAGCAATCAGTCAGATTTCATTTTTATTTTCCTTGGTGCTTCTAGACCCTAAAGGGTCTTTGCTGCACGCAATTTAGATTATGTGCCTAGGAAAAACTAGACAAAAGGGAGAACGTAATTGTGTAGCATCTCGTGCACGTAATCACAAAGGGCACTGTTGTTCATGAGCAGTGTCAGATAGCTGGGGAGAAGATATGGGGCCAAAGTCTCCTTTTCTCTGCTCTCTTCTCTTTTGGTCTAAAAATGCATATTTCAATCATTTTTTTCAGTTTTCTGTTCACCGTTTTTGTATTTTATGCTATTAAGTACATGTAAAATCCTTTGCTCAATGTGATCAGTATTTTAAATACATAACCTTTCCCTTATTGGAATAATCCTCTTAAATTGATTAATAGTAAGTACTTTTTTCCAAATTGCTTCCATCTTTATGTATTCAAAGCAAGCTGTGTGTCTATATGTTTAGTTAGAGTCGAGCTGTATTTGTCTCCTTAAAGCAACATTTTTTTTCTTACTATCCCCTCTGCTATTACAGTATATTTGTATAAATAGCCTCCTTTTACTAAACAGTCTTAGCTATGCTATGCTGCCGTTGTCCATAACGAACATAGTGGCTGCTAGATGATAATATCTGAGATTTTAGTTATCAATATATGCGACTAATCTTTCACTTCAAACTAGGAATTAGATGAAAAACGGTAAACAGAATCGGCTTAACCTTTCCTCCTCTCGATTTTATCTAGAAGCATTGACCTGCTTATGGCCAGTTATACCCTGATTTGAATTAATTAGATATTGTAGGAAATTAGAAACACCCTCATCCTTGGAAAGTTTATGCGAGAGAAAAGTACAATGTTAGCATTTTGGTCTATTTCGGTGGTACCGATTCAGGGAAATGTAAAGGGGGAGAATTTTTTGTTTTTTCAACGAAAATACAAAAAAAAAGATTTTTTCCTTCTCTAGGGGTAGCTACCCCTAGGGGGTAGCTGCCACCCCTTTACCCCCTTTCTTCCTCCCCAGCTGATGCCCCGTATATGTTTGTTACAGTGATAGGTTGAATTTTTTGCTTAAATGACAAGCTTCTTACTTAATGTGTATTTTGATTTTCTTAGACCTCTTAGCCTATTTGACTTTCTTAGCCTTACCTAGTTGAATGTGTCTCTGAATTCAGGACTTCTAAGAAGTATAAAAGACGTTAAGGAACAAATTAACTAAAAGTGCCTTTTTTAAAGGTTTCCTTATTATTTTACGGTTTTATTTAAGGTTTCCTAAAAGTGTCCTTTTGTTTTAAGGTTTTTAACCGTGGAATTCAAAAAATTTTTCCATAGCTGACTAATTTTTTGCGCAGCTCTTCTCAACATATGGAATTAAATAGAATTCCTTTGATTGTTTTTCATGCACATAAAGGAGTTCCTCAAGGACTGGTCCTAGCTCTGTTGTTGTTTCTATAATATGTAAATTTGACTTAAATAGCGACGAAGACTACGCTGCCTTTCCATCATAAGCAATAAGTAGAACAATAGGGAAATTTTTAACATATGACGGTGGAACACAACTTTAAATGAATATTTTGACCCTATATCCAAGAGCCGTTCTCAGCAAAACAAATGAAGAAAAAGCGAATATAAAAGAAACTCACATTAAAATTCAATCGTTAAAACTAAAAAAAAAAGTCAAAACAACCCTAGCATCATTACATCAAGGGAGTTCAACTAGGACTGGTACATCAAGTGAAATGAAAAAAGACAGTTCATTCAAATGGAATAAGAAACACTTAAAGAAAAGCTCTTAAAGCTAATCTTGCCTTTTTGGCAGCCAGTCTAGAAGGTCTATCCGTAACACGTTGAGTGGAACTGTTTACTGTTTTTTTTAATATAATTAGTTATATCAGTTCTAATTAAATTTGTATGTAAGGCATTAAGCAAATATTCCCCCAAATCTCTATTTAAAGAAGTATTATTATTTATTTTGATTTTAATTTCAATTGCCTCTCAAACAACCTGTTTTATACCTGAATCATTGCTAATAAGGGAAGTGTTATGCATAAATCATTTCTAAAAACAGGTTGTTCGAGAGGTAATGTGACAAATGTTAAACAAATGCGACAAATGTTAAACAAATTAAAATTAAACAAATTGAAATTAAACAAATTAAAATTAAACAAATTAAAATAAAAACAAATTTAAAAAATGCGACAAATGTTAAACAAATTAAAACTGAGCCACAATAAATCTTTTTTCATCGATTTATTGAAAAAAGATTTTTTTTTTTTTCAATAGACCTTTTTTCATTCTATGGAAGAATTACAAATCATTTACCATTTGTAAGCGGTAGAAAAGTCAGAGAACGTGATGAGGATGAAAATGTCTGATATAAATGTCAATGATAAACACTCAGAGAGTTAAACGTAGTATTACTAATTGTTGACTATAAATGTCAATGATAAAAAGTCAAAGAATCAAACTTGGTATTGCGGCTTGCTATCTGAGAGCTAATGTCGATGAGTCACTCAATTTTAAAGACCATTTGGCAAGAGTAAATAGTAAATCCGTGAGACTAAATTCGGGGCTATGGTACCCAGGTCGAACCTCTTTAGATCTAAAGTCGGGCAGTAACTCCCTAATTCTGTTACACAACAAGTTTAAAGGTATTCAAAATCAGATAAACTTATTTTGAAGCTCAGTCAGTAATTTAAATAATGTTACCTCACTAGGTTGTCTCACGGTAAAACTAAAATCGTTACTACGGTACCCTGGCCAAGTTCTTTAAGAGCCTATGGTTGGGAAGCAACTTCCTGATTTCGGTACCCAAGAACCTTGAAGGTTTTTAAAGTTGGGTTCGCCAAATACTAATTTCGGTGCTCTGGAAAATTATTTAAGTAATGTTATTAACATTAATGTAAATCCAGTGGATACCGATGGGATAATTACTTGCGAAAACTGTTTGCTATCAAAAAATTGGACAATAACATAGATAGAAGAAACAAATATTGACTTACCTAATACCTCTACCCTCTCCCTCCAGAGCCAGTAATGTAAAACCATAAAAATAAAATATTAATGTCTGCTATAACGTTTACGTCGTTGGCTGAGGAAGTTCAGAAGGAAAATTTCGCCCCAATTCTTAAAACCAAATTTAAAAAGCTACAAGAACAGAAATCTAACTTATTGAATTTCCTATGGTACGAAATTAGCAAGCTGCTATCCGAATGTTACATGTCGTTTAAACCTGAAATTAGTAAACTGCCACCCTAATTTTAGATTCTTGGAGCACCAGGCTTCCGGTATTACCGAAAGGTACTCTTTTCTATGCTCGAAGAACCGGTTCAATCCTCAGAACAGTATCTCTAGATATCTTCTTTCCTAGAAGATACTTCAATAGCATAAGAGTTTCTTCCTATGGCGAAACTATAACGCAGGCATAAATGATAAATTATAGGCTTTCAGTTCAGTTTCATCTATATGTATTTAAAAACAAAATACATAAGTTACATAACATTCCTGTCAGGAAAGAACAATAAAATATGCTTGGCTGGTGCAGGACATTAACTAATGGTAATTAAAAACAAACAGAACCAACAAATTGACTGAACGTATCAAGGAGAAACAAAGAGGAGAAAAGTAAACCAGTAAATAAATCAACCTATGGTTTCGACTTTAAAGGTAAAAAAGAAGAAGAAAGAGAAAACAATAGGGAACGAGAAAAAAAGGGAAAAAAAACGGGGAGAAAAAACAAACCTGAAGGACAGCACTAAACACTTTTTCTGGAATGACCCTTCGCTGCTCGCTTAAAGGATAAGAAACTGACTATTAAGTCCTAAAACTAAAACATCTAAACAGGACTACCTTCGGAAAATAGAAAAAGACACAATACTCGCTGTTTCTGGGATCAGGCTCTCTTCGAGGTCCTGACCAATGGCTAAAATTCACCCAAGGTCTCTAATTACCTTTGTTTAGCACATTGTCATATACGGTTCAAGAATCAATGGATCCTGAACCAAGCTGAGCCTTGTCTGGCAATGCGACTTTGTAACCATCTGATTTGCCTGGATTAGTCACTATTTAGTCACAATTTACAGACGCAAGCTAATTAGCGAATTCTTCGAAGACGTCACATAAATCTCAGCCATAAAAGGAAAAATATTAAAGGGAGCTAAAGGAAGGGAGAAACCTCAACTTGGACCTTAGATCCTCCTGTGCCGTCAGAGGCACCTAGGACATCCACGAAGAGCCGCCAGTCACCCTGCATGTGTGCCGCCACTCATACGAAGAATGGGAGAAATCTAATTGATTTAGCCAGGGGTGAAGCAACACACTAAGAATGGCAAATTTCTCTGTGGTACATTCGCATACGTTATATTGTTGTTTATCGTTGTAAAGAACGTTTGTAATAACGTTAATAAGTCACTGCATTCTTCTTCCGGTTGTACAAAATGGCTATAAGAACTTTGATGGGGATGACTGGAATGTTATCTGTTGCGTTGATTTGTAAATCCTAGAATATTTAATTTATGCATAATAATCATCACAAATCTTTTATCTCATTCTTTTTATTTGTTGTTCATATTTACATCATCTCTTCAAGATTAAAGAACTGGAAGTTTTTATATATCAAATAAAAAAAGCAAGTTTTTTCAACGGAAAGTAAGGAGCAACATTAAATTTAAAACGAACAGGAATTATTACGTATATGATGGGGTTGCTCCTTCTCAACACCTCGCTCTTTATGCTGAAGTTTTTTATTGTTTAAAAAGGCTTCTTGTTCTTCTAATTAAAGGAACATAGTGTTTTAGGAGTCCTTCTTAAAGAATTGGGATGGAATTCAAACTGTAGCGTAAAGAGTGAGGTGTTGAAGAGGAGCAGCCCCCCTCATATGCGTAATAATTTCAGTTTGTTTTAAGTTTTAATATTGCTCCTTACTTTCAGTTGAGAAAGCAAGTGTTTTATTTAATTTCTGATCGTTTAATAAATAATGTAACAAAACCTGGCCACACCTCCACGGGAAAATCCCTCCTCCTCAGGGATTTATTCTCTAGACAACTCATTCCTGGGGATAATTTACCGCGGACAGTTACCTTTAACATCTCCACGTGTAAAATTGAATCGGCAAAGAGAAAGCAAGACATAAGAACAATTTCGTATAGGAATTCTGAAAAATTCCCCCAGTGTAAACTTTCCCCTGAAAAATTCACCCCCTGAAAACTTCCCACCCCATGGAAAACTAGCTCCCTGGAAAATCCCACTAGCAGAAAATTCACTCCCTCCCCAAACGAAAATGCATGTAGACCCCGAAGCCGCGCCGAAAATCGGCGGCGCGCCGCCGAAAAAAAAACGCCGGCACGCCGCCGAGCTTGCATCAGCGCGCTGACGCCGCCGCTGATTCTATCGGCGGCGGCGTCACTAATACGCCGCCGTTTTTTTTTTTTCTTTTTTGGTTATCGATATCGACCTCCGGGCTTCAACCGTCATCCCGGCTAATCTGTTTCTTAAAAATAAATACTGTCATCTTGGGCTCGCCATGTATATCGGTTCATAGGAAGGAGAAGAAGAAATTTTTCTTGAAACAAAAATTCTACCTTCCACTTTAAAATTCTGTTCATTTTTCTTTCTGATTTTTCGGATGAAAAGAGGTAGGTAAAAGAACATTAGGCAATTCAGGATGTTGTCATAGGCAGCGCAATCGAGATGTCTAAGTAAAGAACAATGTTGGCACAGTGTATTATTTATTTTTTTTTGTTTTTTTTTTGTTTTCCATACCAGGGCAATTCGTATCGAAGGAGTTGTCGTAGAAACTTCAAAAAGGACTCATTCGAAAGGAAATTGGAATAACTAGTGCCCTTTTTAATAGTCGAAAGTGATTGGAAGGCAGCTAACACCCCTTCCACGCCCACCCTTTCCCCAAACAGATCCAATCAAAATTTTAAGATAGCCATTTTGTTCAGAGTAACTGATTTCCAGAGAGAAAATATGTTTTTTGAGGAGGTTACTCCCCCACAACCCTTAGGGCAAGGGTTCTGTAGTTATGCCCTGGAGGTATATAAGAACGATGTTGGCACAATGTATTATTTATTATTTTTTCCTTTAGACCAGGGTATTTCATATCGAAGAAGTTGTCGTAGAAACTTCGAAAAGGGCTCATTCAATTAGAGATTGGAGTGGCTTGTGCCCTTTTTAATAGCCGAAAATGATTGGAAGGCAACTAACACCCCTTCCACGCCCACCATTTCCCGAAACACATACAATCAAAATTTTGTTTAACGTAGTTGAAAGTTCTGGAAATTAGGTCTTAGAGGATGACAACCACCCTCACAGCCCTTAGGGTAAGGGTTGTAATTTATGCCCTGGGGGCATATACGGTGTTTATAGAAAGCGTTGTCGTAGAAACTCAAAAAGGGATCATTAGTTTGGAAATCGAAAAGCCTAGTGCCCTTTTTAATAATCGAAAGTGATTGGAAGGCTTGACATTTTTATAGTAGAGATCGATGTGGGTATAATGTATCATTTTTTTTGTTGTTGTTGTTGTTTAGACCAGGGCAATTCGTATCGAAGGAGTTGTCGTAGGAACTTCGAAAAGGGCTCATTCGATTGAAAATAGAAAGGGCTGATGTCCTTTTTAATAGTCGATAGTGATTGGAGGGAAACTAATCCCCCTCCCACGCCCACCCTCCCATTTGCCTTTATGTTTAAAAAGTAAATGTTGCCTTAAGATTAAATCAAAATGTACTGTGTTTATGCTAATTCCCAATAAGGCATCTCAGCAGTATCCCAAGAACGACTGAGGGTATTATGTTCAAACTTTCAGGGCTTCTTCTGCTCTTAAAATTTGACCAAATCAAAATAGCGTAAGTGTATCCAAGCTATCAAAGAAAGTAAACAAATTTGTTTGCGAATGTTATCAAGTTTTCCATTTCAGGTCAACTAGAGGAGGTATGAAACTAAATTAAACACTATTATTTGTGTCCAGATTTTTATAAGAGTCTATGTTGTTAAATTTTGCTGAAAATTGTTTTCCAGCATACAAATAGCAGGCCAAACTATAAATTCTTAAAAAAACGAAAAGATTTAAAGTATGATTTTCTTTTTCCCTGAAAAGACTATGTCAATATAAAACGAACAGAAATTAATTAAAAAAACTGTTTCCAAAAAATAAGTTTTTTCAAAGAAAAGTAAAGAACTCCATTAAACCAAAAATGAGCAAAATTAAAGTCAAATAATCTACCAAGCGTGAAACTACCGCAAATCAGCATCGATAAATAAATGAAACCCAAAACGAACAGAAATTATAATAAATAACCGAGTCAAACTCAAAACGAGCAGAAATTAACATAAGTTGGGCTCAAAACCCCTATGCCTTCCCAAGGCCAGAACATAATTTGTACTTTACTGACAAAAATACAAATGAATATGCATTGTCAGTTTAATATACATATACTGATATTTAGTAATCAAAATGTTAATATTGAGTAAAAACATTTATATTTTTTAAAAACATAAACATTTATATAAAAGTAAAAACATTTATATTTTTTCAGTAAAGTGAAAATTATGTTCTGGGCTTGGGGAGGCATAGGGGTTTTGAGCCCAACTTATGTTAATTTCTGCTCGTTTTGAGTTTGACTCAGTTATTTATTGTTATTTTTGTTCGTTTTGGGTTTCATTTGTTTATCGATGCTGATTTGCGGTAGTTTTCCGCTTGGTAGATTATCTAGAGCTAGTATAGAAATATATCTATAGAAATGAATTACATTTTTTTGCACAGTTAGCAGAGCACACTGAAGTTTAAGTAGCCTTAAACTTTGACTTGAAACGTTATATATTGACCACTTCTTTCAGAAAAGAATTTCGGAGGGTTATTCCGTGTTGATAAGAAAAGAGGGTAAAGGTGCAGTTTAGTTCCTCCTGTAGTTTAGTGCGCAGAAGCCCTATGGTGAAGGTGCAGGTTTGTTCTCCCTTATAAAACAACTTATTTCAGCAGATACAAAGAAGAAGCCCATTTGCGGCATTCTGTGGGACCCCAAGGTCCAGTACTAGTATCAGATCCCGCGAGTGGCAGTTTACGCTTGTCAAGTTCTGGCTGTACCAGCCACATGTGCTCCAGCTAAACGGCTTTTTAGCACGACAGGACTGATAGTGACTGCAAAAAGATCAATGGCTCCGGGCAGAGTGAACAAACTGACTTTTTTTACATCAATTGTAACTGAAGTGATGTAACCGCTGATTTAAAATTGTTGGTGTTGTTAAGCCATGGTATCTGATTTGTATACAGTGTTTTTTCGATGTTGTTATTTATTAATTTTTTTTTTTTTTCACTTCCTTTTCGTATGTATTTGATGAACAGGAGATGTTTGAACTTCAAACTTTGAAAGTTATACACACATTAGCCCAAATCATTAACAAGAAGGAAATGACTAAACACGGGATTTTATAGGAACAATGCGATGTTAAACATAAACACAACATAGGTTTCCCTGGGTCTAGTGGCTAAAAATGAGAATTCTACTTGGTCTGATCGACAGTGAACATAAACACTTTCCGCACGGCCCAAAAAATTCTTGTTTTGTCATTTTGTTCTTGTATGTTTTTAGCCAACCATTTACAAATCCTTACTAAAATCGAGGTTGAACGTGCTTGGTGTAGTGGAATTTTTATTATTATTTTTAATTAGAAAAATCAGCGCGCCGTGGCGCGCCGCCGGTCTAAAATCGGCGGCGCGCTGCCAAAAAAATTTCGGCGCGCCTGGCGGCGCGCCGCCGCCGATACTGAATCACACATTCGCCGCCGTCATTTTGGCGTGGCGCGGCTTCGGGGACTAAATGCATGTATATTTTCCAATAACAAATACTATACGTAAACAGTGGGCAAACTTTTAGTCCACGAAGGGAACGGTTTGACCGTAAACAAATTGCAAGAGAAAAGATTCTTTGACTACCCGACTCAAAAAAATGTGCTCATTCCAAATATGCAAAATTTGCTCATCTATCTGTTTCACAAACATGTTTTTTCGGTTGAGTTTTGATTTTGTGGGGCTGAATCTCGTGTTTCATATACAGGCGTACAAAAACAAAATTGATGTCTAGAATAGTGTAACAGGTCACGGTGCTTACAAAAATCACCTTTATTTGAACGTAAAATTAAAACTTAGGTTTTTTGAGGCTGAGGTTGATTTTAAGGAGGTGAAATTCATGTTTCCATATAAAGGCGTACTACAACAAAGTCGATGTCTAGAATAGGGTACTAGATCACGGTGATTATGAAAATCACCTTTATTTGAAGGTAATATTAAAACTTCCTCTTATATATACCATTAGTGATAAACCACGCTTAATCTGAAAGAAACCGGTCTTAAAATGTAGAATGACAACTATGACCCAGTTCGATGTTTTATCTAACGATTAAAACATTTTCAGCTATATAATATAGAAATGTGATAAGAAATCGAAATATCAATATTCACATATCTTCGTTATCTTCCAGATCATCAGCTCCGAGAAACTCAGTTGTAACACAGTTAGCACAACTTGTTCCCTTGCAAGGTCCACAGGCCCAGGTGCATTTTATGCCATTTCTTTTGCAAGTGCATCACATATTTGAGCAATCGGTTTTGCAGTTACAGTGGAAAACTGCAAGGAGAGAGTTGGGGGCAGCTGGGAGTTACCAAAAATAGGGCAATATAGTCCATTCTGAATTACCCAACCGAACTGTCTAGGGTCGAGATTACATCCCAGGGCTTTCCATGATCCAACTTGCAAATAAACTCAAAATGAGTGGAAGCTACAAGCATCACTGGTGGGAGGGAGAACTTTAGACTCAACATACGAAGCAGATGCTGTAACTTTCTAGATGAATTTGAGATAACGCAACTGATTGAGGGTTGAAATTGAGCCTGGGCGCTTATATAAAAGCACCCTTGCATTCTCCCAAGCTGCTGAAATTTCGTGCTTGGTGGATAGTGGCTCCATAAAAACTTTAGCAGATTCGTAAAACTCATTGTTTTTTATCAGAATCCTGCTGACTATCCCGCTGACTTCCCAATGCCATAGATATGAGAAATTGAATCGCACCCAAGGAAGGCGTGGACATACAGGATTGTGCTACTTATACGAGATCCAAGCTTGAGTTTTGTTGCATTTATATCCCAAATTCTATTCTTTGAGATTCCAGCTCGAGGCTCAGAGTAAAAGTAGATCGCTTGGCTACCTGTCTGTGCGTGGTAACACAGGAGTATGAGCAGATCTGTGTCGTCTCCAACCAGGACAGTAGGCATTAAAGAAGAAGATCGAACTGCCGTTAAAACAATGAGAAGATCAGTGTTATCTTCTGCCTGGTATACCTGACACCCAGCTTTGGTCAGGTACTCACTGGTCATGGCTATGATTGCCTGCTTATTCTTGAAGTTGCTTAGGAACACTTCTTTCTTTGTAGAACAGGCCATATTCCTGTTAAGATTGATCTGCGGGTACAATCGTGACCCTTTCCGTCTCAAATGGGTGATGTCTTTCATTGAAGGTGCTTGTTTTTTCCGTCGAAAACCACCGACGTCCTTTGCAACCCGTATTTCTGTTCAACGTAGTCAACGTACTTCTGGCAAATACTATCATAAGTTGAGTTATTTCCCCAAGGGATTCGCTGAAGCAGTACCCCACCATTGAGAACTATATGCTTGTCACTGAAATCTTTGATGAAGTCTTCAGTTTTTGGCTGTTGCTCTACAAGTAGACACCACATCGCGTCGGTTAAGGTAGGCTTATTGGCTAATTGTGAAAGTCCGTTTGCTTCAAAAAGTGACGGAGGTGGTGAGCACAATTCATACTCAAAGTATGACTCCAAATTATCGTCGCATTTTCAGCAATTGCCACCAGCCGCTGAAAAATTATTGCTGGATCAACGGCAACTGACTGTCCATTAATAACTGGTGCAGCTTTATGAGCGAGTGTTACGACCACCGACTTTTTTTGAATGTGTACGTGTTGACGTTTTCCCCTGTCATTCTATCAATGATTTCTTCTCAGACGGAACTAGCTGTGTCGACGTTGACTTTTCATAAGCCGTAACTCCAGAAGTAATGTTTCACAAGCTTAGGTTTTCTGCGAAAGGGGTATTCTCAGCAAGAAAACAAACAAGCTTGCTAGTGTCATGGTTATTGCGTTCAATCCTCGACTCTGTAACTTCTTTGTGCTGTTCGCTTGTCTCGTATTGGACCTTAGCAAAATTTTGCATCGACAAACTAATTGCACTACAAGTTGGTTCTGAAAGTAAGCAAGTCAGCCTCTGCAACTCATTCATGCTGCTTCCCCTTGTAAGACCACCGTTAGTTTTCAACGAGCGCATGAAGACCAGCTCAATAACCAAATCTGACGACAGACCCCCCCCCCAAAAAAAAAAATTCGGATCTGCGAATAACATATCTTCTGTTCTGAAAATTGTCAAACATGTCGGGATTCATAGTTTCCAGCTGTTTTATATTCTGCAGGTACACTCTGGCAGACTTTGCATAAAGGAAGTGGTGGGACGCTGCGAAATACGGCAACATAGCTTCAACTGCCTAAAGATGAAGATCCCAGTTCCCTGTACGCTCTGCTTGGATAAACTTCTTCAGTATGTCTACCATTTCCATATATTGTATCCAAAGTTTTGCCGTGTGCGACCTTTCCGAAAGTGACTGTTTAAGAGAAGAAAATTTCTTGGCGACTTCTGCCAGGGACAAATTTTCCTCTACTCTTTGTAGGTCTGTGTGACCTTTCAATGCACTAAGATAAACAGTAAAGAACTCCATAAGCTCATCGGAGGCACTGAATATTTTTTGCTTGTCTGCTGAATCACCACCATCTTCAGTGCCCTAAAGCTCAGTGAAGAGAAGTGTGTTCAGTGTCCAGTCAATCAGTATGCGTCCTCGTATAGCTCTGGAATAAGCTTTCCAAGAAATTATGTGTTGAACACCATTTGGCGCATATATTATTTTCAACGTCTCTTGAAGTCCAGAGCCTTTCATAGTCTGCCCAACAGCCCCAAGGTAACTCATGAGTGTGTGGAAACCATCCAGCCGAAGGACAATTTCCTTTATAGGACTTGCATCAGTCTCGGCAGTAATAATTGTAAGAGCTTTCCAGTAAAGTGGCTGATCAAAGGTCAGTACTGGAGTGACACCGTATCTGGAACTCTGTTGGCAAACAAAGCTGAGTGTGGAGTAAATACAAATGGGATCACTTGGTCTCATATCTATCATGGGCATGAAGAGAATGGATGCTTTCCCTGTATAAGAGTCTGACTGCGTGTCAGCATACAGCTCGCTCATAGCTCCTTGCCAGCTAGGCAAGGGTGCAGGGAAAAGTCTGGACATCTTCCATAGCAGGTTGCAATATTTTGATGGATACAGAACCGAAACTCGTGGTAGCGGATCGTAAAGAATGTTAGGTTGTCGTAGTGTCTGTCTAAGATACTTAATGGGAATTTGGTTCGGATCAGTTATCTGCCTAGACATAAGAAACTTTCTCCTCTCTAGTACTGTCGAAGACCTCATTAGTGGAGTCACAGAAACAATTATGCCCATGCCGTGAAAACTGTCGTTACTATCAAGGATTCGGACGTTGTGGTCGACGTCATCAGCTATGTGCTGCATGTAAAAAGTTCCTTCCAGTCCTTCTATGTTTGTGCTGTTAGGAACCGCAGCGTTACGCTCGAAGAGCTTTGTCTCGTAATATGATGAGCTGAAACCCATAGCACTGAGCATGTCAATTAGAAAGCGGCTGCTAAACTGATGATATAACTGGACAGCTAATTCAATCTGAAGAGGTGGTCTGATTGCCTTTGGCCGACAGGCCTGTTTAGAAACGGAGTGTTGAGAAAAAGCCACAAAGATGAGGGTAGGTATTCGAGATTGTCTGTTATCTCTCCGGGGTTTTCAGAATTAGGATACACATCCATTTATTGTTTAGTACCTTTAGCATCACTTTTGATTATAGCTGCAGAGCTTCCTTCTCCAGTTACAAATCAACATTTTTTGGCTTTAAGTAATACTCGCTGAGATTGGCATGAGCTGTGGCTCTTAGCGTAATGACGTTCTGTCTGCCGTTTATCTCTGCAAATACTGCGCTTTCACCAAATCTCTCGCGCATCTTCTTTATCATGTATTGTTTACCATATCCAGAATCCTCAAAATCACCCATGACGTCGTTCATCATGCTAAAAAGATCATTTACTGTTAGTTGTTCATCATCGGTAGCCTGGAAAAACTCGACGACTTTCTGGAACGCCTGGTTCTGATTCAAGTTCTTTGGTCAACCAGATTTTTGTTTTCTGGACTGTGAAGGAATTCCACTGTACTTGTTGGGGATGTTACGTTCTGTCAGAAATTTTGAGTGGCAGGACTTGTGGTATATTACATCAGCAGCGTGTAGATCCGCAGTGGCAGCAAGTATTCTAGTCATCACTGCTCCTGACCAATCATCATTTCTCTTTCCACAAACCACTCTTAGTTTATTTTCAAAGTCTCTCGTTCTAACCTTGAAACTGTCTTCCTTCTTCTTCGTTCTATCAAAGATAACAGGCGTAGATCAAAAGACACAATCGAATTTGAAGTTGAAGTTTCCAGATAAACGGGAAGATACTCGCCTTTGACTTTCTTTCACCTGCGTTAACGATGACAAAAACTGCTCAATAGATTTCTTGTTTGTGAAGCTAGACCTGCATGACTTATGGACAGGATCCCCAATAACAGGATCCAATTCATATCAGCAAAAAACTCCTGCAGTTTTTACTGTGACCTTACTACGCTGTAATCTGCTATCACAAATAAAAATCCCGACTTCTTACATTTTTTGAAAAAAAATGAAACAGCAGAACTTCACCGTCAGCTAAACAACTCTCACTGACTGAACGCAACTTTGACCTGTTACCCATTAATCGACTGGCCAGATAAGGCAAAACACGATGGAACAGGTTTTATCACTGTAGTGATCGATTTAGAATCGCCCGAAGGATTTTTTACATGCTGGGAATATGAGGTCACGTCAGTCGCGAAAGGGTTTTGAAACTGGTGGAATATTTAGATGAAAGTTCTAATTTTACGCTCAAATAAAGGTGATTTCCATAATCACGATGATCAAATACCCTGTTCTAGACATTTATTCTGTTGTTGTACGCTTTTATATGAAAACACGAATTTTACATCCTAAAAATCAACCTCAACCAAAAAAACCTTATTTTTAGTTTTACGTTAAGATAAAAGTGAATTTCATAATCATCATGATCTAGTACCCAATTCTAGACATCAATTTGGTTGCTGTAAGCCTTTATATGGAAAAGCGACTGGATGATACTTGTCATTCTATATTTTAATACCGGTTTCTTTCAGATTAAGCGTGGTTTGTAACTATTGGAATATTTAAGAAGAAGTTTAAATTTTACGTTCAAATAAAGGTGATTTTCATAATCATCATGATTTAGACCCTATTCTAGACATCAATTTTGCTGCTGTGAGTAGAGATGCCCCTATTGAAGCGACGCGAACACCCTGCTGCCATTTACAATTTAGTTTAATGCTGACGGGACATAATTTATTCAAGGATTATCGATCGAGTCTAATGGGGGTGTGTGTCAAGGTCAATCGATCTGTTGTTGTTTGGCCACGTGCGAATGACAAGAGGGGTGATTTACATAATCGATGGGGGAATTATTGATTTATGACACTGTGGGGTGATTTACATAATCGCTAGGGGAAATTATTGATTCACGAAGGGGAAATTAAGAAACAAACATGGCTTCATTGTTGTTTGGTTAGCTTAACCTGAGAACTTGATTTACATAATCGATGGGGGAAATTATTGATTCACGAAGGGGGGAATTAAGAAACATTAAGGTTTCTTTAATCTTAGGTCTGTGGGATAAACGTTCATTAGGTCAGAGAGAAAAATTAATTGAATTTATCGAACGAAGAGGATCAGTTTCGTTTTAGCTGTGAGTGAGTTGACATCGGAAACCGAAAAATGTTCTATATATGTCCATTGTGCATGTACACTCTTGGCAGTTGGAATCAATGTGAGAATTGTACAATTATTGATGACTATAGTGAAAAGTGTAAATTATGTAATCCTTGTAAATTACATAGAGGCTATGCAGTACAAATTAAAGGATGTAATTCATGTCTTGAGGAGGTGTGTGACTCTCACCCTAGCGGGCACCTCTGCTCCAATTGTCACAATGATAAATGTGATCAGTGGGAGAATACTTACCCCGCTATGATTGGAAAGAATCCTAAACGTGATTTTAGTTTATTTCTACGAGATTGGTATCGTCGTGGATTTAAATTATTCTGGGAAGAGGAATCTGGCCTACGATTCAACTGTTGGGGTAACAAGACAATTTGGTTTCTACGTCATCGCTGTGATGACACCACCTACTATGACTATAAACCAAGTGATTTTTATTTGGCAGCTACCGAATGTGATTCACCACTTGAAAACACTGTATGTGATATTGCTTCAAATAGACAGATTGAAACTCGTGAATTTCATAATATGAATGCAAATAGTATCATTGACTATACAAAGAGATATGACAAGAGTGAAGTTACATTGTACTGTAGAAAATGTGACCCTGACTTTGCAGTCAATCAAGATCAATATACAGTGAATCCAAATGATTTACCAGCATTAGTGGTTCACGACAGTTGTCTATACATCGAAGATGTAGAAATCTAAAGTGAAGATTTAAAGACATTGTTGTATATATATATGCATTTTATTAATAAACAAATTCACAAACATTTTTTAAGCACTTTACTCTTAGGGCACTGAAATCAATACTATATAGGTCTGAGAGGATATTTTCCACTAGAAAGTCATTCAGACGTGGATTGTCAACATAAATGTGGAGAAACTGCTTGTAATGCAATACGGGTAAAAATGGAGAATTCATACACATTTTCAACTAGCTAAGGGTAAGTGTTTTAAATATGAGCCATTCTGTTGCGAAAACACACAAAAGTTAGAAAAAATACAAAATATTCCTTTATTACCTCTGCAATACGGCTAAAAATGAAGAATTCATACACATTTTCAACTAGCTAAGGGTAAGTGTTTTAAATATGAGCCATTCTGTTGCGAAAACACACAAAAGTTAGAAAAAATACAAAATATTCCATTATTACCTCTGCAATACGGGTAAAAATGAAGAATTCATACACATTTTCAACTAGCTAAGGGCAAGTGTTTTAAATATGAGCCATTCTGTTGCGAAAACACACAAAAGTTAGAAAAAATACAAAATATTCCTTTATTACCTCTGCAAAACGGCTAAAAATGAAGAATTCATACACATTTTCAACTAGCTAAGGGTAAGTGTTTTAAATATGAGCCATTCTGTTGCGTAAACACACAAAAGTTAGAAAAAATACAAAATATTCCTTTATTACCTCTGCAATACGGGTAAAAATGAAGAATTCATACACATTTTCAACTAGCTAAGGGTAAGTGTTTTAAATATGAACCATTCTGTTGCGAAAACACACAAAAGTTAGAAAAAATACAAAATATTCCTTTATTACCTCTACAATACGGCTAAAAATGAAGAATTCATACACATTTTCAACTAGCTAAGGGTAAGTGTTTTAAATATGAGCCATTCTATTGCGAAAACACACAAAAGTTAGAAAAAATACAAAATATTCCTTTATTACCTCTGCAATACGGGTAAAAATGAAGAATTCATACACATTTTCAACTAGCTAAGGGTAAGTGTTTTAAATATGAGCCATTCTGTTGCGAAAACACACAAAAGTTAGAAAAAATACAAAATATTCCTTTATTACCTCTGCAATACGGCTAAAAATGAAGAATTCATACACATTTTCAACTAGCTAAGGGTAAGTGTTTTAAATATGAGCCATTCTGTTGCGAAAACACACAAAAGTTAGAAAAAATACAAAATATTCCTTTATTACCTCTGCAATACGGCTAAAAATGAAGAATTCATGTTCACGAAGGGGGGAATTAAGAAACAAACATGACTTCATTATTGTTTGGCTAACCTAACCTGTGAACTTGATTTACATAATCGGCGGGGAAATTGTTGATTCACGAAGAGGGAATTAAGAAACATTAAGGCTTCTTTAATCTTAGGTCTGAGGGATAAACGTTCTTTAGGACAGAGAGAAAAATTATATTCTATTTTTAAATAGGGCTTCATTGATCTTTAGTGTCAGGAATCATAAATGACATCACTTGTTATCTTGGAATTATGCGGGAGTCTAAAGAGATAGAAATTCTATTTTTAAATACGGCTTCACGGAGCTTTAAGTCGGAGAGGTAAATTGATATTCTAACGAAACCATAATAGTTTAGCTAGGAACATTTATGAGATGAAGAGATTAACGTAGGAAAGGGTTTCCTAGAAATTTGAAATGTGAAAGCACAGAGATGCCAAAAAACAAAAGGAACACACAGAAATTACTTTTAGGGGATTATTTGGGCGAAACGGTTTTAGACAGGTTATGGAATTATTTCGGCGAAACCGTTAGAGACGTTTTAAAAGATGATTTTAGAAAGGGTTTTAGAAGAGGTTTTGAGTGTGGTCGTTATAGTAAACAAGTTCTATTTGAACAGTGTCGTGAGGTCCTCTACCCAACCCCAAAGGGCCCCGATCGCCCTACTCCGATCCAAAGGGTTCCAATCCCCATACCCCAATCCAGAAGGAACCCCCCGGTCCCCAAAGGTTCCCAGGGCTCCCATCGGCCCCCCAGACCCTCAAAGGCCCACCCGGGCCCCCCAAAGGCACATCGAGCTCCCAAAAGACCACCGGGGTCCCAAAGGCCTTCACCCGGTCACCAAATGTCCCCCAGGCTCTCAACCGGCCTCCAGGACCCCCAAAGGCCCTCCACCGGCCCCCAAAGGTCCCCCAGGCTCCCAAAGGGCCCCCCACCCTCCCCTCCCTCCCTCCCTCCCACTCCTCCCCACTCCCTCACCGTCACCTCCTCCCCCCCCCCCTCCCCACTACCCATTTTTTTAATATTTTTTGTGCATTGAGACACAGAAGGGACACCCTCCCCCAAGGGTCCCCCAAACACCCTCCCTGGGCCCCCCAAAGAGTCCCCTCTCCATTTTTTAATACTTTTTTATGGCTTTATTATATCTTTTCTGAACAAGTTCCATTCATAATGTCATTCCTAAACCCATTTTCCAACCTCAAAGAGTCCCCTCCCCAATTTGTAAATACTTTCTTGAATTTTTTAACATGGTATTTTTTAACTTTTTACGTTCCGACCTTTCTCAAAGAGTCAAATTTAAAGTTCTAATCCAAATATTTTCCCGGAACAAGAAAAGTCCCAAGACATAAAAAAAATTTAAAGTTCACTTCTAAATTTTTCCATAGAAGATAGGAAAAGTTATACTATGATTGTGATTATTTTCTATGAAGATAAAAAATTTCACTTTAATTCTAAATTTTCTTAAATTCAGTTCTGACCATTCTCAAAGAGATGAAAAAATTTAAAGTTCTGTTCCAAATATTTCCCCGGAAGAAGAAAAGTTCAACTTCGATTCTGAATTTTCTCAATGAAAATGAAATAAGTTATTGATCAATTCTATTTTCCCAAAATAATATAAAATTTTCCACTTCAATTCAGATTTTTCTCAAAGAGATGAAACAATTTAAAATATTGTTCCAAATTTTTCTTAGAAGATAGAAAAGATCAAGTTCTAATCTGAATTTTACCTAAGAACACAATTCAATTCTAATTTCTCCAGAGAAAATAAAAAGCTTCCACTTCAGTTTTAAGTTTACCAAGACATAAAAAATTTAAAGTTCAGTTCTAAATTTTTCCTTAGAAGATAGGAAAAGTTATACTATGATTGTGATTATTTTCCAGTGAAGATAAAAAGTTTCACTTTAATTCTAATTTTCTTAAATTCAGTTCCAATTTTTTGCAAAGAGATGAAAAATTTAAAGTTCTGTTCCAAATTTTTCATAGAAGATAGAAAAAGTTATACATTGATTTTGAATCTTCGACATGAAGATAAGGTGCATCACTTTAATTCTGAGTTTTCTCGAAGAAGTGCAAAATGTTCAAGTTCTCTTCTGAATTTTCTTAAAGAAGATAAAAAAGTTAGCTCAATTCTGAATTTTACCAATGAAAATGAAAAAAGCTTCCACTTCAGTTCTTAATTTCTCAAAGACATAAAAAATTCAAAGTTCTCTTCTAATTTTTCCATGAAAATAAAAAGGTTCCACTTCAGTTCTGGTTTTTTTCTCAGAGAGATGAAAAATTTAAAGTTCTATTCTAATTTTAAATTAAATTTTAGCTCCTTTGTCTTATGGATTTACCCCTCAAATTTTTAAATTAGAAAATGAGTGACTCGTTCTATTATTAAAGACAATCGTTCAAACTCGTTCATCTAACCTCCAAAACAATAGGTTAGGTTAGGTATAAATAAATATTAATAAATAAATAGAAACATTTCTACATGTTTAAGTTAGGTTAGGTTAGGTTAACTTATCATGAGCGCTCATGATAAGTTAACCTAACCTTTTCTGGCGAGTATGGTTAGGTTAGGTTAGGTTAGATTAAGTTAGGATAGATTAGGTTAGATAAAGTTAGTTTAGGTTAGCCTACGTACGCTTCACTCAGGTTAGCTTAGGTTAGGTGAGAGACAGGCAAAAAGTTAGGTGTATGATTAGGTTAGGTTAGATTAAGTTAGGTTAGGTTAAGTTAGGTTAGGCTAGGTCAGCCTACGTACGCGCGCGTACGTAGGCTGACCTAGCCTAACCTAACTTAACCTAACCTAACTCCCCCATCGATTATGTAAATCACCCCTCTTGTCATTCGCACGTGGCCAAACAACAACAGATCGATTGACCTTGACACACACCCCCATTAGACTCGATCGATAATCCTTGAATAAATTATGTCCCGTCAGCATTAAACTAAATTGTAGATGGCAGCAGGGTGTTCGCGTCGCTTCAATAGGGGCATCTCTACTGCTGTGTACCTTTAAATGTAAAAACAAATTCACCTCCTCAAAATCAACCTCAACCTCAATAAACATAATTTTTAGTTTTACGTTCATATAGGCTAAACGTTATTTTCATAATCACCGTGATCTAATACCCTATTCTAGACATAAATTTTGTTGTAGTACACCTTTATAGGGAAGACCGAATTTCACCTTCTTAAAATCAATCTCAACCTCAAAAAAATTAAGTTTTAATTTTATGTTCATACAAAAGTGATTTTCGTAAGCACCGTGACCTTTTACACTGCTCTAGACATCAATTTTGTTGTTGTACGCCAGTTGTGCGCCTATGAATTAAAAAAATGTTTTCCCCAAAATAAGTTTTTCAAAGAAAGGTAAAGATCTCTGTTGGAACCCTTGGTCCCAGTTTTGTCAGATAAATGTCCCTCCCAGATTCATTTCTTTGGGCTCCTTAATTATTTTCCTTCTTTAAGTAATAAATATTAATTTTCCTATTATTTTCTGTGACGCCATTTTGGGACCTTTTAACTGCGTACGTGCTTAAAAGACCACGAGGGAAAAATTGCGCAGTTAGGGAGATTGGCCAGTAAATTAGTAGTCCTGTGATTGGCTGGAAAGAGTCTTTACCACCCCTAGTAACCCCACCGCGTGCTGCGGCTAGCGGGCTGAGAGGAAAAGTCTATTTTTTAGTTAGTTCATTTTATAACGCGTGACTGTGAATATAGTAAGCCTTTTCTATGTACTCTTTTTACCTTTTCAGCTTAGGTCAAAACTAAAGAGTTAATTAGAAAATCTTATCGGTAAACTTTGGCTTTAAATGTGGCCATAGACCATCCGATCACGTTAGTATAAAAGAACCGTTGGAGTAACCGCGGAAATCCCACTAATTTGGGGCCCAAGAGGGATCGTCCCCCTCCAGTAAGTGGCATAGCAACTCTTTGCGCCATTTTTGCCTTTAAAAGTGGTGACCCCGCGCAGTAACCCTCCAATAAGTGGTGGCATCGAGTTAAGGTCCTATCAGTAAATCTGATAATCAAAAGAATTCCGCGCTTTCGAAGAGACAGGGTAATTTAGCCTACAAAAGTAGCCTATTGTAGTTACAGAGGCTATATATAAAAATCGTAAGGAGAAAATTTTTATCTGAGCTGTGCTTAGTCGGATAATAACAGGAACAAAATTTAATAATCAATAAATCACGCGAACAATTAACTTGTGAGACAAGGGAGGCTGAGCAACCCACAGATAATCAACAAATTAAAAGAAAATAATTTTTCACCAAAGGATAAAAAGAGACATTGATAAAAGAGTTTTCATTGGAATAAAAGACGTTAAATAAACCTTAAAATAATGGCAGACAAACGAAGAATTCAGACAAGATCTACCGCGGTAAAACAAAAATCGGATTCAGACACACAATTATATGCGACTCCTGCTGGAAATACCCTAAGAAAAACACCATCAGATAGAACCATATATCACTCAACAGATGAAATAGACATTGCGGGGACATGTGAAGAGGATATCTTCAAACCAAAATCAGTAATAGAGCGATCCCCGGTACGAACCAGAAAAGAAGAGAAAAGTCTAAAACAAGTGCAGAAAGAATTATTCGCAGATAAAGAAATCCAAACAAAAGAAACAGTGGCGATAATACATGAGGAAAAATTATTACATGAAAGAATGGGTATAACAAAACAAACTCACCCTTCAAAGAAGGTACAAAAAGTAGGGGAGTTGGGGGGAGAAGAGAATATTATACAACGAGTAGACTCAGAAAATGAGTTAAGAGAAGATAATAACAGTGAGATTCAAAGTAGGCCAAGTAGCTGGAGTAGTAGAAGTTTGATTTCCAGCAGGAGCTCACGAAAAAGCACTCAAATAGATGTGACACAACGACTTTTAAATTTCATAGAGAATGAAAGATTAGCCAGAGTACGAAAAGAGGAAGAAGATAGGGAACAAAGAGAAAGAGATAGAATAGCCAGAGAAAAAAAGGAAGAGGCTGATAGGATAGCCAGAGAAAAAAGGAAGAGGCTGATAGGATAGCCAGGGAAAAAAAGGAAGAGGCAGACAGAGAGGAAAGAAAATACATAATGGAAATGATTGCAGGGAGAAATTACCAAGAGCCTCAGAAATCGTCTACAATAGAAATAATGCAGGCAGTAAATCTTCAACCAATGAAAGAAAATGAAGATGTACATTTATACATATACAATTTTGAAAAAACGGCAGAATTAAGCGGATTACCAAGAGAAAATTGGGTGACAAGAATACAACCCCTCCTTAACTACAAAGCACAAATTGCATATAAAGCATTACTAATGGAATACTCAAAAGATTTTGAAAGGCCAAAACAAGCTATTTTTGAAAAATTTCAACTCTCCCCCGAGCACTTTCAAAGAAGGTTTAGAAGCGAAAGAAAACGAGACAACGAAACATATAAAGAATTCGGGTACAAACTGAAAGATATGTGTTTAAAATGGCTAGAGTTGGAAAATTATAGAATGTATGAAGACCCGGTAGAGATAAAAGAAAAATTGACGGAAGTGGTAAATAAAACAGTAATGGAACAATTATTAGAAAATACCCACAGAGAATTGAAAATATATTTGAAAGAAAGGAACCCAAAAACAAGCGAAGAAATGGCGGAAATGGCAAATAGGTGGACCGAAATAAGAGAGGAATTTGAGGAGACAGACATATTTCAATATAGAGAGTATAACAAAAATAGGCACTATAACACAGCGCAAGGAGAACTAACTTGCTATAGCTGTGGTACCACGGGGCATTTTGCAAGAAATTGCCCCAGTAAACATGACCAAAAACCACATAAAACGACAGCCTGGGCCATGACCCATAATAAGGAAAAAAATTACGCATTTGCAGAGTCGCATAAAATATACGGAAAGTTGAACGGAAAATTGACCGAAATGGTAATTGACTCAGGGAGTGAGCAAACTTTTGTGCGAATGGACCTAATTAAAAAGACGGAAATAGACCATAAAAATAATATTACAACATTATGTTATTATGGAGATAAGCACCAATGCCCGTCTGCTTGGGTAAGAATAGAAATTGCAAAGAAGGACGGTACGGTCCAGACAAAAACAATAAAAGTAGGCTTAGTACCTACGCTAGCAGTGGATGTTTTAGTAGGAGGAGACTGTGGATGTTTTAGTAGGAGGAGACTTTGGAGATATCGGAAATCTCCTATCGTTAGAAGCGACTTCTTTAACAGAGGAAAAATTACAAAATGACACTACGACGGAAGAATATGCTACTTCAATGACAAGGCGGGGAGGTGGACCGGCCCATAAAACAAATTGGGGTGGGCTGTGCCACCCTGTCGGAAAAACGAAATACTGGATACTCGGGTTCAAAATGTTGATAATCGACAAAAAGGGGATGCGGAAGTAAAAAGACCACAAAATATTGAAAAAAAGACGCGCGAGAATGATCTTCCGGGAAAATTTGCAAATAATAGAAAACTTGAGAACTTTTAATGAATATGGAAGCTAACAAGTACAGGAAAAAATGAAACGCTGGTTGTACCAGAGAATAAGGAGACAAAATTTATCGTACGCGCTTTTCCTCGGAAAATTCGAGAAATTTTTGTAGAATATGAAAAACCAAATGTCGGAGTACAGTTCCCATTTGATGACGAAATAATTGTTTCTGCGGTAAGAATAAAGAAGACTAAAAGAGAGAAAAAAGATATTAAACGGAAATACAATGAAGAAATGCAGTCAAGAATGGACACTGAAGTCCAATTCAGATTTCATGACGATTTATTTAATGCTACGACAAAACAAAAGAAAACTAAGAGAGAGAAAAGAGATATTAAACGGAGCTACAATTAAATTATTCAGTTAAAGATAGAGGACACTGGAGTCCAAATTAGATATAACGGTGATTTATTATTTTGCGCGAATGACAAAATTGAGAAAAGTAGAGACGAAAAGGGGAATGCAAAAAAGAGACAAAAATTTGGAGATTCAGCCTGCAGTGGCGAAAAGCAAAAAAATGTTGGATGGGCTTTGCCTTGAAAACATGGATAATAAGGGGTAAAAAGAGGTCAAAGACCCATGGGGAATAAAAGAAGATGGTTACAAAAGAGAGATGAATGACCTACAACGGGTTGGGGGAAAGTTGGGAGATATTGAATGTCGAGTCGGATTGGAAAAATTTGGAAACGAATCTGAAATTAGTATTATCAATTCAAAAGATATGTCGATCCTTTATGAGGGGGAGGAATCCCTTGGGGAAGATCCCCTGCGGGAAGTCGGAAAAGGTAGCCATTTTCCCCAATGCACAACTGGCGGACAAGTTGTGATCTCTTTACCGAGATTTTGCCTTTCTGATCTGAAGTCCATGGGGATACTCTCTCCCAGTCACTTCATACTTCACCCAAACCGTTGTCCAGCAACCCTATTCATACCTGTTATTCTTCATGGGAGTCGACAAGTATTTCCGGCAAATTGTATTCAGTGGGAGATGTATCCAAATTTCATTTTCAATTAGCATCAACGTATATTCTTCAGTTAATTATCCCAGGGGAGGGAACCAGAAAAAAGCGATTCATGGTTCGCTCAGACTTTTACTTCATTTTCCTGAACCCTTATCGTTTTCACAGGCCTGTGTATTTTCGGCCTTAGACTATTTGAAATTATGCCAAGGGGCAATTTACTTTTTTATCGAGATTTGGGGTTGTTTCCACAGATGGGAATTAAGAGGCTAGTGCAGCCAATTTTTCACGATGGCTGGCATCATCACATGTGCCAGAAATTGATTCTCTGCTCCTCTCAAATGTAAATTCGTGAGAGCAAGAAAATTTTTGTTTTTAATTTGTGCTGTGCACAAAGAATTTCTACGAGTCCCGAGGACGACATCCTGCAATTAGTTCCAACGGAGGAGGAAGAAAGGCTGCTGAAAGATGAAGAAAACTTCATAGTACCCCATACTACTCGGCAGGGCAAAAACCCTCGCACGGCAGGAGCTCTCAGGAAGAAATGAACCTAGAAGACCTGGAAGACCAGAGGAAGATAAAATGGAAATCTAGTGTTTATTTTAATTTGATATTGTGTTTGAATTTCCAGCCAATCCAACGGGGATGTGGGCCATTTATCTTAGGAGGGAGGTTTTTGAACCCTTGGTCCCAGTTTTGTCAGATAAATGTCCCTCCCAGATTCATTTCTTTGGGCCCCTTAATTATTTTCCTTCTTTAAGTAATACATATTAATTTTCCTATTATTTTCTTTGACGCCATTTTGGGTCCTTTTAACTGCGTACGTGCTTAAAAGACCACGAGGGAAAAATTGCGCAGTTAGGGAGATTGGCCAGTAAATTAGTAGTCCTGGGATTGGCTGGAAAGAGTCTTTACCACCCCTAGTAACCCCACCGCGTGCTACGGCTAGCGGGTTGAGAGGAAAAGTCCATTTTTTAGTTAGTTCATTTTATAACGCGTGACTGTGAATATAGTAAGCCTTTTCTATGTACTCTTTTTAACTTTTCAGCTTAGGTCGAAACTAAAGGGTTAATTAGAAAATCTTATCGGTAAACTTTGGCTTTAAATGTGGCCATAGACCATCCGATCACGCTAGTATAAAGGAACCGTTGGAGTAACCGCGGAAATCCCACTAATTTGGGGCCCAAGAGGGATCGTCCCCCTCCAGTAGGTGGCATAGCAACTCTTTGCGCCATTTTTGCCTTTAAAAGTGGTGACCCCTCACAGTAAACCTCCAATAATCTCCATTAAACAAAAAATGAGCAAAATTAAAATCAAATAATCTACGAAGCGTGAAACTACCGCAATTCAGTATCGATAAATAAATGAAACCCAAAACGAACAGAAATTACAATAAATAACCGATTCAATCTCAAAACAAGCAGAAATTAACATAAGTTGGGCTGAAAACGCCTATGCCTTCCCAAGGCCAGAACATAATTTGCACTTTGCTGAAAAAATATATAAATGTTCTTACTTTTATAACTTTAATAAATCAAATAATATTAATATTTTGATCGCTAAATATCGTTATATGTATATTAAACTGACATGCACATTCATTTGTATTTTTTTCAATAAAGAGCAAATTATATTCTGGCTTTGACTTTGACCTTGAGTTTCGACTATTAAAAAGGGCACTAGCCATTTCAATTTACAATCGTATAAGCCCTTTTTAAAGTTTCTACGACAACGCGTTCTATAAAAACATTATATGCCCCCAGGGCATAACTTACAACCCTTGCCTTGAGGGCTGTGGGGGAGTGTCCTCCTCAAAATATAATTTTTATCTGGAAATCAACTACATGGAACAAAATGGCTATCTAAAAATTTTGATTGGATGGGTTTTGCGAAAAGGTGGGCGTGAGAGGGGGATTAGTTGCCCTCGAATCACTTTTGACTATTATAAAGGGCGCTAGACCTTTAAATTTAAAATCGAATGAACCCTTTTTGAAGTTTCTACAACCAATATTTCAATAAAAACTTATATACCCCCAGGGCATAACTTATAACCCTTGCCCTTAAGACTCTGGGGGGAGTGTCCTTCTCAAAGGTATGATTTCCTGAATTTTAAACTGCGTAGAACAAAATAGCTATCTCAACATTTTGATTGGATGTGTTTGGGAGTAGGGAAGGGGGTACCAGCGCTGATTACACATAATTTATGCATGTTTTTATGGTTTTTGTCACTGAGAATGAAAAAACAGGATTTTTCTCACTTTGATGTATTTTCATGGTTTATTGATTCTAATGGGGTCAATGACACCTCTTTCAAGGTTGATTTATTTGTTGTTTGTCTAGGTGTAATGACACTGGGGTGAAGTTTACACATGTGCATTAACGGGGGAGAGAGATGTATTGATATAGGACTCGAGGGGGAAGTGGATTTTCAAGAACTTGATTTACATAATGGACCATGACAAGAGGGGAACTGGTTTTCTGAGAACTTGATTGCGTAATCGAAGGGGAACTAGATTTCTGAGAAATTGATTGTGTAATCGACTAGGACAAGAACAGGATCACGTCTCTTCTTCTAAGCCAATCAGGGGGCCGGAAATATTAGCGGGAGAGGATTGCAGAGAATATAAGGAAAGGATTTTTGCTATAGTTTTTATTAGTCTGTGAATAGAATTCAAAGGAGGGAGAACAGTTTGACTTTACTCATTTGGATATATTTGTGCTGATGATGAGTGGAATGTTTACCCTATTAGAATTTGATAGTGGAGTTGGTAGCAATAATACAAGAGCACCAAACATTGCGGTGGAAATCACGAGAGGATCACGGCTTTGTCTGGAATGGGATGAAGTATAGGCAAGATATGTGATATCCTTGAGCAAATTTAAAATGGAGGATCAATTATGCTTCGCTGCAAAAGTTGATAGAGCGCATGTGAATAGACTTCAATGTCCTTTAAGTGCATTAGTGAAGCATATCGAAGACAATAAACTGTATCGCTAATTGTTCATGTCTAGTATTATTGTTGTAATTATCCAATAAAATTGTTTCGAAATCGAAAATGTTCCCTTCCTTTTTGTTAGAATGTTAGGCTAACGAATCATGGTCAGTATATAGTCAGAAGTCAGAGTGAAAGGATGGAAAAATGAATAAATTCGAGAAAGAGAGAATTAGGTCGAATCTGGTGTTTATGGAGAAACATTTGATTTTGGATGATGATTTTCTCGAGTTATCTCTTCAACGCAGGATACTCTCACGGGGAACACTTGACAATATAATGAAAACTGATTCTCCCCCATTGGACTATTGTATGAAACTTTGTCGATGTGACTCAAATGCTCATACTCAATTTATTGATATATTAATTGGAACAAAGCAGAATAATATTGTGGATATACTTTTGAAAACTTTGCCATAGATCCAATGTAGATGGCTCCCCCACCATTCGAAAGAGGTGACGTCACAGAGTTACTCCTCTCCCATTCCTCCCTCTGAATTTATCGAACTAGGATGATTAGTTTCGTTTTAGCTGTGAGAGAGTTGACATCGGAAACCAAAAAAATGTTCTATACATGTCCACTATGCATGTACACTCTTGGCAGTTGGACTCAATGTGAAAGTTGTACAATTATTGATGACTATTATGAAAAGTGCAAATTATGTAATCCTTGTAAATTACATAGAGGCTATGCAGTACAAATTAAAGGATGTAATTCATGTCTTGAAGAGATTTGCGACTCTCACCCTAGAGGACATCTGTGCTCCAATTGTCACTTTGACAAATGTGATCAGTGGGAGAATACTTACCCCGCTATGATTGGAAAGAATCCCAAACGTGATTTTAGTTTATTTCTACGAGATTGCAATCGTCGTGGATTTAAATTATTCTGGGAGGAAGAATCTGGTCAACGATTCAACTGTTGGGGTAACAAGACAATTTGGTTTTCTACGTCATCGTTGTGACGACACTGCCTAATATGACTATAAACCAAGTGATTTTTATTTGGCAGTTACCGAATGTGATTCACCATTTGAAAACACTGTATGTGATATTGCTTCAAATAGACAGATTGAAACTCGTGAATTTCATAACATGAATGCAAATAGTATCATTGACTATACAAAGAGATATGACAAGAGTGAAGTTGCATTATACTGTAGAAAATATGACCCTGACTTTGCAGCCAATCAAGATCAATATGCAGTGAATCCAAATGATTTACCGCATTATCTGTTCACGACAGTTGCCTATACACCGTAGAAGAAGAAACCTAAAGTGAAGATTTAAAGACATTGTTGTATATATACATTATATTAATAAACAAATTTACATATATTTTTTAAGCACTTTACTCTTAGGGCACCGAAATCAATATTATACAGATCAGAGAGGATATTTTCCACTAGAAAGTCTTTCAGACGTGGATTGTCTACATAAATGTTAAGAAACTGCTTGTAAGTATAGCCACGACATCAGAACACAAAATATAGTAGTGCATGGAAGCAACAGCTTTTAGTCGTCAGATCCTGCAATCTCCCACGATTTTGAATAATAGTTTTCCCACTGCTCTCAATATAGCTGCTGATGTGGGGAGTGTAGAATGTATAGGGTAGACCAAGAGGATCAAAAAATTCAATCGTCTTCATTGTTTGAAAGATGCACAGCCAATGACCCGTGTGCACAGTCGATGGACTGCTATTAACAATAATTAGGGTATTGTTGGCACTTTGAATTTTCCAAGAAAGTCCGAGGGCAGACAATAGGATTTGTACTTGGACATGTAGGGGTCCATATTAAATACATTGATTATTTGACTGGTATTCATGGTGCCAAGTCTAGTAGAACACTGCCTTCGGGAGTGATTTCCCAATAGGTTTCATATTGATTTAGTGAGATTAGTGCAATACTCTCAGCCAATGGGTTGTCAAATGTACACTCTAAACACACACTCCCCGTTCGTACTATACTCATATCCTGCGTGCCAGACAAATCCAATACAATGATACCATGTGTTTTAGTGAACATTTCTTCGGTAATACCATTTTCAAATAGTTGCGAATCATGATCTAGGGTTTGCATGGTCAACTCATACAATGTTATATAGGATTTATCAAAGGATAGATTGTAGAGTAGGATGCCGTTTACTTTGCAGACAAGAGATGAAAGCCCAAACATCTCGAATTTATGTGGACAACCAGTCCACGATCCTATTGCACTAGCGCTTTTTACAAATGCCAAAGCGAGTTTTGACGGAATTTCGCCATTGCTAAAGGATGAGTCGGTGAAGGTACGTGACCCCACGGCAATATGACGTTGATTGGTGATTGTATGAGAAACAAGTAGTTTAATATTATTTCCACTGGCTCTCAGTTTTTCCACTGCCAAAGCAACAGAACTCATAACTTGCTGTTTGCGTACATGTAGTATTGCCGAGGTGAGGGAGAGAGTAACATCAGGATTGGCATCAAGTTCTTTTCTAAATATGAAATTGGATGGAGCAAGCGTCAATTTTATATCCACTTTAATACTGGGTGGTAACCATTGGGGTATATTAAATGTTTCATGATATATTTTTCCAACTAGATGTAATTCGCTAGTTGTAGCATTTTTAAGTGCATCTGTACTATCAGTATTAGTAATATATTCATATCCATTGGAGGTGCCTCTCAATTCCTTGTATGACTTGGGTGTCATCAGCATGAATTGAATATAGCTTGTATAATTTGAGAGATTGTTGCTTGTGCTCACCAGTGTGCCATTGATGTAGACACTGATTTGACGAAATAAATTATGTAATATACAATTTTCATACGATATTCCATCGGCAAGAATTGTCAATGTATTATCGGATTTCGGACTTTCATTTGTAAATCTATAAATGTCGAAGACATGTCCATACAATAGTCTTCATTGGAATAAATTTGAAAGTGGATACTTTCCATAAATTTGAATTTTTTTCAATAAAATTGAATAAATTTCAAATAAATTTGAAAGTGGAATAAATTGAAAGTGGATCATTTGAAGTGGATACACTCACATGAACATTTTCTGCATTGAACAGATTCAATGAGGAGGTGATTGAAGGTTGGGAATCCTTATGCGGTAGGTATCACATCTTAGGAAAAGAAATCTAGTTTCGATCTAACAATTCTCTTCCTGAGGCTTCTTCTTCTACTACTGTTTACAGTACGTGTCGGCTTTTTCCTTCTTTTCTTTGGCACGGGTGATGTCTTTCGTTTCTGACCTGAGTAGAGACTGATGAGTGATGCATTGTTTCTCGATCTTTTTAAACCTTTTCCATTTTGTTTTAATTTCTCGCCAAGGGTTCGCGCACCGGACCTAAGATTTTCCGAAGCACATTTTTTAAAATCCTTGCCAGAGCTCCAATCGTATTAGGATGCAAAATCTGTCTTAGCCGGTACAATATATTTTCCAGCCAGAGGTTGTGCTTAGCGAAACAGCTTAGCAAACCAACTGCCAAGACCTTAGCCAGACATTGACGACCGACCTTTGTAATGGTCCATTCCGTTGCACTGTTGTCTTGCGCCAAGAGTATTAACATGGCAGTCAGTATCAGGACAAATGAATACCACTTTTCTATTAAACATCTTGTTTTTTTGAACGATGGGTCGAAAATGGCATGTAATCACAGCCAAACCTTTTGATATTGCTAGAGGGTCACCTATTTCAGTTCTTAGTGTTAACTGACAGAGTTTCAAATAGGAAGTGTTTACAGGAATATACTGAAGATGCTTTATATTGTAGTGGTGAATATGTTCTTGGTTGATTTTTCGTTCAAGAACTCGTAGGAGGGGAACATTGCTTGTGCCAACCCGAGATGTTTCCACAAATGAAGCGTAGAGAAAAAGTGTCCTGAGGCGAAACCAGGTCGATAATAAGCAAAAATAACATTATCTATCCCGTTAACAGTTGCAGCATTTCTACTATTGATCATATTCTGTTTAAAACCAAGAACATCTCTCAGATTATCATTGGGATGAATCATTTCAGTGTCGACAGGTGAGGTAATGTAAATCCTATCGTATTCCATTGAATAATTAAAATGGAATGAACCATTCCTACGATATGAGATTTTTTTATTGATTTTTGCACACAATTCCATCATATTACCATATTCTTTATATTTCAATGTGACATGAGGATATTCACTAGATTTAAGTGCTTCAACCCATTCATACTCTGCAAGAGTGACCAATCGAATGGTATAACTTTTATCTCATATCTACGATCTTTTCTCAGGATGTCATATGTGTTTTTGAGTCGACAAGAGCCACTTCTTACTTTCCATCATCGAATTTGATGGTGGGGAAGAGTTTCGTCCAAAAATCACTTGTTCTATTCAAATCATTGTAGAGAGGATCAGAAACATTGGACATGAAAGTCACATAGAAATCATTGGGCATTGTTAATATCTTCAGCACTGACCCAAGAATCAAAATCAGAGTTAGCCAGCGAACAAGCAACTGTCTCTTGCCCCTACGAGTACGACTCTTTAATATCTTTTCAATTTGATAGATTTCACTAGTGTTTCTAACTTTTTGCAGTTCATATTCATGGAAACCGCCGAGAATCTCATCATCTTTGGTGTCTCGCAGTCGATATGTCGTGGGTTCGGTGTCTACGATTTTGGACACTTTAAAAAGTTCAGTGCTCCATATAAATAATTCCCCTTTTCAAAATATTGGTGGTTCTATTAATTCGAACATTATCACCAACATTAAATTTCTTCTTTTTCTTCTTCTTCTCATTGTCATTAGAATATTGCTTCAGAAAAGCATCACATGTCTTTTCCGAGGGCAATGAACTTCCCGAGGGCTTGAGTTGGACAATGATCGATGAGGTCGTTGGTTGTATATCTGCATGATTTTATCTAAATCATGAATAAAAGCAGGTGTGTTTTTCAGTGTACAATATCTTGAAATTAATAGACGAATCGTTCTTATCAATCGTTCAGCCAATCCAGCCTTTATCGGGCTGTGACTATGATAAGTGTTGTAATATATTTCAATAGAACCTTCTTTCACATGAGGATTAACAAATTCGCTACCGTGATCTGATTAAATTTTTCTATAGCAATCCTGTTCAAGAATACTTTCTAAAGCATGAGCAACTTCAATACCTCCCTTTGATTGCAATGGAATGGCATAGGCATAGCGACTAAAGACACTGATTGCCACTAGAATATATTTGTAGGGTGTATTGTGACGTCGTTGAATCGCGTCTAAAGTTAAAAGATCAGTTTGCATTATATGCAGAGGTAAAAAGGCTTTAGTTTTTTGATATTGTTTGCCACGAAGCCTGCATTTCCGATGCAGTGTGTAACTCGGTTTATTCTGTAGATACTCTTTTGCGTTTTTTAATGTGCTGCCGCCGTCTATGTCAGAAGCAACTTTAGAAAGCGTTTTGGGGGAACTTAGACTTCCCGCTTCACCAATATTTTCATAGACATGCTTCAGAAATTCAACCATTTTGAAGGCCAACACGTAGTGTAATGTCCACTCCCCTTTTGCACACTGGAGGGTGAATCAATCCGTCTTCGCTTTTGACTAGCCACCATCGTTGGTGTTATAAAATCATTGCTGCTGCTGCTGCTGCTAGTATTTTCCAATATTGAATCTTCTTCTTTTTTAAATGGTGGTGGTGTTGGTGTTGTTGGAGGACTATATTCTCTTAGTTTCTTTAGAATTTGCTTATTGCCAATAAGACTTTTGGGGAAGTTTGATGCATTTAGAAAGGTGTATAGATTATTGTCAAATGATAAAAGTCCTTTACGATTCGTCACCATATCACAAATTAAATCAACTAGATTATAACTTTTCCCCTGAATTATAATTCGTTTCCCTGTGCTGTCGACATGAACTTGATCACTAGCAGTTTAAAAACATGAGATATGATAATACTCTTTTACTCTGTTCTCGATAGGTCACTGGCAATAGGTTTCCAATTGTTGACACCATAGAATTCAATTCATTCTCCTTTGAATGCACAGAATCTTGAGGAGATGTTTCCTGTTTAGAGGGATCTGTGACGGTGGATCGCTCACGATAAGGTCTATGTTTTTCCACACGTCACAATGCATCTTGAAGTAAAAGCAGTTTTTGTCATCGGCAATATTTTCATCATTAATAAATTTGCTTTGATTGTCTTCAAAATGTTCGACGGGCGAGAGGACAAGTTCAAATGGCGTCAATTTATGGGTTTAGCCATTCTCTAGAGAAAACTGTTTACAAGTCCGTGCAATTATTGGCAGTAAAAGTGTAAAAAAGCTACCGCCCGCTTGAAGGAGACGTTTTCTTTTAAAATTTTTTCCCTTGTTTTTGCAAGCCAAAGCACGTACAGTGGAACGATGTTGCTTTTTCTGTTGTCTAACACCTTCTGGCAAGTGTACATTGCCCTTAGTTAAATTTAAACAAAGTTCAGATATTAGATTAATGAAATCATTGTCAACACCGTGTTTGAGTATAGCCTTCCTGAGCGGAGGTTTTGAAGTACCTAAAACGGAAAGTAAATGCCGTTGTTCGTGTAGTTTCTTCAGTGTCATAATGGCAACTAATAGCTTTTTCTACAGTTCACTGGAAGATATACAGCAATTTCTTTGTTGAAAATATCTGTGACTACACGCACATCCTCGGGTATGCTCTGATTAAGATCTAGCAAAATGTAGCCATTGGGCTTATTCGTCGCCTGAGTGTACGCTGACAGCAGAAATTTGGGGGCCCCGGGGTATATTTGCTTATTGAGAGTTATTAGCGAGCTAGAATCACGAACAACTCGGTAGACAATATAGATGGTGCAATTCAAAGCAAGGGTTCTCATACATTTGCTCTGATGAAACAGATTGTGTAGAACTAGGGTTATGGAAATGTTTTCATGATGAGAGCGAACAGTGAACAACTGTAGCATTTCCTGTGAGAACTGTTCAATGGATTCAGCCAAATAATCAATAATCAACCACGAGTTTGGTTCAATACTATTGAAAACATCAAGTCCCCGTATGAATTGTATTGGTATGGGTGTGGCAATGGCTTTTATTTGATCATAGGACTCTTGCCAAATACTATAGCAATAATAAATTTTCTTTGGTTTTTCCAAAAACATTTTCTGACAATTTTGAATTATTTTAGCTAAAAGTGTTGTTTTCCCCGACATTGATGGACCACACAGAAACGACCTGAATGGTGTTTTAAATTGATACATGCTACTGCTGTTGACAACTACAACTATCCGTAAACCATACTTGTCCAATGAATAAGTAGTAATTATTTTTCCTGAGATCTATCTAGTACTATAACAACAAAAACAATATTTCATTCATTTATTCGACATAAAAACCCTATTTGTTCAACAAGAACAACATTTATTGACATAGAAACACTTGTTCAAACATGAACAACATTTATTATTAAATAAAAACACTTCTGTTCAAACATGAAGAACAACATTTATGAGATAAAAACAACAAGAACACTTATTGACTAGAACACTTGTTCAAACATGAACACATTATTATAATGAAACACTTCTGTTCAAACTGAAGACATATTTATTAAGATAAAAAAACATTATGTTCAAACATGAAGAACAACATTTATTATCAAAAACACTTTTTGTTCAACAAGAACAACACTTTATGTACATCACTTATTGTCATAAAAAACACTTTTTGTCAAGCAAGAACACTATTTGTGCACACACACACATTTTTGTACAATTGCACTTTTTGTACAACACTTAACATGAACACGAACACGAACATGAACAATAGCACAGTTGAACACAATGAATTTATACCCTCCGTCCTCCGGGAGCCACGGGGCCAAAAGCCGGCCGTGGGCGGACCCCCACCCCTGGGAGCTGCGGGTCCGAAGGCCGACTGCGGGTGGGACCCCCCAACCCCCCGGGCGCTGTGGAAAAAACTGTATACAATAGTCGTCGTCACTGCTACAGGTTTAGGTAGGGTTCGTTAATTTATGAAAGGTTAGGTTGGGTTTAGGTTAATTTATCCAGACCAAGTTGATTGCGATAGTCTATGCATTCAACCCGGTCTGAAATACGGTAGTGGCCATGGGGGAGTACACTTACACCATTCTCGAGCACAAAGACTTTGTCGGATATACATGACATTGCATTCTTTTCAACTCTTTCAGTATAATTTTTATAATGTAGAGAGCGAATTGCAAGCACTTGTGCTCTCGGCACTAGGCTACTCTCTACACAGTCTCTGTACACACTCATGTTGAAATTGTTCTTTACAAAATGTGTAGGCACCCCTTTACACGCCTGCTTTACATCCCTGTTATGAGTTTCCACGCAATATACTTTAGGACCCGGGAACACCCCCTTGGATATCAAATCACTCCCCGTCTCTGATTTTAACATGAGTAGTTGGTTGGGGGCCTGACGTTTCACCAACTCGGGGTAGAGGGACGGATTCCAGTTGGTGAAATCCATCCGCGAGCTGATGTATTCCCCATTTTCTAAATCCCCCAATAAATCCCCGGTTTTTACTTTTAACAGCAGAGAATCTGTATCCCCATAGTAAACTTGAACCTCCCCCTCCCTTGGCCATTGCACCTTGCACACATTGTAAAAAAACGACAACATGAGCTTTTTTGAAATTACAAGTACTGAACTACCACCTGCTATATTCTTGTTCAGTACCACATTTCTCTTTTTCCTGTGTAGAAGAACCATGCTTGTCTCTATGCTCGTGAACGATTTAAAATTGGGGTCAGCAATAACTCGTGCACACTCTTGAGGTTCAGTCACGACGTCGCAACGAGATCTGTTCCGTACGCTTTCACACATTTTGCCAAACGCTGAATTTAGAATGAGCTTGTACATTTCCTTCTCTACTTTAGTGTTTGCCCGAGAGCGTTTATCAACAAAAGTGTCGATAAACGTCTTTAAGTAGGGTTTTTGACTGAATTGCAGGACCCTATGTATTTTGGTGATCTTGAAACCATTGTTCACCATCCAGTGCAAAAGCACATGATGAACAACGATATTCTCTTTAGGGTCCAGATCTGCAATCAGTTTTTGCTTAGAGGGGGTCCAGTGCATCCCCATATCCTCAACCAATGATCGATTGTAGGGACTCAGTGAGTCCCTGGTCACTGGTCGATTGATACAGGGAAAAACAAAATCTCTGACTGAATCATGAAGCGCCAATGGAATGTGATCATCAATTTCAAAGAACGATCCTTGTGGCCCATTGTCCTCGACAGTGTTAATGTCGGGGAACTCACAAGGATTCTCAAGCCATTTATAGTTCCCACACGGCAAAGAGTAGTGAGAAATTGCCAAGGGGTACAATGAGTTCATGTCCAAGAACACTGCATTTGACTTTACACCGGTGCTGTTTTGTCCGCTTGGATCTGTTGTCAAAACGCGATCCCCATGAAAAACATACCCACACCTCATTGACCTTTCTACAAAAAGGTGTTGATCTACATCAGTTATTAAGTCTATTTCTTCCCTACTAATTTTTAAAATCAAGTCCATCACCAAATGTGGTGTGGAAAAATAATATCCTATATCTAGTCCAAACTCCGAATAGATTGGTCTTGTTCTTGCAGACAATATCTAACAGAGTTAAAACATCACTGGCCAAGTACAGTCTACAATATTCCCACCCATTTTTACAATTCCCCTTAGCCCACACCTTCTTGGCAAATTCATATTCCTCGGCTGTGCATTCACTGTTGGTGAGTGAATTATAGCTCAAAGGCTTTCAACTCGAGAAGCGAGCGCCAACTTCTCGTATGCTTACACTTTGGGTAATGTATCTTTCATGTAAATGAACTGTTTACCAATGGACTATCTACTGTCGCTTTATGCACTGACCATAACTCATCCTTGGCTATACGTGCCTGATTTTATCAGTGCCGGTAAACTAAATTTTAAATCATAATTTGAATTATGAATAAAAACTGGAATAAAAAACTGCTGGCTAACGTTTATGTTGCATGATTGATGTGCTACCCCTCTAAAATTACTACCCCCAGAGGATATTTCCTGCCACAAGTGATTGTGGTCTCTGACTTTCCCCTTCCCCCCTCTTTAGTCCCTTTCCCCTTATCCCCCTCTTCAAACTCCCCTTTACAAACCCAACATATTTTTTGATTTTTAATTGTGAGACGATCCTCTGCAGACAACAACATAGGATAATGGGTATTTCTCAGACGAGAAATAGCGCCAGTAGCGGTGCCAATTAATTTAGTCAGTCCATTGACCATGCACTCTCCCTCATCCAACTTTTCAACTATTTCTAACAACTGCATAGTGCTAGAACTGTCTCTTTGCGCGTGGGCGTAGGAGACTGCAATAGCTCGATGTTCTTTGATTCGATTTGGAAATCGAGGATCGTTCACTTCCACTAGCTTCGCCTCACAGTCCGAAAAAATTTTATTGCTCTGGAGGAGGGTTTTTTGAAAATTTTTAAAGCGTAAAATGGCCCTATCCCCTGAAACCGTTTCCACTGACTGGTAGCCATGCCGTCTACAATGCTTCATATGATCCCGTAGTTTGAAATCGCTACGGAATTGTGACTGGCATGTTGGACAGTAGAAACGTACCCCTAGATCCCTACCCCTCCCAGAACTCTACTGATTTCTGTAATTGGGTTGAAATAGCCAATTGCATTGGGGTCACTAGGTGGTGCGTACAACAACCAAATCCAGTGCTTCACCAATTCAATCGACGGGTCTCTTACTGGGAACACCACCCCCTTCTTTTTAGAACGAACCCCATCCTCAAATTCGGTTTCATATTGAACCACAGTAACGCCGTTATTTAAATTGGCATTGGCCCTTTCAAAATATCAATAGACCTGAGCGGTACTGGGTATTTCCCCTCTAAACAAGTGAAATCTACTGGGGGAAAATCGGACCCCTCCTTCTCATGTACACCCCAGTAGTCTAAATTCGTCTTGGTAGCGTCACTTGCTAGAGGCTCGAATGCTGATATGAGGAAAGCGTACTTGAAACATTTTTGGCCTGTTTCAAAACAGATTCGCTGAACGCCTTTACATCCCTCTAAATCTGGATTATATTTTAAGACTACTGCCCTTTCCCCATGCCCCCTCTTAAAATAAAATCTTTTTTAAATTTACAAATATTAACGCTTAAATTTTCAACAAATAAAACTACAGACCCACTACCATTTTCACTATAATTCTCGAGATGGGTAATAATGTGGCCTATCCAATCCGAAAAAACACCCTCAAAATTTTCTAAATGTGGATAGACCACTCCCATCTCGGTGTGTACATAATGATGATAAACCTCACTTTTTCCCTCATTTAAATGAAACACCTTTAAAACAATTGAAACCTTAATTAAATCCCTACCTCCCCACAACTGAATTTGGTTTTCTAGCAGTGCACGAATTCTATCTACATATTCATGAACAATTTCTACAGGGTCGAACACAAAATTAACCCCCAAAAGTGAATTAAAAGGGTCCCCAAAAGTTGCAGTATAAACAACTATCGTATTTAAAATTGAGTTTCAGAGCTGAAAGTCAGTAAATGATGTAAATTGGATACTGTCACTCTCCCCTCCCCCTCTTGTATATTATCACCACCCCTCCCCCACATTGTTCATCAATAGGATTGTTTGAAGACATTTCGTCCTCCCCCTCTTGTATATTATCACCACCCCCTCCCCCACATTGTTCAATAATAGGGCTATGGGAAGCCACATCAGTTGTTTGAAGTGGAAGTATGTAATCAGCGGGGGGAGGGTTCCCTGTTAATTCATTGGTAAAATCCTCTTAAATTTGTAAGTATTTGGACTCAAGTCCCCCTGCTCAACTGCGCTATTATCTACATTTAAAAAATTGGCTAAAAAATCATCAATATTATCTGGAATTTGATGTAAAATGATATCATTCCATGTTGAATTGTTTAGAGCTCCATAGTCGCGTCTTCTCCTTCAATCAATGAGGATGCTGATGTTGAATAAGGCACTAATACAACCTATAAAAGAAAAATAGCTTATTTTTCAAGTGTCTAAATCATCCCTATTTTTAAAATTGAATTATTATTTAAAATGCACTTAGTAGTAGCATTTGGCTCTCTACTCTATATATTATGAAAGTTCCAACTTAATACAATCTAAAAGATGACATAGAAGGTTTTGATTTGTTCAAACATCCCCTCAAAAAAAATTTCATATTAATACTCTATATCTGCTTTGAAAAAAACGTGGTCTTTACTTGATAGCCTATCCCATTCAGACCATATACAACTCTTTCCGATAGAAAAATGTTTTTAAATAAAAGCAGTTTATATCGCAAAGATTTTGCTATATGGGGAAATTATGTGCGGGATATAGTGCCTTTTTTGGCTTCACTATGAGAATTCAGCTGGCTGAATGTATACAATAATTGACCTGATTTAAAAGGAGAACAATATATTTCCTTTGGGGGAGAAAAAATATCTCTGACACGCTTTTACTGTGATGAAATGAAAGGCATAAAAAAAGGCTTACTTCTAAGTCTCTTAAAACTCAGGGAAAAATAATATTCTTGCCACAAGTAGCATTATTAGTTTCAATGGTGAGATAAAAGGCTCTCTAACAGTAAACTAGAAACTAGCTAAAAATATTATTATGAGGTTGAAAAGATAGCGAAGATGGCTATAGTAGGCAGAGAAAATAAGGTGATAGAAAAAAGAGCGGTTTCTTTGAAAAGCAAAAAATTACATTATATTTAGTTATCTCTGAGGGGAGGGAGCAGTGAAATTTAAAACAAGGGGTGTGGGGGGATTATAGCGAAAATAAAGTTCTAATATCTCTGACACACTTTTACAGTGTTGAAAAATGGCGAAAAGAAAAGGCTAAAAAAAGTTGGAAGAAATAGATAGAAATTTCTATAACCAGGTAGAAATATAGAGGTAAAAAGGCTTACATTTCCATATTGCGGCTGCACTTCTGTGTCTGAAGGCCCTGGCAAAGCATGATGGGGGGCAACCTCACGATCTTGAGTAGATGTGGCAGCTCTTGAAGGCCCTGGCAATGAATGCTGGAGGGAAACCTCCTGACCTTGAATAGACGTGGCAGTTCTTGAAGGCCCTGGCAAAGCAGCTTTCATGGAGGATTCAGGGGGCTGGTAAAGCATGCCCCTGGATGGTTCAGCTAATACGGCTTGCATAGATGCGGCAACGGCGATGTCACTGCAGGCTGCATTGGTTCGTGATTGGATTGGACTTGGGCAGGCATCACTTGTCTGGAGGGCCTCGGCCAGTGGCCATACCGCACAACTGTCGCCTTCGCAGGGGTCTTAGTATTACCCCTTGCTCTCTTTTCAGGAGGAGGCGCACATTCTTCATAATTGGCCTTAAAAAGAAGAAAAAATTTAGTGTTGAAAAATGATTCCCTTTTTTTACAGAAGAAAAATTAGTACCCCCGCCCCATAACCAGAATTTTGTCTAGAAAGAATTTATCGCAAAGAAGCCTCTCCCCTCTTTTCAGCAAAGCAAAAAGTAAAAATTTGCGAGAAATATACTAGGCTCAGAAATCAAATTTTTTTATTGCACAACTTGTGAAAAAATAAATCTTGACAAACAGTAGTCTGTAGCCTTAGGAGAGAAATCAATGTTTCTATTTTTACCATTTAGAAAAAAATTTAAATGTTCCAGCCTATAGGCTTGAAATAAGATAAAAAAAGATTGTTAACACACAGCTTATAGGCCTAAAATTTGCGGTCATAGGTAAAAATGCTATTCAATTTACGCATAATAAAGCTATGTATCTTTTTCTTAAACCCCCCCCCCTTACTTTTCACTTGAAGAAACAGTTTTGTTTTCACCTTACAACGAAGGTGTTAGAAGCGAGGCATTGCATCCCTACCCCCCCCCCCCCCATATAAACAGTGAGTACTCAAAATGGAAAATGAATACTACATGAAACTGACACCCATCCCCTCTTAACAACCCCCCGCCCCTCTTTTTACCGAAGAAAGCCCCTCTCCCTTTTCAGTAAAGCAAAAGTAAAATTTGCGATGAAGAAGCTATGACGTTAATTTCATCAAAAGTATCCTTTTTCAGTGAAACCTTTGGTTAAACCGCTAACGTAATTCAAGTGAATTAACAAGCAGGAAGTGCAATTGTGGGGTGTCAATAATTATTCCTTATTTAAATCTTCAAGGTTTAGCGCTATAAGGGGGTCAGTATATTAAGAGTTGACGGAAGTTGGCTGTCAAAAAGAGAGTTCAAAAAAACATAATTATTTCCATTGGAAGAATTAAAGTCGTAAACAGAGGGGGAGGGTGGAGTTTTACATGGTAAAAAAGAGTGTATTTTACGCTTTCTAGCGAGTATAAACATTATATAGTGGAGTTTGTATTGTGGGGGGGGGTATACCCTGAATTTGAATTTACTGGAGAGGTGACTATGTAAAATGATTTTATTTTGAAATAAACTAAGAAAATTTACTAAATAGAACTCACATTATAAATCGATGTTTTTAATTTGACTGGAAAAAGTATCTTCTCAGAGAAACCTTTTGGCTAAGCCGCTATCGTAAGGATTTAGCAAAGCAGGATGTACTTGACAGATATCAATAATTAAGGTTTTAAATCTTTGCGGAAATGCTTAAGTCATAAGGGGGTCAGTATATTAAGGAATTGACAGAAAGTTGACAGTTACTTTTAGGTAAGATACAGAATTTAACAAAAAACATAGCTATTTACCTTGGAAGAATTAAAGTCGTAAACAGGGGGAGGGGTGATGGTTTACATGGTAAAAAATAGCGTATTTTACTCTCACTAGCGAGTATAAACAACAAATATTGGAGTTTGTATTGGGGGGGGTATATCCTGAATTTACTGGAGGGGGCTATGTAAAATTATTTTATTTGGAAATAAACTAAAAAAATTTACTAAACAGAACTCACATTGTTAATCATTGTAGATGAAGTTTCCTTGTCAATGTTCAATGTTTTATCCATGGTGTCTTAGAACTTTATGAAAGTTTAATCACAACGCATGTTCGTTATCTACGAAATCTCAAGGGCGAATTGTGATGTAATGGGAAACCTTATGTAAACGACTCCCTGATTGGCTTAGAAAGAAACACGTGATCCTGTTTCCCGTTATCGGATCAATACATTCCCCCACCGATTATGTAAATCAAGTTCTCGAAAATCCACTTCCCTCTCGAGTCCTAGATCAATACTCCCCCGTTAATGCGCATGTGTAAACTTCACCCCAGTGTCATTAAACCTAGACAAACAACAAATAAATCGACCTTGAAAGAGGTGTCATTGACCCCATTAGAATCAATAAACCATGAAAATTCATCAAAGTGAGAAAAATCCTGTTTTTCATTCTCAGTGACAAAAACCATAAAAACATGCATAAATTATGTGTAATCAGCGCTGGTACCCCCTTCCCTACTTTTTGGGAAATGGTGGGCATGGAAGGGGTGTTAGTTGCCTTCCAATTACTTTCGACTATTAAAAAGGGCACTAGCCATTTCAATTTCCAATCGAATGAGGCCTATTTGAAGTTTCTGCGACAATGCTTTCTATAAAACCTTTTATGACCCCAGGGCATAACTTACAACCCTTGCCCTGAGGGATGTTGGGGGGGGGGGGGTGTCATCCTCAAAGACCTAATTTCCAGAACTTAAAACTATTTTGAATAAAATGGCTATTTAAAAATTTTGATTGGATGTGTTTGGGGAAAATGTGTTAGTTGCCTTCCAATCACGTTCGACTATTAAAAAGGGCACAAGCCACTCCAATTTCCATCTGAATGAGCCTTTTTCGCAGTTTCTAAGACAACTTCTTCGATACGAAGTGCCCTGCTCTAAAGGAAAAAAATAATAAATAATACACTTTTTTATGGACATGATGGACGTGGGACGATGGGAATGATGGACGTGGGGGGGGGCTATGTGCCCTCCAATCATTTCGACTATTAAAAAGGGCAATAGTCCAGGGCCGTATCCATGATTTTTGTTCAAGGGGGGGGGAGGGGTACTAATTTTTGACTTTTTCGGGGGGGGGTTTACTAATTTTTTACTCAGTTTTCGACTAATTTTACTGATTTTACCTAGGTTTTACTAATTTTCAACTTATTTTAAAGTCGGTCAAAAATTTCGGGGGGGGGGGGGTTCAAACAGGGTACCCCCCCCCCCCCTGGATACGGCCTTGCACTAGCCCTTTGCATTTCTAATCGAATGAGCATTTTTAAGTTTCTACGACAACGCCTTCTATAAAAACCTTATATGCCCCCAGGGAATAACCTACAACCTTTGTCCTGAAGGCTGTGGGGGAGTGTCCTCCTCAAAAACATATTTTCTATATGGAAATCAACTACGCTGAACAAAATGGCTATCTCAAAATTTTTATTGGATGTGTTTCGGGAAATGGTGGGCGTGGAAGGGGTGTTAGTTGCCCTCCAATCACTTTCGACTATTAAAAAGGGCAGAAGCCATTTCAATTTCCAATTAAATGAGTCCTTTTCGAAGTTTCTACGACAACTTATTCGATACGAAGTGCCCTACTCTAAAAGGAAAAAAAATAATACATTGTGCCAACATCGTTCTTATATGCCCTCAGGGCATAACTTAAAACCCTTGCCCCGAGGGTTGTCAGGGAGTTTCCTTCTCAAAAACATATTTTCTATCTGGAAATCAACTACGCTGAACAAAGTGGCTATCTCAAAATTTTGATTGGATGTGTTTGGGGGAATGATGGGTGTGGGGGGGGGGGGGCTAGTTGCCCTCCAATCACTTGAGACTATTAAAAAGGGCACTAGCCCTTTGAATTTCCAATCGAATTCCTTTTTTGAAGTTTCTACAACAACGCCTTCTATAAAAACCTTATATGCCCCCAGGGCATAACTTACAACCCTTGCCCTGAAGGCTGTGGGGGAGTGTCCTCCTCAAAAACATAATTTCTATCTGGAAATCAACTACGGTGAACAAAATGGCTATCTCAAAATTTTGATTAGATATGTTTAGGGGAATGATGGGTGTGGGGGGGGGGGCTAGTTGCCCTCCAATCACTTTCGACTATTAAAAAGGGCACTAGCCACTCCAATTTTCAATCGAATGAGCCCTTTTCGAAGATTTTACGAGAAATCATTCGATACAAAGTGCCCTGCTATGGATAACAAAAAAAAAATACATATTACCAACATCGTTCTTTACTTAGGCAGCGCTATTGCGCTGCCTATGATATATGAAACACGGGACTCACCCCCACAAAATCAACCTCAACTCAATAAACATATTTGTGAAACAGACTATTTATAACTTAAAGAGCTTTACCCAGGGGCTGTGCGGGGTCAGGATATCTCCAAAGGCATAGTTATTCGGCCTTTCAACTATGATGAACAAAATGACTATCAAAAAATTCTGATCGGACGATTTTAAGAAAAAAGGGGAATGGGATGGGGCTTATTTGCCATCCAATTGTTTTGGTCACTTCAAAAAAGGGCTCTAGGTCTTTTAATTTCCGCTCGAATGATCCCTCTCCCGATATTCTAGGACCACTGGGTCGATAAGATCACCCCAGTGAAAAAAAAGAAAATAATAATCTTTTGGCAACAAATACAAAATTCCACATTTTTGCAGATAGGAGCTTGACAGTCTAAAGTAGGGTTCTCTGATAGGTTGAATCTGATTTTGTGATTTTCATTAAGATTCTATGGTTTTTAGGGGGTGTTTTGTCCCTTTTCTCGAAGACCAGGCAAGGTTTTTCAGGTTCGTAACCTTTGACAGTTAAGACTAAACTTAATGAAACTTATATATTTGAAATCAGCACAAAAAGCCAATTGTTTTGATATATCTATTGGTATCAAAATTCCGTTTCGTAGGTTTTCGGCTACTAGTGAGCCGGGTCGCTCCTTACTTGCAGTTCGTAACTACGAACTGTTTGATTTGGAATCACCATAGAAAGCAAATTCTTTTGATTTATATACTTTTATCGAAACTCATTTTCTAGACTCTTTTCTTGGGGTTGGGGGGGGGGGCTGGCATTGAGTTTTGTAGATTTTCTTGGGGAGGAGGATGTCAGAGGCTTGGTAGGTCAAACCCCTTCCGTTTTCTCTCTCTTCTTTTTGTCCTTATTTTAATCGAAGTGCTTTTGTAACGTTGTTAATATTTTTATACCCTTAGAGAGCAAAGTTAAATTCAGTCAGTCGTGGATTTCTTTTCAAATTCGTGGATCAGAATTTCGATGACATTCCTGAGCGAAGAGTGGACATTGAGTACAGAGTCATCTATTTCAGTCGACGTGCTCTAACCTCCTTTTGTTAACTGAAAGTTTCGTACTGGTTTGGCTTTATATTCGTGATAATCTGAAGTACTTATTTTATTGACACATCCAATCAAGGATTTCATCTAAAATTTTTGGATTTAAATATTAATAAAAACCTGCGAGTTAATCATTCACAACAATATTCAAGAACAACAAAGAGTTAGTGAGTGAGTGATTGCAGAGTCATCTATTTTTTACACGGATTTCAGAAAGTTGATTTGCTCGAACCTCCTTTTTTAGCTTAAAATTTCATGTTGGTTCATTATTCCATTCGTAAGAATGGTTAAGGACTTTAGTATTTAAAAAAATATATCATTTAACTCTTTCATTCGAATAAATTCTGTTTTATGGTGTATTAAGGTAGAAATAAATACTTCAATAAATTGCTAGAAATCAACTACTTTCAATAAATTGAAAGCAGTAAATGGAATTATAAAAGAAAGGCAACTGAATTTGAAATAAAAAAAGGAAAAGCGTTCACAAATATTAACAAAATACTCATGAGCTAGAGAGAGCGAGTAATGCAGATTAATCGATTTTAACACTTCGGCTCTGATAATTTAAAGTGCGACATAAATCATTTTTGTAACTTTTTTCAAAAGAGCCAAAAAACATGAAAAAGTCTGTCGGCTGTGGTCGCTCTGAGCATTGAGACTAATGGAGATAAAGGGAACATTCTAAGCCAACTTTTTATGCTCTTTTCAGTGGTGTAAATTAAATTTAAATATACCGAATGGATTCAAAATTATTCCATTTTATAGTGCATGTCTCCTTTTTCCTATAAATAAGACAAACCTTTTCTGTTAAAAGTATTTTGAGGGAATTCAAAATTAATCCGTTTTTGGCGTATGTCTCTTTTTATATTTGTAACGGTACAAGATAGGACAATTCTGACTGCACCATTCAATTCCTGCTGCTGAGTTTACCCACAACACATACATAACTCATTTTCAACCAAAATGGCATATGTCACACTTTTAATTATCACTGCCGACTTATTAGTATGGATTTCAGAAAGTTGATTTACTTGAACATCCTTTTTTATCTTAGACCTTCATCTTAGTTCGTTGTGGTATTAGTAACAATGGTTTTCAAAAAGACGTGGTTTAATTCCCTGATTCAAGTAAATTCTACTTTATGGTATATTAAGGCAGGAATCAATGAATTAAAAGAAAACAATAAAGAACCGAAACTGAAAATGCAATAAAATATAGGAAAAGCATTCACAAATATTCCCGAAATACTTACAAGCGACTGAGAACGTGTGGCGCAGAGTTATCTATTTTAACATTGATGTGCGTAAACTACCTTTTGTAAATTGAGCCCAATATTAGTTCGCTCCTTTTTTAACATGGAGCTTTATTTGTAATTAATCTAAAAAATTTTTTCCACAAATAAGTTTTTCAAAGAAAAGTAAAGAACTCCATTAAACAAAAAATGAGCAAAAATAAAATGAAACAATCTACCAAGCGTGAAACTACCACAAATAAGCATCGATAAATAAATGAAACCTAGAACGAACAGAAATTACAATAAATAACCGAGTCAAACTCAAAACGAGCAGAAATTAACATAAGTTGGGCGCAAAACCCTTATGCCTTCCCAAGGCCAGAAACAAATTTGCACTTTACTGAAAACAAATATAATGTTTTTACTTTATAACTTTAATAAATCAAATAATATTAACATTTTGGTTACTAAATATCAGTATATGTATATTAAACTGACAATGCACATTCATTTGTATTTTTTCAGTAAAGTGCAAATTTTCTTAAAGAAGGCGTTGTCGTAAAAACTTCACAAAAAAGCTCATTCGACTGGAAATTCTTAGGGCTAGTGCCCTTTTTAATGGTCGAAAGTGATTGGAGGGCAACAAGCCCCCCCCCTCCCCCACGCCCATCATTTCCTCAAAAACATCAAATAAAAATTTGAGATAGCCATTTTATTTCGCGTTGTTGATTTCCCTATAGAAAATATATTTTTGAGAAGGACACTCCCCCACAACCCTCAGGGCAAGGATTATAATTTATGCCCTGGGGGCATATAAGGTATTTATTGAAAGCTTTGTCGTAGAAACTTGAAAAAGGGCTCATTGGATTTGAAATTCAAAGGGATAGTACCCTATTTAAGCGTTAGTCACTATTTAGGCGTTAGTCACTCTCCAATCACTTTCAACTATTAAAAAAGGCACTAGCCCTTTCAATTTCCAATTGATTGAGCCTGTTTTGAAGTTTTTACGACAACTCCTTCTATAAAAAACCATATATGCCACTCAGGGCAAGTTAAAACCCTTGCCCTGCGGGCTGTGGGGGAGTCTCCTCCTCAAAAGCATATTTTCTATCTGGAAATCAACTACGCTGAACAAAATGGCTTACTCAAAATTTTAATTGGATGTGTTGGGGGAAATGATGGGCCTGGGGGGGCTAGTTGCCCTCCATTCACTTTCGCCTTTTAAAAATGGCACTAGCACTTATGAATTTCCAATCGAATGAGCCTTTTTTGGAGTTTCTACGACAACACATTCTATAAAAACCTTATATGCCCCCAGGGCATAATTTAAAACCCTTTCCCTGAGGGTTAGGGGGGAGTGTCCTCCTCAAAAACATATTTTCTATCTGGAAATCAACTACGCTGAACAAAATGGCTATCTCAAAATTTTGATTGGATGTGTTTTGGGAAATGATGGGCGTAGCGGGGGGGCTAGTTGCCCTTCAATCACTTTCGACTATTAAAAATGGCACTAGCACTTATGAATTTCCAATCGAATGAGCCTTTTTTGGAGTTTCTACGACAACGCCTTCTATAAAAACGTTATATGCCCCCAGGGCATAACTTAAAACCCTTGCCCTGAGGGTAGTGGGGGAGTGTCCTCCTCAAAAGCATATTTTCTATCTAGAAATCAACTACGCTGAACAAAATGGCTATTTCAAAATTTTAATTGGATGTGTTTGGGGGAATAATGGGCGTAGGGAGGGGGTAGTTCCCCTCCAATCACTTTTGACTATTAAAAAGGGCACTAGCCCTTTGAATTTCCAATCGAATGAGCCTTTTTTGAAGTTTCTACGACAACGCCTTATATAAAAACCTTGTATGCCCCCAGGGCATAACTTAAATCCCTTGCCCTGAGGGTTGTGGGGGAGTGTCCTCCTCAAAAAACACATTTTCTATCTGGAAATCAACTACGCTGAACAATAAGGCTATCTCAAAATTTTGATTGGATGTGTTAGAGTGAATGATAGGCGTGGGGGGAGGCTAGTTGCCCTCGAATCACTTTCGACTATTAAAAAGGGCCCTAGAACTCTCGATTTCCAATCGAATGAGCCCCTTTTGAAGTCTCTACGAGGGCCCCTTCCATATGTAGTGCCCTGCTCTAAAGTAAACAAAATAATATATGGTACATTGTGCCCACGTTGTTCTTATATGCCCTCAGGGCATAACTTAAAACCCTTTACCCGAGGGTTGTGGGGGAGTGTCTTCCTCAAAAAGATATTTTCTGTCTGGAAATCAACTACGCTGAACAAGATGGCTACCTAAAAATTTGTATTGGATGTGTTTGGGGGAATGATAGACGTGGGGTGGGGGCTAGTTGCCCTTCAATCACTTTCGACTATTAGAAAGGGCACTAGCCATTCCAATCTCCAATCGAATGAGCCCTTTTCGAAGATTCTACGACAACTCCTTCGATACGAAGTACACGGGTATGGAGAAAAAAAAACACATTGTGGCCACATTGTTCTTTGCTTAGGCAGCGCTAGCGCGCTGCCTATGATGCTGGTTAAGCATTACAAATGAAAAAAACACGAAAAAAATAAAAATGTTTTACTTTTATAACTTTAATAAATCAAATAATATTAACATTTTGATTACTAAATATCAGTATATGTATATTAAACTAACAATGCACATTCATTTCTATTTTTTCAGTAAAGCGCAAATTTTCTTCTGGCCTTGGGAAGGCATAGGGTTTTGCACCCAACCTTTGTTAATTTCTGCTCGTTTTGAGTTTTGACTCGGTTATTTATTGTAATTTCTGTTCGTTTTGGGTTTCATTTATTTATCGATGCTGATTTGTAGTGGTTTCACGATTGGTAGATTATTTGATTTTATTTTTGCTCATTTTTTGTTTAATGGAGTTCTTTACTTTTCTTTGAAAAACTTATTTTGTGGAAAAAGTTTTTTTTTACTTAATTTCTGTTCGTTTTTAATTGACATAGTCTTTTCAGGGCAAAAGAAAATAATACTTTAAATCTTTTTGTTTTTTAAGACTTTATAGTTTGGCCTGCTTTTTAACAACATACACTCTTTAAAAATCTGGACACAAATAGTACTGTTTAATCTAGTTTCATACCTCCTCTAGTTGACCTGAAATGGAAAACTTAATAGAATTCGCAAAATAATCTGTTTACTTTCTTTGATAGCTTGGATACTCCTACGCTATTTTGATTTCTTTAAATTTTAAGAGCAGAAGTAGTCCCGAAAGTTTGAACATAATACCCTCAGTCGTTCTTGGGATACTGCTGAGATGCCTTATTGGGAATTAGCATTAACACAGTGTATTTTGATTTAATCTTAAGGCAACATTCAGTTTTTGAACATAATGGGCAAATGGGAGGGTGGGCGTGGGAGGGTGGGAGTGGGAGGGGGATTAGTTGCCCTTCAATCACTTTCGACTATTAAAAAGGGCATCAGCCCTTTCTATTTTCAATCGAATGAGCCCTTTTCAAAGTTCCCACGACAACTCCTTCGATACGAAGTGCCCTGGTCTAAACAACAACAGCAACGAAAAATAATACATTATCCCAACATCGATCTTTACTATAAAAATGAAAGCCTTCCAATCACTTTCGACTATTAAAAAGGGCACTAGGCCTTTCGATTTCCAATCGAATGAGCCCATTTTGAAACGGCAACGCTTTCTATAAACACCTTATATGCCCCCAAGGCAGAAATTACAACCCTTACCCTAAGGTATGTTAGGGTGGTTGTCATCGTGTAAGACCGAATTTCCAGAACTTTCAACTACGTTAAACAAAATGGCTATCTCAAAATTTTGATTGGATGTGTTTGGAGAAATGATGGGCGTGAGAGAGGCGGTTGTCGCTCTCCGATCACTTTCAACTATCAAAAATGGCCCTAGCCCTTTCAATTTCCAATCAAATGAACCCTTTTGAAGTTTCTACGACAAAACTTTCAATAAAAATCTTATATGCCCCCAGGGCATAACTTACAACCCTTACTCTAAGTGCTGGGGGGGGGGGGGTTTCATTCTCAAAGACCTAATTTCCAGAAATTTCTACTACGTTGAACAAAATGGCAATCTGAAAATTTTGATTGGACATGTTTTGAGGAATAGTGGGCGTGAGAGGGGGGGTTAGTTACCCTCCAATCACTTTCGACTATTACAAAGGACACTAGCCCTCTCAATTTCCAATTGAATGAGTCCCTTTTGAAGTTTTACGACAACACTATCTATAAAAACCTTATATGCCCCAAGGGCAGAACTTACAACCTTTGCCCTTAGGGCTCTGGGGGATTTGTCATCCTTAAATACTAAATTTCCAGAACTTTCAACTACGTTGAACAAAATGGCTATCTCTAAACTTTCATTGAATGTTTTTGGGGAAATGGTGGGCGTAAGAGGGGGGGTTAATTACTCTCCACTCACTTTAGACTATTTAAAAGGGCAATTTCAATTTCCAATCAAATGAGCCCTTTTTGAAATTTTTATAACAACTTTATACATAAACTTTATTTGCCCCCAGGGCATAACTTACAACCTTTGCACTGAGGGCTCTGAGGGGGTTATCATCCTAAAAGACCTAATTTCAAGAATTTTCAACTACGTGGAATATCTCAAAATATATCTCAAAATTTTGATTGGATGTGTTTGGGACAATGGTGGGTGTGAGAGGGGCGTTAGTCACTCTCCAATCATTTTAAACTATCAAAAATGGCACTAGCCCTTTCAATTTCCAATTGAATGAGCCGTTTTGAAGTTTCTACGCTTTCAATAAAAACCTTATATGCCCCCAGAGCATAACTTATAACCCTTGCAATGAGGGCTCTGATAGGGTTATCATCCTAAAAGACCTAATTTCAAGAATTTTCAACTACGTGAAATATCTCAAAATATATCTCAAAATTTTGATTGGATGTGTTTGGGACAATGGTGGGTGTGAGAGGGGCGTTAGTCACTCTCCAATCATTTTAAACTATTAAAAATGGCACTAGCCCTTTCAATTTCCAATTGAATGAGCCGTTTTGAAGTTTCTACGCTTTCAATAAAAAACCTTATATGCCCCCAGAGCATAACTTATAACCCTTGCAATGAGGGCTCTGATAGGGTTATCATCCTAAAAGACCTAATTTCCAGAACGTTCAACCATGTTGAACAAAATGGATATCTCAAAATTTTGATTGGATGTGCTGTCTGAAATTTTTGATTGGATGTGTTTGGAGGAATGGTGGGCGTGAGAGGGGGGTTAGTTACCCTCCAATCACTTTTGACTATTACAAAGGACACTAGCCCTCTCAATTTCCAATTGAATGAGCCGTTTTGAAGTTTCTACGCTTTCAATAAAAACCTTATATGCCCCCAGAGCATAACTTATAACCCTTGCAATGAGGGCTCTGATAGGGTTATCATCCTAAAAGACCTAATTTCCAGAACGTTCAACCATGTTGAACAAAATGGATATCTCAAAATTTTGATTGGATGTGCTGTCTGAAATTTTTGATTGGATGTGTTTGGAGGAATGGTGGGCGTGAGAGGGGGGTTAGTTACCCTCCAATCACTTTTGACTATTACAAAGAACACTGGCCCTCTCAATTTCCAATTGAATGAGCCCCTTTTGAAGTTTTACGACAACTCTATCTCTAAAAACCTTATATGTCCCCAGGGCAGAACATACAACCTTTTCCCTCGGGGCTCTGGGGGGTTTGTCATCCTTAATTACATAAATCTCAGAACTTTCAACTACGTTGAACAAAATAGCTATCTCTAAACTTTGAATTGAATATTTTTGGGGAAATGGTGGGCGTAAGAGGGGGGGGGGTTAATTACTCTCCACTCACTTCAGACTATTTAAAAGGGCAATTTCAATTTCCAATCAAATGAACCCTTTTTGAAATTTTTATAACAACTTTATACATAAACTTTATTTGCCCCCAGGGCATAACTTACAACCTTTGCACTGAGGGCTCTGAGGGGGTTATCATCCTAAAAGACCTAATTTCAAGAATTTTCAACTACGTGAAATATCTCAAAATATATCTCAAAATTTTGATTGGATGTGTTTGGGAAAATGGTGGGCGTGAGAGGGAAGTTAGTCACTCTCCAATCACTTTCAACTATTAAAAAAGGCACTAGCCCTTTCAATTTCCAATTGAATGAGCCCTTTTGAAGTTTCTACGCTTTCAATAAAACCTTATATGCCCCAGGGCATAACTTAAAACCCTTGCCCTGAGGACTGTGGGGGGGGGAGGGTTGTCATCCTTAAAGACCTAATTTCCAAAACTTTCAACTACGTTGAATAAAATGGCTATCTAAAATATTGATTGAATGTGTTTGGGGAAAAGATGGTCGTGAGAGGGGAGTTAGTTGCCCTCAATTCACTTTTGACTATTAAAAAGGGCACAATCCCTTTGAATTTCCAATCGAATGAGCCCTTTTTCAAGTTTTTACGGCAAAGATTTCAATAAAAACCTTATATGCCCCCAGGGCATAACTTATAACCCTTGCCCTTAAGACTGTGGGGGGAGTGTCCTGCTCAAAGGTATAATTTCCTGAACTTTGAACAGCGTGGAACAAAATGGCCATCTCAAAATCTTAATTGGATGTGTTTGGAGAAATGGTGGGCGTGGAGTTGCTTTCCAATCACTTTCGACTATTAAAAAGGGCACTAGCCATTTCAATTTCCATTCGAATGAGCCCTTTTTGAAGCTTTTACGACAACGCGTTCTATAAAAACTTTATATGCCTCCTGGGCATAATTGTTTGCTATTTTTTGTTGATGGCTATCTTAAAGTTTTGGTTAGATGTGTTTGGGGAAAAGGTGGGCGTGAGAGGCGGGTTAGTTGCCCTCTAATCAGTTTCGACTATTAAAAGGGCACTGGCCCTTTGAATTTCAATCGAATGAGCCTTTTTTGAAGTTTCTACGACAACGCCTTCTATAAAAAACCATATATGCCACCAAGGCATAGCTTACAACCCTTGCCCTGAAGGCTGTGAGGGACTGTCCTCTTCAAAAACATACTTTCTACCTAGAAATCAACTACGCTGAACGAAATGGCTATCTCAAAATTTTGATTGGATGTGTTTTGGGAAATGGTTGGCGTGGAAGGGGTGTTAGTTACCTTCCAATCACGTTCGACTATTAAAAAGGGCACGAGCCACTTCAATTTCCAATTGAATGAGCCCTTTTCGAAGTTTCTAAGACAACTCCTTTGATACGAAGTGCCCTGCTCTAAAGGAAAAAAAAAAATAATAAATATGCCCTCAGGGCATAACTTAAAATCCTAACCCCGCGGGTTGTGGGGGAGTATCCTCCACAAAGATATATTTTCCATTTGGAAATCAACTACGCTGAACAAAATGGCTATCTCAAAATTTTGATTGGATGTGTTTGGGGGAGTGATGGGCGTGGAGAGGGGGGGGGGGGCTAGTTGCCCTCCAATCACTGTCGTCTATTAAAAAGGGCACTAGCCACTCCAATTTCCAATTAAATGAGCCTTTTTCGAAGTTTCTACGACAACTCCTTCGATACGAAGTGCTCGGGAATGGAGAAAAAAAAATAATACATTGTGCCAACATCGTTAATTACTTAGGCAGCGCTATTAAGCTGCCTATGATATTTAGAAGCCAGCTCTTTTTCAAAAAATTTTATATCCGTTTTCCTCGTTCACAGAACTATCTGAGAAATTGAGCTTCTGGTATCAAATATGTTTTTGTTTCTTATCTTAAACACCTATAAAAAAAAAAATTAGGACGGTCAAATAACGTTGTAACGTCTAACGATCAAATAATCTGAGACGAACTTTTCTACTTTAAAATTCGCGTTGAGTAACATAACTCCTTTTGAACCCCTGCAATCAATTTTGCTACAGTAGTTATGTCATTACCGTATTTACTGAAAGAAGTGAATAATTTGTACCTCCCTTCCCCTTCCTCTTTTCTCATTACTGTAACTACTACTAATAACTCACCGCAGCACCAAGTCAGTTGATGCCAACGCAACTGCGCACGTTCCTCCTCCTATCAATGGATTAAAAGATTCGCTCTTTAACTCCCCCCCCCCCCCGTGAAGGTCTAATTACCTTTAAATCCTGTTTTCCCTCCTGTTTTCAATTGGCAGCGAGATTGCGCTGCCTAAGTAAAGAACGATGTGGGCACAATGTTATTTGTTTTTTTTTTACCTCCATACCCGGGCACTTCGTATCGAAGGAGTAGTCGTAGAAACTTTGAAAAGGGCTAATTCGATTGAGAATTGGAGTGGCTAATGCCCTTTTTAATAGCCGAAAGTGATTGGAGGGCAACTAGCCCCCCCCACACCCACAATTCCCCCAAACACATCCAATAAAAATTTTGAGATAGCTATTTTGTTCAGCGTAGTTGCTTTCCAGATAGAAAATATGTTTTTTGAGGCGGACAACCCACGGGGCAAGGGTTTTAAGTCATGCCCTGATGGCATATAAGAACGATGTTGACACAATATATCATTTATTATTTTTTCCTTTAGAGCAGGGCACTTCATATGGAAGGGGTCGTCGTAGAAACTTCAAAAGGCGTTCATTCGATTTGAAATCGAGAGTTCTAGTGCCCTTTTTAATAATCAAAGTGATTGGAGGGCAACTAACCCCCCCCCCTCCCCACGCCTATCATTTCCCCAAAAACACCCAATCAAAATTTTAAGATAGCTATTTTGTTCAGCGTAGTTGATTTCCAGATAGAAAATATGTTTTTGAGGAGGACACTCCTCCACAACCCTCAGGGCAAGGGTTTTAAGTTATACCCTGGTGGCATATAAGGTTTTTATAGAAGACATTGTCGTAGAAACTTCGAAACAGGCTCATTCGATTGGACATTCAAAGGGCTAGTGCCCTTTTTAATAGTCGAAAGTGATTGGAGGGTAACTAGCCACCCCCCACCACGCCCATCATTCCCCCAAACACATCCAATCAACAATTTGGGATAGCCATTTTGTTCAGCGTAGTTGATTTCCAGATAGAAAATATTTTTTGAGGAGGCAATTCCCCCACAGCCCTAAGGTGAAGGGTTTTAAGTTATGCCCTGGGGGCATATGAGGTTTTTGTAGAAGGCGCTGCCGTAGAAACCTCAAAAAAAGCTCATTTGATTGGAAATTCAAAGGGCTAGTGCCCTTTTCAATAGTCGAAAGTGATTGGAGGGCAACTAGCCCCCCCCCACGCCCATCATTCCCCCAAACAAATCCAATCAAAATTTTGAGATAGCCATTTTGTTCAGCGTAGTTGATTTCCAGATAGAAAATATGTTTTTGGGGAGGACACTCCCCCACAACCCTCAGGCCAAGGGTTATAACCTATGCCCTGGGGCATATAAGGGTTTTATTGAAATCTTTTTTGTAGAAACTTGAAAAAGGGCTCATTCGATTTGAAATTCAAAGGGCTAGTACCCTTTTTAATAGTCGAAAGTGATTTGAGTGCAACTAGCCCCCTTCTCACTCCCACCTTTTCCCCAAACACATCCGATCAAAATTCTTAGATAGCCATTTTATTCAACGTAGTTGAAAGTTTTGGAAATTAGGTCTTTAAGGATGACAACCCCTCCCCCCATAGCCCTCAGGGCAATGGTTGTAAGTTATGCCCTGGGAGCATATAATGTTTTTATTGGAAGCGTTGAAACTTCAAAAGGGCTCATTCATTTGGAAATTGAAAGGGCTAGTGCCTTTTTTAATAGTTGAAAGTGATTAGATAGCGACTAACGCTCCTATCACGTCCACCATTTTCCCAAACACATCCAAAGAAAATTTTGAGAAATCCATTTTGTTCAACGTAGTTGAAAGTTCTGAAAATTGGGTCTTTTAGGATGATAACCCCCTCAGAGCCCTCAGTGCAATGGTTGTAAGTTATGCCCTGGGGGCATATAAAGTTTATATATAAAGTTGTTATAGAAATTCAAAAAGGGCTCATTTGATTGGAAATTGTAATTGCCCTTTTTAATAGTCGAAAGTGAGTGGAGAGTAATTAACCCCCCTCTTGCGCCAACCATTTCCCTAAAAACATTCAGTCAAAGTTTAGAGATAGCCATTTTGTTCAACGTAGTTGAAAGTTCTGGAAATTATGTATTTAAGGATGACAAACCCTCCAGAGCCCCGAGGGCAAAGGTTGTAAGTTCTGCCCTTGGGGCATATAAGGTTTTTATAGAGACAATTGTCGTAAAACTTCAAAAGGGACTCATTCAATTGGAAATTGAGAGGGCTAGTGCCCTTTGTAATAGCCAAAGGGATTGGAGGGTAACTAACCCCCCTCTCACGCCCACCATTCCTCTAAACACATCCAATCAAAATTTTCAGATAGCCATTTTGTTGAACGTAGTAGATAGTTCTGGAAAGTAGGTCTTTGAGAATGACACCCCCCAGCACTCAGGGCAAGGGTTGTAAGTTATGCCCTGGGGGCATATAAGATTTTTACTGAAAGTTTTGTCGTAGAAACTTCAAAAGGGCTCATTTGACTGGAAAATGAAAGGGCTAGGGCCATTTTTAATAGTTAAAAGTGATTGGAGAATGACTACCGCCCCTCTCACGCCCACCATTTCTCCAGACACGTCCAATCAAAATTTTGAGATAGCCATTTTGTTTAACGTAGTTGAAACTTCTGGAAATTTGGTCTTAGAGGATGAAAACCACCCTAACAGACCTTAGGCTAAGGGTTGTAATTTATGCCTTGGGGCATATAAGGTGTTTATAGAAAGCGTTGTCGTTTCCAAAAGGGCTCATTCGATTGGAAATCGAAAGGCCTAGTGCCCTTTTTAATAGTCGAAAGTGATTGGAAGACTTGACATTTTTATAGTGAAGATCGATGTAGAGATAATTTATTATTTTTTGTTGTTGTTGTTGTTTAGACCAGGGCACTTCGTATCGAAGGATTTGTCGTGGAAACTTCGAAAAGGGCTCATTCGATTGGAAATAGAAAGGGCTGATGCCCTTTTCAAACTCAAAACGAGCAGAAATTAACATAAGTTGGGCGTAAAATCCCTATGCCTTCCCAAGGCCAGAACAAAATTGGTACTTTACTGAAAAATACAAATAAATGTGCATTGTCAGTTTAATATAGGCCTACATATACTGATATTTAGTAATCAAAATGTTAATATAATTGGATTTAGTAAAGTTATAAAAGTAAAAAAATTTATATTTTTTTCAGTAAAGTGCAAATTTTGTTCTGGCCTTGGGAAGGCATAGGGGTTTTGCGCCCAACTTATGTTAATTTCTGCTCGTTTTGAGTCTGACTTGGTTATTTATTGTAGTTTCTGTTTGTTTTGGGTTTCATTTATTTATCGATACTGATTTGTGGTTGTTTCACGCTTGGTAGATTATTTGATTTTATTTTTGCTCATTTTTATTTAATGTAGTTCTCTACTTTTCTTTGAAAAACTTATTTTGTGGAAAAAGTTTTTTTTTATTAATTTTTAAATAATAAACCCAGCATAAGTTTTAAATCTATTTAGTCACTCCAAAACAACTAGTACTTGTTCCTTACACATCTTTTATGCTCGTTGGATCCGACGGCGGTAATTCAAAAGAAGATATATAAGATTTTCAGAAAAAAAAATATTTAAATCCATCCCCTAAGGGCAAATGAGTCTCGCCAATCAGTCCAACTTATCCCAACCTCTATCTCATTTGGCTCTTACAATATTTTTGTCAGTGTTGCCCCGTTGTATCGTGAAAATAAATAAGCAAAACTATTTATGTTAACGCGTTTCGTCCGTAAGGATTCAAACGTTCGCAATTTGTCTTTTTAATTCCTTTAATTTGGTTTTAACTCTTCTAACTTTGGCTTTTATTGATTCATATTCTAAATATTGGTTTTTATTGGTTTGTTCTTCACATTCACCCTCCGCGTTTGTTTTTAGTTTTTTCTTTGCCCCTTTTTGGCATTTTCCTTAAATATATTTTTTTTTGTTTGCGCTAAAGAAAAGAGGTGGTTGCGCTTTCCAAACATTTTTTTTTTTTTTTTTTTTTTTAGTATTTTCGTTTGGGCTTAAAAACCCCATTTTTGATCGTTTCGACTTTATGTTATGACTGGCCAATGTGGTTGAAGAAATTATCTTTATTAAAAGATAAATATTTTAAAACCATAGTTCTAGATAGGTTTAGCCTATTGCAGAGATAAGGATAGTTCATTATTTAAATTAACATAAAACGGACTAAATGCTCCTGCTAAAATGGATTAATTCGTCTTTTATATTAATACTGTAACACATGTGAACTAGTTGATTTCGAAAAAACTTTTTATCTCCAAACACTTTCTCTTCAGAATCAGGACTTTTTTCTGACCACAAAAATTCGAGAATCATCTTTTTACAATTTGTTCCGAGTCAAACATTTGTTCATAAACTATTTCATTTTCGGTACTGGTGCGTTATGCGGGCACCGCTAAGAAGTCAAGTTTGTTTAATGCTAATGAAATAAAATAAAATAGGATGAATATATAATAGTTTAGAAACAAATTTGAGCTATATATTTGCGCATTAGAGTGGGGGGGGGGGGGGGTAAAGCATAGCATATATTAAATACGTAACCTAACCTAACCTGGGTACCTTTTCCCCCCTAAACCCCAAGAAACAATCGTTCAATATTGTAACTCATTGAGAAACCACAGCTTTTTAATCATTCTATAGCGGTCTCTTGCAAATAGCCAATTGGACGGGTTCCGTGACTGGTTTCCTTGATACAGTATATAGCAATGCCCGCAAAATGCACCAGTGCCTTATTTTCTTTCAAGGTTTGGTCTTTAAAGTTGCAACCCACTCAACAGATGAAGCTATATAAAAGAGTTGAAACATTGTGTTAGGGAAAGGGAATGTCCAATTCCTCCTCCCCCTTTTGGGTGTTTTTTAAATTATTTGGCCAACTGGATTGTAACACAGTTTTATAAGTGGCCATCCATTAGCGCATTGGTTTTCTAACTGAACAGTTATAAATTTGATATAACCCAAGAGTCATAATCTAATTTTCAATTTAATGAATCTAATAGTCAAAATCTAACCGTCACATTAACTTAACTCTCTTACATTATTTATTTAATTGTTCTATTAGATCTTTCATTAGCTACGTTTTATTTCTCTATGGGTATGGCTTTATATTCGCGAGATAAATTTTATTTGTTCGTTGAAATTTGCAAAAAAAAGAAAAGAAAAATGAAGATTGACATAATTCTTTAACGTTACACACGGAATAATAAATTGACGATAGAATTATCAAGAAATTGATAAATTCAAAGATAATTGGAAAATGTTAGGTTTATTTCTGCATTTTAGCAACTGTATTTGTAGTCGCAAATTGGAAACTTGCTTTTTATTGTTATGATTATTACTAGCAGGTTATTCATAAAGGTTAATGTCCTTTCATTTTGTTGGTTGCCGGTTTTACCCAACCAAAGATGTTTAAATTAAGTTTAACTTTTGAAAAAAAAAACGGATTTTAAAAAAGGGAAAAATTGGTAGAAACATAAATTGTTGCTGTCTTTTGTTCCTTATTAATAAAGATGGTAGATGGGGTGAAGATGTAAAAGCTAGAATAGCCAAGGTGCAGGGGAGTTGGAGAAGGTTTGGAAGAATAGAAAACAAGTCTCTGAACTTAAATTAGAACACTAAAAACCACGTCAATAACAGTGGCCAAGTACAGCTCCGTAATGTCCGGTGCTTTCAAAGGCAGAGGAAAATTTGTTAAATGTTTTCCTGGGAATTGTCTAAAGACGGTCGTGGGCAATCGTTTGATCGATTATATATCAAACAATAAGTTGGTAAAAAAAAATATGGTTTTATCCGACTTTCTGGGTTTATACTGAAAGATAGGTTAAAAGAGCTATGCCACGTTTTACGGATGAAGGTTGGCATATTGCCAAATATGCAAATATCCAAAACAGTCTTAGGTAATTGTTTGACCGACTATATATCAAATAATAAGCTGTGCAAAAAGTATGTTTTTATTCGATTCTCTAGGTCTATACTGAAAGAAAGGTTAGGAGGGCTATGCCCCTTTTTACAGATGAAGGTTGGCATATTGCCAAATATTGTACTTTTTTGCGATCTATCTGGGGCCAAACGAAAAACAGGTCGTCCCGAATGGGAAGGGAAGAATTCATAAGAAAGGATTTAATGGAAAGTGGGCTTTCATGGCAAAGGTAAAGAGTGAAGCTTAGAATAGATTGGGATGGAGAAGGAGTGTACGCAGCGGTTTCGGCCTCACCCGGCTTAGTGCTGCAATGAGTTGTTAATAGTAGTATAGTAGTATTACTCACTAATTCAAAAATAACCAATTACAAATGTCACAGGGAAAAATAAGCTTATTCATTAATTGGCCCTGCTTGTAGATTGGACGAGATAAGCCCACTCACAGAATGTTTAGGTGTGTCATCCTATTTTTTCCTCCTCATTATTAATTTTCTCATTATAAAAGTAAATCGGGTATTTAGTGGCCAAGAATGATAAAAAAAAAATATGGGATTTTATATTGCCAATCCGTTGCATAAGCGAGCTTCAAAGGTTGCCCACTCTCTTTAGAACAATTACCTGTCAGTTGATTCAAATCAAACCACTGATCGATTTTCTAAGCATCCTTGTTGCCACGTACGCCAGCCAAACGAAGATGCTTAAGATCGGTGACATAGGTCGTATCCAGGGGCTTAGGGGCTTTGATCTCCCCCCCCCCCCGAATGTTTGTCTTACTCTTAAAAACGTAAAAAAATGAATATGAACAAATTTTTGATACGTCTTTTAAGGTTTTTTCGTACTCCCCCCCAAAAAAAAAAAATCCTGGATCCGCCCCTGTCTAGGACAAATGTAGCATTTGGATTTCGAGACGCAATGCCTCCACCATAGAGCTGGAATAAGGTATCAAAATAGTCTCGAATGAAGTCTGTCGATAGCAACTGAAGCAGGACCTAAAGTTCTTAAAATGCTCTATGATTGGTCAGCTATCCATCCACCAATAAGAAACTAGCTTACATTCTTAGGGGCTAGTACCTTAGGGAACTAGTATAATAGTTCTACTTAGACAATGTGAAACCTTGTTATATATAATAAGGGGCTTCCCACTTTTCTCTGCCTGGTGTACATCTCTGAGCGTAGCTTGTTCTGCCGTGTGGTAACACAATCTCTGCCACACATAGACATAACCCCACCAAACGACGCCTTAGTGTCCCACGCGTTGAATGTTTCTGCTATACTTGGCAGGCACCATAGGGTGTACACGATTTCAGAAAGCGGGCAATTTCGACCCAAAAAACTGATCTCTATTCTTGTCGGTTAAAGGTATTTCACATTCACGGTCTATTCTACAACATAGAGCAAAAAAAATTTTGAGTACTCAAGAAAGGCGCCAGGACATCGACACGTCAGGACCACTATCGTCAGGACATAGACAAAATCCGTCATAACACTAACAAAAAATCCGTCAGAGTATATATATATATATATATATATATATATATATATATATATATATATATATATATATATATATATATATATATATATATATATATATATATATATTTATATATATATATATATATATATATATATATAATATATATATATATATATATATATATATATATATATATATATATATATATATATATATATATATATATATATATATATATATATATATATATATATATGTATTCAGCATATATAGATGCTGCCCACATTCAAAGATCGTGGTGACTAGTTGGCACGGGCCATGTTTGGTGGAAGTGTTCAAATGTGGGTCGAAGTGTGTCAAGCCTCGAATGGTGGGGCATAAGTGTGTTATCTTTGAAGCATAAGGTAGCTTACATGACGTTTGTGTGCCAAACGTGGTGCGAAGCATCCCATCTGTGACGGAACAAGCGGCGTTCCAAGGTTTACACCAGGTAGTAGAGAGTCAACAGCCCCTTGAATTAATTTCACTGTATAGTGGAATTTTTATTTGACATCTCTGGTGAGTGCTTTGAAACAATTACTTATCTAAATGAAGGACAATTGTATTATAAAATAAATTAAGCCTAAGATTTTTAATGAATTTATTTTTTCGTTTTTGCGTTTTTGACATAAGAACACCTAGGCCTTATCTTAGTTTTCCCAGAAATTTGCCCTAAATTGCAAATTAATGGTATTACAAAATATTTTCGATGATATAGTTACAGGCAATTTCCGTAATGACTCAAAATCTTAAGTTTAACAAAAATTTATTATTTTATTGTTGTTTGACAAGGATGAAAATAATGACTTTTACTTTATTAAAAAAAATATTGATGACAAATATGAACCAGATTGAGTTTTGCTTAAATGCCTGGTGACAGAGTAGTGTCAAAGCTTTTGCCCATTTCTCTGGAATTTCAAAAAAGTTGAGAGCTCCCCAAATTTTTTTTTTATATATATATATTCTTCAAATAGTCCATCCTTTTGCTGTTTTCAGTCAGGCAATTTTATCCAGGACCTCCACTTCAGGCCTACTTAATTCACACTTTAATGTATACCTATTGCATAAACTGGTTTCATTATTTTCTCTTAGTTCTCTTATGATTTGGATTATTTCTCTTTTTCAACGCTAAGGAAGCCTTGGTGTATTTTGTATAATTGTTTTTTGAGCAATCATACATTCTGATAAAAATTCCCGCAAATAAGGGAAATATCGTATTTGTCAAATTTTTGTGACAAGTATGTCACAATTTTGACGGGACAATGCTTAGACTCACAAACAATAAAAGTTCTCTTATAGGAATATGAAGATGGCCTTTAAGGGATGCCTCTTTCTGGGGCACTACCCATGAATAGCAACTGACAACAATCCCAAGGACAAGAGGTAGGCGAATTTTATAGAGACCAAGGTCTCATCCGAGGTCGGGATTTATACCTAACCCCAGTAAAGCCCATAAGAACACATCTATGTAAATATAAAATGTAGATAGTTTAAACCTTTGCTTGAATAAAGAAAGTTGAGGGCTGGGATGCCAATTAGGTTGACAGAAGGGATTATGACTGTCCCCTAGATTTTGAAAAACACACTTTTTGCATTTCCATTAGCAAAAAATCCTCCCACTCCAAGATTTTTGTAATTTCTTTTTTTTTCATTCAAAATAAATAGAAAAACTATCTTTGCCCTCACCTACGTTTACATAAATTAGCGTCCCTGTGTGCGGGTGTCTGCTCCATCAAACAGTTCGTGGTAACGAACTGTAAGTGAGTAGCGACCCGGCTCAATAGTAACTGAAACTCAAAAAATTGAAATTTTTATACCAATAGATACATCAAAAGAATTGGATTTTGATGCTGATCTTAAATATATAAGTTTCATTAAGTTTAGTCATGACCATCAAACATTACGAGCCTGAGAAAATTTGCCTTATTTTTGAAAAAATTGGGAAAAATCCCCTAAAAGTCATAGAATCTTAATGGAAATCACACCGTCAGATTCACCGTATCAGGGAACCCTTACTGTAGAAGTTTCAAGCTCCTATCGGCAAAAATTTGGAACTTTCTACTTTTTGCCAGAAAAAAGATCACGTTTAGGCCTACGTGTTTATTTGTTTGTTTGTTACTTTTTCCCAAGGGTGATCGTATCGACCCAATGGTCCTAGAATATCGTAAGAGGGCTCATTTGAATTAAAATTAAAAGTTCTAGTGCCCTTTTTAAACGACCAAAAAGTTTGGAGGGTAAACTGGCCCCCTTCCAGCCCCTTTTTTCCCGAAAGTCACCCGATCAAAGTTCTGAGGCACCCATTTTGTTCAGCATGGTCAAATAATATAATAACTATGTCTTTGAGGATGAATCAATCCCCTGCAGTCCACGGGGGAAGGGCTGCAAGTTATGAATTTTGCCCAATGTTTACATATAGTATTGGTTATTGGGAAGTATACAGTCGTTTCAAGGGGGGTTTTTCTGCTGGTGGGGGGTCGGGGATTACGCGGGAGGATCTTCGCATGGAAGAAGTTTTTATGGGGGTAGGGACATTGCTATGAAGGACGTACTGGATTTCCCAGGATTATTTAAAAAAGATAAGAAATTAAAGAACAAAAAACAAGTTTTTTCAGCTGAACGTAAGGAGCAACATCAGAACTTAAAGCGAACAGAAGTTATTACGTATATGAGGGGGTTCGCCCCCTAGTCAATACCTTGCTCTTTACGCTACAGTTTTTTTTTAATACTTTCATATGATATATTTATTCTAATTAAACAGACTTTGAGATTAAGGGGACATTCTTAGAGAATTGGAACAATATTCGAACTTTAGCGTAAAGGACGAGGTATTGACTAGGGGGCGAAAGTATGGAGGCTTCTGTAATTTCTAACGGGAGTCCATATATGGGCATTGAATACTGACGGGAGTGACGCAACACGCTCTGTGAATACAACCGGGACAAGATCATTGACCTCCAAATCACAGAGCTAGAAACACTAACGGGAAGTGACATCAGACTAGATTTCTTTTGAATTTACGTAATTTATGTTGTCACAATTTCACCATGAGACATGTTTATAAATCTGGAAGGCTTCATAGGAATTTAAAATATATCTGTACATAGTTACCAGAACATAAGAAACGTCAGAGATTAATTGACATTTTAGGGGATTTGAAAGTAGAAACGAAAAAGGTAAGGCATCTCAGGGAATGCTAACTCTATGAAGAAATACATATTATTTTTTATTTTGGTGGTACTCGAGTGTGTTCTGTATAATTCACAAGTACCATCGAGCAGTGTTATCAATATAAAATATGTAATAAAAGACATGGAAATTTGTGACTTAACGCTAAAAAAGTGGAAAGCAACAGACTCATCAAGATGACCTGGTTTTACTTCTCGACTGTGGTCGGTATAATAGACAAGTACACAATATTTGATTAGTGAGACGATTATGGAACTGAACCATCAAGAACTGCAAGCATCAATGACCTTAACCTCCAAGGGTCACCTCTCCCCAACATCCTCGGGGCCCACACCCTTCCAACTTTTTTGAGGATACCCCTAATTTTCAATATAGAGGCTACATTAAGAGTTAAAAATGTGTAAGAAAATCAACTTGTGAGACGATTATGAGTATGAACCATCAAGACTACAACCACCAAGGACCTCAACCTCCAAGGGTCACCTCTCCCCAACCTCCTAGGGTCCCCCACCCTTTTCAACTTTTTTTTGAAACCCCCAATTTCAATATAGAGGCTCCATTAAGAGTTATGAATGTGTAAACAAAAAGTTATCAGAACGTCATTTCTGACCTCATCTTTCAGGACAAGCAGATGCTTTGAACATTCAATTCAGACACTTTTTATTCAACTTATGATGATTATGTATCTAGATATCCTCACTGGAGGGGAAGAAAAGTTGAGGTTATGACATTGGAGCCCTTTGGATGTGGCATGTGGATGACTATAAGTACCTCTAATAGTCCAGGAAGTGTGTGAAAAAAAGGGCCTAACCCGGAACAAATTGCAAGAGAAATGATTCTTTCACTACCCGACTCAGAAAAATGCGCTGATTCCAAATATGCAAAGTTTGCTCATCTACCTGTTTCACAAATGTGTTTTTTTTAGGTTGAGGTTGATTTTGAGGAGGTGAAATTCGTGTTTCCATATAAAGACGTACAACAACAGAATTGATGTCTAGAATAGGGTACTAGATCACGGTGAGTATGAAAATCACCTTTATTTGAACGTAAAATTAAAACTTTCACAAATACGTTTTTTTGGGTTTGAGGTAAATAACGAGGAGGAGAAATATGTCTTTTGCAAAAATGCGTAGAACCACGAAAAACAATATGCATTTAGGGGTAATAAAGTACGCTGAATCTGAAAATGATCTCTAACTGCAAGGATAAACAACGGTTATCAATATTTAAAGGGGAAGTATGTGGGAGGAGGGTGAATTTTCTCATCTAGTGTTAAACCACGCTGAATCTGAAAGAAACCGGTCTTAAAATGTAGAATGAAAACTATCACCCATTTTGATGGTTTAATTAACGATTAAAGCATTCTCAACTTTTTCAGTTATATAATATACAAATGTGATAAAAAACGAAATAGCAACATTCATAGATCTTCGTTATCTTCGAGATCATCAACTCCGAGAAACTCAGTTGTAACACAGTTCGCACAACTTGTTCCCTTGCAAGCTCCACAGGCCCAGGTGCATTTCATGCCATTTCTTTTGCAAGTGCATCGCATATTTGAGCAGTCGGTTTTGCAGTTACAGCGAAAAACTGCAAGGAGAGAGTTGGGGGCAGCGGGGAGTTCACCAAAAATAGGGCGATATAATCCATTCTGAATTACCAAACCGAACTGGCCAGGGTCGAGATTACATCCCAGGGTTTTCCACGATTCAACTTGCAAATAAACTCGAAATGAATGGAAGCTGCAAGCATCACTGGTGGGAGGGAGAACTTTAAACTCAACATACGAAGCAGATACTGTAACTTTCTAGATGAATTTGAGATGACGCAACTGATTGAGGGTGGAAAATGAGCCTGGACACTTAAACAAAAGCATCATTGCTTTCTCCCCAGCTGCTGAAATGTCGTGCTTGGTGGATAGTGGGTCCATAAAAAACTTTAGTGGATTCGTAAAACTCGTTGTATTTTATCAGAAGCTGTAGTCCCGCTGACTCCCCAATGCCATAGACACGAGAAGTTGAATCGCACCCAAGGAAGGCGTGGACAAACAGGATTGTGCTGCATATACGAGATCCAAGGTTGAGTTTTGTTGCATTTATATCCCAAATTCTATTCTTTGAGATTTCAGCTCGAGGTTCGGAGTAAAAGTAGATCGCTTGGCTATCTGTCTGTGCGTGATAACAGAGGAGTATAAGCAGATCTGTGTCGTCTCCAACCAGGACAGTAGGCATAAGAGAAGCAGATCGAACTGCGGTTAGAACAATGAGAAGATCAGCGTCCCCTTCTGCTTGGTATACCTGACACCCAGCTTTGGTCAGGTACTCACTGGTCATGGTTATGATGGCTTGCTTATTCTTTAAGTTGCTTAGGAACACTTCTTTCTTTGTAGAACAGACCGTATTCCTGCTAAAATTGATCTGCGGGCACGATCGTTTCTCTTTCCGTCTCAAATGGGTGATGTCTTTGATTGAAGGTTCTTGGTCGTATCCGTCGAAAACCACCGACGTCCTTTGCGCCCCGTATTTCCGTGCAACGTAGTCAACGTGCTTCTGGCAGATACTATCATAAGTTGAGTTTTTTTCCCAAGGAATTCGCTGAAGCAGTGCCCCACCATCGAGAACTATATGCTTGTCACTGAAATCTTTGACGAAGTCTTCAGTTTTCGGCTGCTGCTCTGCAACTAGACACCACATCGCATCGGCGAGGGCAGGCTTATCGGCTGTTCGTGGAAGTCCTTTTGCTTCAAAAAGTGACGGAGGCGGTGAACACAATTCATACTTAAAGTATGACTTCAAATCATCTTCGCTATTTCCAGCAACTGTCACCAGCCGCTGAAACATGAATGCTGGATCAACGGCAACTGACTGTCCGTCAATAACTGGTGCAGCTTTATTAGCAAGCGTTACGGCCACAGACTTTTTCTTGAATGTGTACGTGTTGACGATTTCCCCTGTCATGCTATCCATGATATCTTGTCCGACGGATCTAGCTCTGTCGACGTTGACTTTTTCATCAGCCGTAACTCCAGAGATAATGTTTCGCAAGCTCGGGTCTTCTGCGAAAGGGGTATTCTCAGCAAGAAAGCAAAGGAGCTTGCTAGTGTCATGGTTGTCGCGTTCAATCCTCGACTCTCTAACTTCTTTGTGCTGTTCACTCGTCTCGTATTGGACCTTAGCAAAAGTTTGCATCGACGAATTAATTGCACTATAAGTTGGTGCTGAGAGTAACCAAGTCAGCCTCTGTAACTCACTCATGCCGCTTCCCCTTGTAAGACCACCGTTAGTTTTCAACGAGCGCATGAGGACCTGCTCAATGACCAGATCTGACGACAGGCCCGCCCAAAATTTTTTGGATATGCGGATAACATGGCTCCCGTTCTGAAAATTGTCAAACACATCGGGATTGGTAGTTTCCAGCTGTTTCATATTTTGCAGGTACACCCTGGCAGACTTCGCATATAGGAAGTGGTTGGACGCTGCGAAATAGGGCAACATAGCTTCAACTGCCTGAAGGTGAAGATCCCAGTTCCCCGTACGCTCTGCTTGGATGAACTTCTTCAGTATGTCTATCATTTCCATATATTGTATCCACAGTTTCGCCGTACGTGACTTTTCCGAAAGTGACTGTTTAAGAGAAGAAAATTTCTTGGCGACTTCTGCCAGGGACAGATTTTCCTCTATACTTCGCATGTCTGTGTGACCTTCCAATGCACTAAGATAAACAGTGAAGAACTCCATAAGCTCGTCGGAGGCACTGAATATTTTTTCCGTGTCTGCTGAATCAGCGCCATCTTCAGTGCCGTAAAGTTCAGTGAAGAGAAGTGTGTTCAGTGCCCAGTCAGTGAGTATGTGTCCTCGTATAGCTCTGGAATAAGCTTTCCCAGAAATGATTTGTAGAACAGTATTTGGCGCATATATTATTTCCAACGTGTCATGAAGTCCAGAGCCTTCCATAATCTGTCCAACAGCCCCAATGTAACTCATGAGTGTGTGGAACCCACCCAGCCGCAGGACGATTTTTTTTTATAGGACTTGCATCCGTCTCGGTAGCAATAATGGTAAGAGCTTTCCAGTAAAGTGGCTGATCGAAGGTCAATAGTGGAGTCGCACCGTATCTGGAACACTGTTCGCAAACGAAGCTGAGTGTTGAGTAGATACAAATGGGATCACTTGAGCTCATATCTATCATGGGCATGAAGAAAATGGAGGCTTTCCCTGTGTAAGAGCCTGACTGCGTATCAACATACAGCTCGCTCATAGCTCCCTGCCAGCTAGGCAAGGGTGCAGGAAAAAGTCTTGACAACTTCCATAGCAAGTCGCAATATTTTGAGGGATCCAGAATCGAAGCTCGTGGTAGCGGATCGTACAGAAGGTTAGGTTGTGCTAGTGTCTGTCTGAGATACTTAATGGGAATTCGGTTCAGTTCAGTTATCTGCCTTGACGTAACAAACTTTCTCCTCTCAAGTACTGTTGAAGACCTCAACAGTGGCGTCACAGAAACAATTATGCCCATGCCGTGAAAAGTGCCGTTACCATCAAGGGTTCGGACGTTGTGGTTGACGTTATCAGCTAATTGCTGCATGCAAAAAGTTCCTTCCAGACCCTCTATGTTTATGCTGTTAGAAACCACAGCGTTATGCTCGAAGAGCTTCGTCTCGTAATATGATGAGCTGAAACCCATAGCACTGAGCATATCAATTAGAAAGCGGCTGCCAAACTGATGATGCAACTGGACAGCTAATCCAATCTGAAGAGGTGGTCTGATTGCCTTTGGCCGACAGGCTTGTAACATGCACTGACCTATTGACGCAACCTTCCTGTCTGTTTTGTCTCCTACGAACAGAGTGTTGAGAAAAAGCCGCAAAGATGAGGGTAGGTATTCGAGGTTGTCTGTTATCTCCCCGAGGTATTCAGAATTGGGATGCACATCCATTTGTTGTTTAATACCTTTGGCATCACTTTTGATTATAGCTGCTGCAGCTCGGACGATAGCTTCCTTCTCCAGTTCCACGTCGACATTTTTTGGTTTTAAGTAATACTCGTGGAGAATGGCATGAGCTGTGGCTCTTAGCTAAATGACGTCCTTTCTGCCGTTTATCTCTGCAAATACTGTGATTTCACCAAATCTATCTCGCATCTTCTTTTTCATGTATCTTTCACTATATCCAGAATCCCGTGAATCGCCCATGAGCTCGTTCATCATACTAACAAGATCATTCAGTGTTAGTTGCTCATCATCGTTAGCCTGGAAAAACTCGACAACTTTCTCGAACGCCTCGTTCTGATTCAAGTTCTGTGGTCGACCAGATTTTCGTTTTCCAGACTGTGAAGGAATTCCGCTATACTTGTTGGGGATATTACGTTCCGTTAGAAAGTTTGAGTTGCAGGATTTGTGGTAAACTACATCAGAAGCGTGTAGATCGGCAGTGGCAGCAAGAATTCTAGTCTTCACTGCTCCTGACCAGTCATCATTTCTCTTTCCACAAACCTCTCTTAGTGTATTTTCAAAGTCTCTCGTTCTAACCTTGAAACTGTCTTCCTTCTTCTTCGTTCTGTCAAAGGTAACTGGCGTAGAGCAAAAGAGACAATCGGATTTGAAGTTGAAGTTTCCAGATAAACGGGAAGATTCTCGCCTCTGACTTTGTTTCACCTGCGACAACGATGACAAGTACTGTTCAATAGATTTCTTGTTTGTGAAGCTAGACCTGCATGACTTATGGACAGGATCCCCAATAACTGCTGTGACATCTTTACGCTTCCTTCATCGACTAGCTTCATTCACCGAGTCTGCACCTTTCTCTCCCAAAACTACCTTTCCCGACTCTTCCACTATTTCTTCTTTGCAAATGATACAATTCATATCGACAATTTAAAGTTTAAGAGTAGTTATCCATACATTCATCGTTCAACCTAAAAAGATATAGCTAAATTTAAACTGGTTTAATGTTTCTAAGAGAGAGAGAGAGAGAGAGAGAGAGAGAGAGAGAGAGAGAGAGAGAGAGAGAGAGAGAGAGAGAGAGAGGAGAGAGAGAGAGAGAGAGAGAGAGAGAGAGAGAGAGAGGAGAGAGAGAGAGAGAGAGAGAGAGAGAGAGAGAGAGAGAGAGAGAGAGAGAGAGAGGAGAGAGAGAGAGAGAGAGAGAGAGAGAGAGAGAGAGAGAGAGAGAGAGAGAGAGAGAGAGAGAGAGAGAGAGAGAGAGAGAGAGAGAGAGAGAGAGAGGAGAGAGAGAGAGAGAGAGAGAGAGAGAGAGAGAGAGAGAGAGAGAGAGAGAGAGAGCGAGAGAGAGAGAGAGAGAGGGGGCGTGTTTGATCAGCAGGGTCAGCCAAACTAAAACGCCATAAGCCATAGGAAACGAAAATAGACCAGAACAACAATTCCAAGATTCAAAACAATTCAAAAACAAGACAATTCAAACAATTCAAAAGCGCCGTTTTTCCAACTTCGACGAACGGGAATTAAAAGTCACCGCCGGGCAAGGGCCTTGCCCACTGGGACTGCAAGGTCTCTAAAACAGAATCCATCACAGCGGGCATCCAAAGGGCTTTATCATATTTTTTTCTATACCAAAATGTTTTATTACAAATCAGCAAAAACTCTTGCAGTTTTTACTCTGACCTTACTATGCTGTAATCTGCTATCATAAATAAAAAAGCCCGATTTCTTACCTTTTTTGAAAAAATGAAACAGCAGAACTTCACCATCAGTTAAACAACTCTTACTGACTGAACGCAACTTTGACCAGTTATCCATTAATCGACTGGCCAGATAAGGCAAAACACGATGGAACAGGTTTTATCACTGTAATGATAGATTTAGAATCGCCCGAAGGATTTTTACATTCTGGGATTGTTAGGTCCCGTCAGTCGCAAAAGGGTTATGAAACTGATGGAATATTTAGATGAAAGTTCTAATTTTACATTAAAATAAAGGGGATTTTCATAATCAGGATGATCTAGCACCCTATTTTAGACATTAATTTCGTTGTTGTACGCCTTTATATGAAAACATGAATTTTACATCCTCAAAATCAACATCAACCTCAAAAACATAATTTTTAGATGAAAGTTTTAATTTTACGTTCAAATAAAGGTGATTTTCATACTCACCGTGATCTAGTACCCTATTCTAGACATCAATTCTGTTGTTGTACGCCTTTATATGGAAACACGAATTTCACCTCCTCAAAATCAACCTCAACCTCAAAAAAAAGACATATTTGTGAAACAGCTAGATGAGCAAACTTTGCATATTTGGAATCAGCGCTTTTTTCTGAGTCGGGTAGTGAAAGAATCATTTCTATTGCAATTTGTTTCCGGTCAAACCGTTCCCTTCCTGGACTATAAGAGAGGTGTCAATATAAGCATTCATTCATAAACGTAGTTGTATTGGTCTCAGGTGTCCTTATGTTGCAGTGGGTTGCTAGCAGTAGTAGTAGTATTATTTCATGTTTTTTCATGTCATTTATACTATAATATATAAATTTTCTAATATTTTCTCGATAAATCATACTTTTGCTGACCATCGTCTTTAAACCTAGACTATAGACTGTACTTGGGAGTCAGATATTTCAATACAAGAAGCTGTTGCTTTTCTCTGAAAGTTTAACATTTGAACCATGAGATGGTCAGTGTCCAATCAGATGTTTTTTAAATTGTGATGTTCATATTTCTGAAAATTAAAATCCAGCTTTATTAAAAAATATATGCAAAAATGTACCCAACTTAGATTCGTTTAAATCACTGACATAATCCTCATATTTTACTTTTAAGTTTCATAAGGCACAATCCGTTTTTGATGATTCTGAAAACTAAAACCTCACTTTATTAAAAAAATATGCAAAAATGTACCTAATGAGAGCTTGGATCAAACCCAACTTTCGGATGAATTTTAGACACAAAAATTATAATGTAAAGGTGTATTTTAAAGAAAAAATAACCTTCTTAATAATTTTCTGTCGGTAAACAGTGGTGCCCCCTCTTGGAAATATGTTAGCAAAGAGTAAACCATATCCACCAGATTGACTATTACATACAAGAACAATATTCAAATCGTTTTAATAACATATGAATTTTAGACATGAACATTATATTGAAAAGGTGTATTTCAATGAAAAAACCCAACGTTATTAAAAAATCAATGTTATTAATAAAATCAGATTTTTTTAAAACTCTGATGTTCATATTTCTGAAAATTAAAATCCAACTTTATTAAAAAAAAATCAATTATTATTAATAAAATCAGATGTATTTTAAACCGGGATGTGCAAATTTCAAAAAATATGTAAAAATGTACCCAATGTTTGTTCCTTGAGCAAAAATGTTAGTAAAGGGTAATCCATATCCACCAGATTGACTATTACATATGAGAACAATATTCAAATCATTTTAATAATGGAATCAGATGTTTTTTAAACTGTGTTGTTCATATTTCTGAAAATTAAAATCCAACTTTATTAAAAAAAATTAATTATTAACAATAAAATCAGATATATTTTAAACAGGGATGTGCCAATTTCTGAAAATTAAAACCACACTTTATTAAAAAATATACAAAAATGTACCCAATGTTTGGCCCATGGAAATATGCTAGTAAATGGCAATCCATATCCACCAGATTGACTATTACATACGGGAACAATATTCAAATCATTTTAATAATAGATGAATTTTAGACATTTGCTCTGATTCTTACATCACAGATGAACTAAATTTTACTAGAGCCATTGTTTTAATTTTCAGAAATAAGAACATCCTTGTTTAAAATACATCTGTTTTTATTAATAATATTTGATTTCTTTTAATAATTGGGTACATTTTTGCATATTTTTCTAATAAAGTTGGGTTTTAGTTTTCAGAAATATGAACATCCCAGTTTAAAATACATCTAATTTTATTAATGACATTTTTGCTGGGTTTCTTAACCTTTCATAGATGTGTGTTGCATGAAACTCATGACTCGGGATGTCTCGTTTGCTATTGTGGACTTTTCTGATCTAGATTTCATAACCTTTCATAGGTATATGTCTGGTTTTATGAATAATATTTGATTTTCTAATAAAGTTGGGTTTTAATTTTCAGAAATAAGAACATCCATGTTTAAAATACATCTGATTTTATTAATAATATTTGATTTATTTTAATAATTGGGTATTATTACATATTTTTCTAATAAAGTTGGGTTATAGTTTTCAAAATATGAACATACCAGTTTAGAATACTTCTGATTTTATTAATAACATTTTCTTAGCTATGTTTTTTAACCTTTCGTAAGTGTATGTCTGGGTTTATTAATAATATTTGATTTTCTAATAAAGTTGGGTTTTAATTTTCAGAAATAAGAACTTCCATGTTTAAAATACATCTGATTTTATTAATAATATTTGATTTCTTTTAATAATTGGGTACATTTTTACATATTTTTTTAATAAAGTTGGGTTTTAGTTCTCAAAATATGAACATGCCAGTTTAAAATACTTCTGTTTTATTAATAACATTTTCTTAGCTATGTTTCTTAACCTTTCGTAAGTGTATGTCTGGGTTTATTAATAATATTTGATTTTCTAATAAATTTGGGTTTTAATTTTCAGAAATAAGAACATCGATGTTTAAAATACATCTGTTTTTATTAATAATATTTGATTTCTTCTAATAATTGGGTACATTTTTGCATATTTTTCTAATAAAGTTGGGCTTTAGTTTTCAGAAATATGAACATCCCAGTTTAAAATACATCTAATTTTATTAATGACATTTTTGCTGGGTTTCTTAACCTTTCATAGATGTGTGTTGCATGAAACTCATGACTTGGGATGTCTCGTTTGCTATTGTGGACTTTTCTGATCTAGATTTCATAACCTTTCATAGGTGTATGTCTGGTTTTATTAATAATATTTGATTTTCTAATAAAGTTGGGTTTTAATTTTCAGAAATAAGAACATCCATGCTTAAAATACATCTGATTTTATTAATAATATTTGATTTCTTTTAATAATTGGGATACATTTTTGCATATTTTTTTAATAAAGTTGGGTTATAGTATTCAAAATATGAACATCCCAGTTTAAAATACTTCTGATTTTATTAATAACATTTTCTTAGCTATGTTTCTTAACCTTTCGTAAGTGTATGTCTGGGTTTATTAATAATATTTGATTTTCTAATAAAGTTGGGTTTTAATTTTCAGAAATAAGAACATCCATGCTTAAAATTTATCTGATTTTATTAATAATATTTGACTTCATATTAATAATTGGGATACATTTTTGCATATTTTTTCTAATAAAGTTCGGTTTTACTTTTCAGAAATATGATCATCCCAGTTTAAAAAACATCTGATTTTATTAATATAATTTTCTTAGCTAGGTTTCTTAACCTTTCGTAGATGTGTGTTGAATGAAACTCAGGATTTGGGATGTATAGTTTGCTATTTTGGACTTTTCTGAGCTAGACTTCCTAACCTTTCGTAGGTGTATGTCCGGTTTTGTTAATAATATTTGATTTTCAAGTCAAGTTGGGTTTTAATTTTTCAGAAATAAGAACATCCATGTTTATAATTTATCTGATTTTATTATTAATATTTGATTACCTTTAATGATTGGGTACATTTTTGCATATTCTTTTAATAAAGTTGGGCTTTAGTTTTCAAGAATATGATCATCCCAGTTTAAAAAACATCTGATTTTATTAATATAATTTTCTTAGCTAGGTTTCTTAACCTTTCGTAGATGTGTGTTGCATGAAACTCATGATTAGGGATGCTTAGTTTGCTATTTTGGACTTTCTGGGTTAGATTTCCTAACCTTTCGTAGGTGAATGTCTGGTTTTATTAATAATATTTGATTTTCTAATCAATTTAGGTTTTAATCTTCAGAAATAAGAACATCCATGTTTAAAATACATCTGATTTTATTAATAATATTTGATTTCCCTTTAATAATGGATACATTTTTGCATATTTTTTTTTAATAAAGTTCGTTTTTTTTTCAGAAATATGAACATTCCAGTTTAAAAAAACATCTGATTTTATTAATAACATTTCCTTAGCTAGGTTTCTTAACCTTTCGTAGATGTGTGTTGCATGAAACTCAGGATTTGGGATGTATAGTTTGCTATTTTGGACTTTTCTGAGCTAGACTTCCTAACCTTTCGTAGGTGTATGTCCGGCTTTATTAATAATATTTGATTTTCTAATCAAGTTGGGTTTTAATTTTCAGAAATAAGAACATCCATGTTTATAATTTATCTGATTTTATTATTAATATTTGATTATCTTTAATGATTGGATAAATTTTTGCATATTCTTTTAATAAAGTTGGGTTTTAGTTTTCAAGAACATGAACATCCCAGTTTAATATACATCCAATTTTATTTATAACATTTTCTTAGCTAGGTTTCTTAATCTTTCGTAGATGGATGTTGCATGAAACTCATGATTTGGGATTTCTAGTTTGCTATTTTGGATTTTTCTGAGCTAGATTTCCTAACCTTTTGTAGGTGTATGTCTGGTTTTAGTAATAATATTTGATTTTCTAATCAAGTTGGGTTTTAATTTTGAGAAATAAGAATATCCATGTTTAAAATACGTCTGATTTTATTAACAATATTTAATTTCTTTTAATAATTTGGTACATTTTGGCATATTTTTTTAATAGCTAGGTTTTTTTAACCATTCATAGGTGTATGCCTGGTTTTATTAATTATATTGGATTTTCTAATAAAGTTGGGTTTTAATTTTCAGAAATAATAACACCCATGTTTAAAATACATGTGATTTTATTAATAATATTTTATTTATTTTAATAATTGGGTACTTTTTTTGCATATTTTGATAATATTGGGTTTTGATTTCCAGAAATATAAAAATCCCAGTTTAAAATACATCTGATTTTGTTTATAACATTTTCTTAGCTAGGTTTCCTAACCTTTTTTAGGTGTATTTTGCATGAAACTCATGATTTGGGATGTCTTGTTTGCTATTTTGGATTTTTCTGAGCTAGATTTCCTAACCTTTTATAGGTGTATGTCTGGTTTTAGTAATAATATTTGATTTTCTAATCAAGTTCGGTTTTAATTTTGAGAAATAAGAAAATCATTGTTTAAAATACATCTGATTTTATTAATAATACTTGATTTCTTTTAATAATTAGGTACATTTATCTATATTTTTTTAAAATAAAGTTGGGTTATAGATTTCATAAATATGAACATCCCAGTTTAAAATACATCTGATTTTATTAATAACATTTTCTTAGCTAGGTAACTTAACCTTTCGTAGGTGTAAGTCAGGTTTTATTAAGAATATTTGATTGTCTAATAAATTTGGGGATTAATTTTCAGAAATAAGAATATCAGTGTTTAAAATACATCTGATTTTATTAATAATATCTGATTTCTTTTAATAATTTGGTAAATTTTTGCATATTTTTTTTAATAGCTTGGTTTCTTAACCATTCATAGGTGTATGCCTGGTTTTATTAATGATATTTGATTTTTTAATAAATTTGGGTTTTAATTTTCAGAAATAATAGCACCTATGTTTAAAATACATGTGATTTTATTAATAATATTTTATTTCTTTTAATAATTAGGTACATTTTTGTATATTTTTTTAATATTGGGTTTTAGTTTTCAGAAATATGAACATCCCAGTTTAAAATACATCCAGTTTAAAATACCTTATAAACATAATTTTGTTTATAACATTTTCTTAGCTAGGTTTCTTAACCTTTTTTAGGTGTATTTTCCATGAAACTCATGATTTGGGATGTCTAGTTTGCAACTTTGGACTTTTCTGAGCTAGATTTCCTAACCTTTCGTCTGGTTTTATTAATAATATTTGATTTTCTAATTAAGTCTGGTTTAAATTTTCAGAAATAAGAAAATCATTGTTTAAAATACATCTGATTTTATTAATAATATTTGATTTCTTTTAATAATTGGGTACATTTTTGCATATTTTTTTTAATAAAGTTGGGTTATAGATTTCAGAAATATGAACATCCCAGTTTAGAATACATCTGATTTTATTAATAAGATTTTCTTAGCTAGGTTTCTTAACCTTTCATAGGTGTATGTCTGGTTTTATTAATAATATTTGTTTTTCTAATCAAGTTGGGTTTTCATTTTCAGAAATAAGAATATCAGTGTTTGAAACACATCTGATTTTATTAATAATATTTGATTTCCCTGAATAATTAGGTACATTTTTGCATATTTTTTTAAAAAAGTTGGATTTAGTTTTCAGAAATATGAACATCCCAGTTTAGAATACATCTGATTTTATTAATAAGATTTTCTTAGCTAGGTTTCTTAACCTGTCATAGGCGTATGTCTGATTTTATTAATAACATTTTCTTAGATATATTTCTTAACCTTTCCTAGGTGTATGTCTGGTTTTATTAATAATATTTGTTTTTCTAATCAAGTTGGGTTTTAATTTTCAGAAATAAGAACATCCATGTTTAAAATACATCTGATTTTATTAATAATATTTGATTCCCCTTTAATAATGGATACATTTTTGCATATTTTTTTTTAATAAAGTTCGTTTTTTTTCAGAAATATGAACATCTCAGTTTAAAAAACATCTGATTTTATTAATAACATTTTCTTAGCTAGGTTTCTTAACCTTTCGTAGATGTGTTTTGCATGAAACTCAGGATTTGGGATGTATAGTTTGCTATTTTGGACTTTTCTGAGCTAGACTTCCTAACCTTTCGTAGGTGTATGTCCGGCTTTATTAATAATATTTGATTTTCTAATCAAGTTGGGTTTTAATTTTCAGAAATAAGAACATCCATGTTTATAATTTATCTGATTTTATTATTAATATTTGATTATCTTTAATGATTGGATACATTATTATTTATTAAGAATATTTGATTGTCTAATAAAGTCGGGGATTAATTTTCAGAAATAAGAATATCAGTGTTTAAAATACATCTGATTTTATTAATAATATTTGATTTCTTTTAATAATTGGGTACATTTTTGCATATTTTTTTAATAAAGTTGCATTTTAGTTTTCAGAAATATGAACATCCCAGTTTAAAATACATCTGATTTTATTAATAACATTTTCTTAGCTAGGTTTCTTAACCTGTCATAGGTGTATGTCTGATTTTATTAATAATATTTTTTTAGTTAGATTTCTTAACCTTTCATAGGTGTATGTCTGGTTTTATTAATAATATTTGATTTTCTAATCAAGTTGGGTTTTAATTTTCAGAACTAAGAACATCCATGTTTAAAATACATTTGATTTTATTAATAATATTTTATTTCCCTTTAATAATGGGTACATTTTGCCTATTTTTTATGAAAGTATTGTTTTATTTTTCAGAATTCTGAACATCCCAGTTTACAATACATCTGATTTTATTAATAACATCTCCTTAGCTAGGTTTCTTAACCTATCGTAGGTGTGTGTTGCATGAAACTCATGATTAGGGATGCTTAGTTTGCTATTTTGGACTTTCTGAGTTAGATTTCCTAACTTTTCGTAGGTGTTTCTCTGGGTTTATTAATAATATTTGATTTTCTAATCAAGTTGGGTTTTAATTTTCAGAAATAAGAAAATCCATGTTTAAAATACATCTGATTTTATTAATAATATTTGATTTTCCTTTAATAATTGGATACATTTTTGTATATTTATTTTAATAAAGTTGGGTTTTAGTTTTCAGAAATATGAACATCCCAGTTTAAAATACATCTGATTTTATTAATAGCATTTTCATAGCTAGGTTTCTTAACCTTTCTAGATGTGTGTTGCATGAAACTCATGATTGAGGATGTTTAGTTTGCTATTTTGGACTAACCTTGCAGGTCAGTCCAGGAGTTATATTTCCTAACCTTTCAAAGGTGTATGTCTGGTTTTATTAATAATATTTGATTTTCTAATCAATTTGGGTTTTATTCTTCAGAAATAAGAACATCCTTGTTTAAAATACATCTGATTTATTAATAATATTTGATTTTCCTTTAATAATTGGGTACATTTTGCATATTTTTTTAGTAAAGTTGGGTTTTAGGTTAATTTAATTTTTAAGGTTAATTTAGACTAGGTTACGTTGGCGCACGTAACCTAGTCTAAATTAACCTTAAAAATGAATAAAATTCAACCTTTTTAACAAAATTTGCAAAAATGTACCCAATTATTAAAGGAAATCAAATATTATTAATAAAATCAGACATACACCTACGAAAGGTTAGGAAATCTAGCTCAGAAAAGTCCAAAATAGCAATCAAAACATCATAAATCATGAGTTTCATACAACACACATCTACGAAAGGATAAGAAACCTAGCTAAGAAAATATTATTAATAAAATCAGATGTATTTTAAACTGGGATGTTCATAATTCTAAAAACTAAAACCCAACTTTATTATAAAAAAAATATGCGAAAATGTACCCAAATATTAAAGGGAAATCAAACATCATTATTAAAATTAGATGTTTTTTAAACATGGATGTTCTCATTTCTGAAGATTAAAACCCAACTTGATTAGAAAATCAAATATTATTAATAAAACCATACATACACCTGCGAAAGGTTAGGAAATATAACTCAAAAAGTCTAAAATAGCAAACTAACATCTCTAATCTTCAGTTTCATGCAGCACACATCTACGAAAGGTTAAGAAACCTTACTAAGAAAATGTTATTAATAAAATCAGATGTATTTTAAACTGGGATGTTCATATTTCTAAAAACTAAAACCCATCTTTATTAAAAAAAAATGCAAAAATATACCCATTATTTAAGGGAAGTTAAATATTATTAATAAAATCAGGTGTATTTTAAACATGGATGTTCGTATTTCTGAAAATTAAAACCCAACTTGATTTGAAAACCAAATATCATTAATAAATTGACATACACCTACGAAAGGTTAGGAAGTCCAAAATAGCAAACAAAACATCACAAATCATGAGTTTCATACAACACACATCAAACGAAATGTTAAGAAACCTAGCTAAGAAAATATTATTAATAAAATCAGATGTATTTTAAACATGGATGTTCTTATTTCTGAAAATTAAAACCCAACTTGATTAGAAAATCAAATATTATTAATCAAACCATACATACACCTGCGAAAGGTTAGGAAATATAACTCAGAAAGTCCAAAAAAGCAAACTAAACATCTCTAATCATGAGTTTCATGCAGAACACATCTACGAAAGGTTAAGAAATCTTGCTAAGAAAATGTTATCAATAAAATCAGATGTATTTTAAACATGGATGATCTTATTTCTGAAAATTAAAACCCAACTTGACTAGAAAATCAAATATTATTAATAAACCATACATACACCTACGAAAGGTTAGGAAATCTAGTTCAGAAAAGTCCAAAATAGCAAACTAGACATCCCAAATCATGAGTTTCATGCAATATACACCTACGAAAGTTTGAGAAACCTAGCTAAGAAAATATTATTAATAAAATCAGAGGTATTTTAAAATGGAATGTTCATATTTCTGAAAACTAAAACCCAATGTTACAAAAATATGAAAGAATGTACCCAATTGTTAAAAGAAATAAAATTTTTTTCAATAAAATCAGATGTATTTTAAACATGGATGTTCTTATTTCTGAAAGTTAAAACCCAACTTTATAACAAAATCAAATATTATTAATAAAACCAGGCATACACCTACGAATGGTTAAGAAACCTAGCTAAGAAAATGTTATTAATAACAACAGATGTATTTTAAACTGGGATGTTCATATTTCTGAAAACTAAAACCCAACCTTATTTAAACAAATATGCATAAATGTACGCAATTATTAAAAGAAATCAAACATTACTAACAAAATTAGATGTATTTTAAACGTGGATGTTCTTATTTCTGAAAATTAAAACCCAACTTGATTAGAAAATAAAATTTTATTAATAAAACCAGTCATACACCTACGAAAGGTTGTGAAATCTAGCTCAGTAAAGTCCAAAATGGCAAACTAGACATGCCAAATCATGAGCTTCATTCAACATCCATCTAAGAAAGGTTAAGAAACCTAGCTAAGAAAATGTTATTAATAAAATCGGATGTATTTTAAACTGGGATGTTCATATTTCTGAAAATTAAAACCCAACTTTATCAAAGAAATATGCAAAAATGTACCCAATTATTAAAGGTAATCAAATATTATTAATAAAATCAGATAAATTTTAAACATGGATTTTCTTATTTCTGAAAATTAAAACCCGTTTTTATTAGAAAATCAAATACTATTAATAAAACCAGACATACCCCTACGAAAGGTTAGGAAGTCTAGCTCAGAAAAGTCCAAAATAGCAAACTATATATCCCAAATCATGAGTTTCATGCAACATACATCTACGAAAGGTTAAGAAACCTAGCTAAGAAAATGTTATTAATAAAATCAGATGTATTTTAAACTGGGATGTTCTTATTTCTGAAAATTAAAACCCAACTTTATTTAAAAAAATATGTAAAAATGTACCCAATTATTAAAAGAAATCAAATATTATTAATAAAATCAGATGTATTTTAAACATGGATGTTCTTATTTCTGAAAATTAAAACCCAACTTTTTTAGAAAATCAAATATTATTACTAACCCGGACATACACCTACGAAAGGTTAAGAAACCTAGCTATGAAAATGTTATTAATAAAATCAGACATATACCTACGAAAGGTTAAGAAACCTAGCTAAGAAAATGTTATTAATAAAATCGAATGTATTTTAAACTGGGATGTTCATATTTCTGAAAACTAAAACCCAACTTTATTTAAAAAAATATGTAAAAATGTACCCAATTATTAAAAGAAATCAAATATTATTAGTAAAATCAGATGTATTTTAAACATGGATGTTCTTATTTCTGAAAATTAAAACCCAACTTTATTAGAAAATCAAATATTATTAATAAAACCAGACATAAACCTATTAAAGTTGATGAAATCTAGCTAAGAAAATTCCAAAATAGCAAACTAGACATCCAAAGTCATGAGTTTCATACAACACACATCTATGAAAAGTTAAGAAACCTAGCTAAGAAAATGTTGTTAATAAAATCAGATGTATTTTAATCTGGGATGTTCATATTTCTTGAAACTAAAATCCAACCTTATATAATAAAAAATGCAAAAATGCACCCAATTATTAAAAGAAATCAAATATTATTAATAAAATCAGATGCATTTTAAACATGGATGTTCTTATTTCTGAAAATTAAAACAATGGCTCTAATAAAATTTAGTTCATCTGTGATGTAAGAATCAGAGCAAATGTCTAAAATTCATCTATTATTAAAATAATTTGAATATTGTTCTCGTATGTAATAGTCAATCTGGTGGATGAGGACTGCCATTTACTAAAATTTTTCCAGGGGCCAAGCATTGGGTACATTTTTGCATATTTTTTAATAAAGTGTGGTTTTAATTTTCAGAAATATGCATATCCCGGTTTAAAATACATCTGATTTTATTAATAACAATTGACTTTTTTAATAAAGTTGGATTTTAATTTTCAGAAACATGAACAACACAGTTTAAAAAAAAACATCTGATTCTATTATTAAAATAATTTGAATATTGTTCTCGTATGTAATAGTCAATCTGGTGGATATGGACTGCCATTTACTAACATTTTTCCAGGGGCCAAACATTGGGAACATTTTTACATGTTTTTTAATAAAGTGTGGTTTTAATTTTCAGAAATATGCACATCCCGGTTTAAAATACATCTGATTTTATTAATAACAATTGATTTTTTTTAATAAAGTTGGATTTAAATTGTCAGAAATATGAACATCAGAGTTTTAAAAACATCTGATATTATTAATATCATTGATTTTTTTAATAAAGTTGGGTTTTTTCATTGAAATGCACCTTTTCAATATAATTTTCATGTCTAAAATTCATCTATTATTAAAACGATTTGAATATTGTTCTCGTATGTAATAGTCAATCTGGTGAATATGGTTTACCCTTTACTAACATTTTTCCAAGGGGGGCCACCATTGTTTATCGACATTAAATTATTAAGAAGGCTATTTTTTCTTTCAAGTACACCTTTACATTATAATTTTTATGTCTAAAATTCATCCGAAAGTTGGGTTTGATCCAAGCCCTCATTGGGCACATTTTTGAATATTTTTTTTTAATAAAGTGTGGTTTTAGTTTTCAGAATCTCAAAACCAGATTGTGCCTCCTGAAACTTAAAAATAAAATATGAGAATTGTGTTAGTGAAGTTAATCGAATCTAAGCTGGGTACATTTTTGCATATTTTTTTAATAAAGCTGGATTTTAATTTTCAGAAATATGAACATCGCAGTTTAAAAAACATCGGATTGGACACTGACCATCTCATGGTTCAAATGTTGAACTTCCAGAGAAAAGCAATAGCTTCTTAAATTGAGATATCTGACTCCCATATACAGTCTATAGTCTAGGTTTAAAGACGATGGTCAGCAAAAATACGTTTTATCAAGAAAATATTAGAAAATTTATATATTATAGTATGAATGACATGCAAAAACATGAAACACTACTACCACTACTACTAGCAACCCACTGCAACATAAGGACACCTGAAACCAATACAGCTACGTTTATGAATGAATGCTTATATCGACACCTCTCTTAGAGGTACTTATAGTCATCCATATACCAAAGCCAAAGGGCTCCAATGTCATAACCTCTACTTTTCTTCCCCTCCAGTGGGGATATCTAGATACATAATCATCCTAAGTTGAATAAAAAGTGTCTGAATTGGATGTTCAAAGCATCTGCTTGTCTAAGTCCTGAAAGATGAGGTCAGAAATGACGTTCTGATAAGTTTTTGTTAACACATTCATAACTCGTAATGGAGCCTCTATATTGAAATTGGGGGGTGTAAAAAAAGTTGGAAAGGGAGGGGGCCCCTAGCAGGTTGGGGAGAGATGACCCTTGGAGGTTGAGGTCCTTGGTGGTTGCAGTATTGATTGTCCATACTCATAATCGTCTCACTAGTTGATTTTCTTACACATTTTTAACTCTTAATGTAGCCTCTATATTGAAAATTGGGGGTATCCTCAAAAAAAGTTGGAAGGGTGTGGGCCCCTAGGAGGTTGGGGAGAGGTGACCCTTGGAGGTTGAGGTCATTGATGCTTCCAGTCCTTGATAGTTCAATTCCATAATCGTGTCACTAATCCAATATTGTGTACTTGTCTATTAGAGCGACCAGAGTCGAGAAGTAAACCAGGTCATCTTGATAAGTCTATTACTTTCAACCTTTTTTAGCCTTAAGCCACAAATTTTTATCTCTTTTATTAAATATTTTATATTGACAACACTGCTCGATGGTACTTGTGTATTATACAGAACACACTCGAGTACCACCAAAATAAAAAAAATAATATTTATCTCTTAATAGAGTCAGCATTCCCTGAAATGCCTTACCTTTTTCATTTCTACATTCAAATACCCGAAAATGTCAATTAATCTCTAACGTTTCCTATGTTCTGGCAACTGTGCACAGATTTATTTTAAATTTCTATGAAGCCTTCTAGATTTATAAATATGTCTCATGGTGAAATTATAACAACATACATTACGTAAGATTTCAGAAATGAAATCTGGTCTGATGTCACTTCCCGTTAGTATTTCTAGCTCTCTGATTTGGAGGTCAATGATCTTGTCCCGGGTGCATTCACAGAGCGTGTTGCGTCACTCCCGTTAGCATTCAATGCCCATAAATGGACTCCCTTTAGAAATTAGAGAAGCTTCCCTACTTTCGAACCCCCTAATATACGTAATAAAAATATACGAATGCCTTGCCTCGACCCGCTCTTTACGCCTCGCTCTTTACGCTAAATTTTGACTCCGTCTCACAAATTTATTTTTTTAAATAATAAAAAACTTTAGGGTGAGCGTTGAGGAGGGGACAACCCATTTGATATACGTAGTATATTCTGTTCGTTTTAAGTTTTAATGTCGCTCCTTACTTTCAGTAAAAAAAAACTTTTTTTATTTAATGAGTGTACAGGAGGAAATGTTTCCATCATGGGGGAAGAATGACAGGAGAGCTTGCTTCGCCTGCTGTAATTTAAAATGTTTCATCAGGTATCATAAGCAGCGCAATCGTGCTGCCTAAGTAAAGAACGATGTTGGCACAATGTATTATTTATTTTTTTGTTTTCCATACCAGGGAACTTCGTATCGAAGAAGTTGTCGTAGAAACTTCGAAAAGGGCTCATTCAATTGGAAATTGTAGTGGTTTGTGCCCTTTTTAATAGTCAAAAGTGATTAGAAGGCGACTAACACCCCTTCCACGCTCACCATTTCCCAAAGCACATTAAATCAAAATTTTGAGACAGCCATTTGTTCAGCGTAGTTGATTTCCTCATAGAAATTATGTTTTTGAGGAGGACACTCCCCCAAAGCCCTCAGGGCAAGGGTTGTAAGTTATGCCCTGGGGCATATAAGGTATTTTATAGAAGACGTTGTCGTAGAAACTTCAAAAAAGGCTCATTCGATTGGAAATTCAAAGGGTTAGTGCCCTTTTTAATAGTCGAAATTTATTGGAGGGCAACTAACACTCTTCTCACGCCCACATTTTCCCCAAACATATCTAATCAACATTTTGAGATAGCCATTTTATTCAACGTAGTTTTAAGTTTTGGAAATTAGGTCTTTGAGGATGAACCCCCCCCCCCACAGCCTTTTGTACAAGGGCTTTAAGTTATGCCCTCGGGGCATATAAGATTTTTATAGAACGCGCTGTTGTAGAAACTTCAAAAAGGGCTCATTCAATTGGAAATTGGAATGGCTAGTGCCCTTTTTAATAGTCGAAAGTGATTGGAAGGCAATTAACACCCCTTCAACGCCCAGCGTTTCCCCAAACACATCCAATAAAAATTTTGAGATAGACATTTTGTTCCACGCAGTTCTAAGTTCAGGAATTTATACCTTTGAGCTGGACATTCCTCCCACAGTCTTCAGGGCAGGGGTTATAAGTTATGCCCTTTGGGCATATAAGGTTTTTATTGAAATCTTTGTCGTAGAAACTTGAAAAGGGGCTCATTCGATTGGAAATTCAAAGAGCTGGTGCCCTTTTAAAAGTCGAAAGTAATTTGAGGGTAACTAACCCCCCTCTCACGCCCACCCTTTCCCCAAATACATCCAATCAGAATTTTTTGATAGTCATTTTATTCAACGTAGTTCAAAGTTTTGGAAATTAGGTCTTTAAGGATGACAACCCCCTCCCCCCCCTACCCCAACCCCCATTTTTTCAGCGTAGTTGATTTCCTCATAGAAATTATGTTTTTGAGGAGGACACTCCCCCAAAGTCCTTAGGGCAAGGGTTGTAAGTTATGCCCCGGGGGCATATAATGTATTGAAAACGTTGTCGTAAAAACTTCAAAAGGGCTCATTCAATTGGAAATTGAAAGGGCTAGTGCCTTTTTTAATAGTTGAAAGTGATTGGAGAGCAACTAACACCCTTCTCACGCCAACCACTTTCCCAAGCATATCCAATAAAAATTTTGAGATATACATTTTGTTCAACGTAGTTAAAAGTTCGTGAAATTAGGTGTCTTAGGATGATAACCCGCTCAAAGCCCTCAATGCAAGGGTTGTAAGGTATGCCCCCGGGGCATATAAATTTTATATAGAAAGTTGTTGTAGAAATTTTAAAAAGGGCTCATTTGATTAGAAATTGCCCTTTTTAATAGTCGAAAGTGAGTGGAAGGTAATTGACCCCCCTCTTACGCCTACCTTTTCCCCAAAAACATTCAATCAAAGTTTAGAGTTAGCCCTTTTGTTCAACGTAGTTGAAAGTTCTGGAAATTATGCATTTAGGGATGACAACCCCCCCCAGAACCCCAAGGGCAAAGGTTGTAAGTTATGCGCTGGGGGCATATAAGGTTTTAATGGATAGAATTGTCGTGAAACTTCAAAAGGGCCTCATTCAATTGGAAATTGAGAGGGCTAGTGCCCTTTTTAATCGTCAAAAGTGATTGGAGTGTAAGATAGCCATTTTGTTCAACGTAGTAGAAAGTTCTGGAAATTAGGTCTTTGAGAATGACACCCCCCCCCCAGCCCTTAGGGCAAGGGTTGTAAGTCATGCCCTGGGGGCATATAAGATTTTTATTGAAAGTTTTGTCGTAGAAACTTCGAAAGAGCTAATTTGATTGGAAATTGAAAGGACTAGTGCCATTTTTAAATGTTGAAAGTGATTGGAGAGCGACTACCGCCCCTCTCACGCCCACCAAATAAAATTCAGAGAGGAAACAAAATAACAAAACGAAAGTAAAATCAAAAAAGGTGAAAAAATGAGGATTTTATCCGCCTTGTGGCGAACCATGAAAAAGAAGAAATAAGCAAATATTTCGACAAGGACCTCCGCCGAATCATTCTCAGTGCTAAACAAAAAAGAAACAAAAGAAAAAGAAACCAACGAAAATCGAACCTTTCGAAGTTTACTTGACAACGAAAGAACAAAAACTAAATAAGGATCAGTGAAAAAGAAATCTACCAAGATGATTGAGCAACAATCTTTTGTTTTGCTATAGTTTTAGCTGGTCAGCAAATTCGTTCATCATTTGATGTGCAAATAGGTTCTCTCAAGTTATACCGGGCGAAAAGATTGATTGAGTCCTTCAAAATTAAACTGTCCTAAATTGGGCTTAATGAAATATCTCCAGTATCTCTATTTATTGCTAAGTTTTGGTTTATGTATTTTTTATCTCAATTACCTCTTTAAAAGTTTGTGGCAGGCCTTTTTAAAAGTTTACAGCAGATATTAAGGTTGCCTCGTCAAAAAAAGCAAGATGGGTTGGATTTTCAAAAATATGCAGGGCCAATGCCGAATAAAAGTTGTCATTGCTGTTTTTCAATCTCAGGGACTTGTCTATTGAAATTTTGTGTTTATGCAAACAATCACCTAGTTGTTCATGGGTCCTACCAATGTAAAATTACCTACACGAACACGGGATTCTCTAGACATCACTACCCAATACAGGGTCAGTTTTACCCTTTCCTGAGTTGAAAAAATGTTCAAGTTTTTGTTCAGTTTTCAAAGAAACAGAGAGATTATGTTGTTTTTTTTAAATCTTCTAAGTTTATCGCCAAGTTTCGGGATGTATGGTAAAGTGATGAAAGTTTTTTTCTCAATTACCGGGGTAACTGAATCAAGGAGGACGGGCTCCCTATTTTCTTGTTATATCTTTTTTAATCGTTTATCTATAATATTTTTAATAAGTTTTATTGGATAGCCATTGCAGAATATAATATCCTTGACATAGTTTAATTCAGAACTTACATGATTACGAGAACAGATTTTTAAAACTGTCTTAGACTGTACTGTGGAATGTAGAATGTAGTGTGGTCTTAGAATGTACTCACGCCCACCATTTCCCAATCACATCCAATCAACATTTTGAGATAGTCATTTTGTTTAACGTAGTTGAAAGTTCTAGAAATTAGGTCTTAGAGGATGACAACCACCCTAACAGCCCTTAGGGTAAGGGTTGTAATTTATGCCCTTGGGGCATATCAGGTGAGTAGTGATAGGTTAATCTAAGAGAGTGGGGTAATAGGACATTACTGTGTCAATTAAAGAGAGCGGGGTAATAGGATATTACTGTGTCAATTAAAGAGAGCGGGGTAATAGGACATTACTGTGTCAATTAAAGAGAGCGGGGTAATAGGACATTACTGTGTCAATTAAAGGAAGAGGGGTGGTAGCAAATTACTGTGTCAATTAAAGGTGCGGGGGTGGTAGCAAATTACTGTGTCAATTAGAGGAAGAGGGTTGGTAGCAAATTACTGTGTCAATCTGTTCAACGAGACAGGTAGGAAATTACTCTATCAATTAAAGGTAGCGGCCAGTTTGGACATTACTGTGCCAATCTAAGGTATTAGACAGATAGGAATCACCACATCTAAAAATTCATATCTTTGGTTGGTTTTTTATTTCGTAATTAGAATCAGCATACCATGAAAATTCGTGTTGTTCACGAAACAATGATTTTGGTATTAAATTCCATGTTTCTGATAGAGTCATGGCTGTTCACATATCATGCATATATCGATGGTTGTTTTAATGGTATGGTTGAATGAAGTTAATGGCTATGGAATTCTGTCTGTTAAGCAATATTTTTGGCTTGGTTGTTTTATGTTTAGCCTTGAACACGGGTATAAAACCCTGATGACGAGCTGATTAACGATGACAAGATGACATTGTGACTTGACGTAGCTTCACTTCTCGGATATGTTCTGTATAATACACAAGTACCATTTGAAAAGTGTTGTCAATATAAAATATGCTCTAACATTGTAGTATACTAAATAGTTGATAATAATAGAGTTGTAGATGCCAAGAAAAGAATTTTAATAAAGAAATTCAGAACAATCTTTAGAAATCCTTAGAAATAAAGTAGTGAGGTGATTATGAGTATGAACCATCAAGTACCATAACCACCATTAACCACCAAGGACCTCAACCTCAGAAACCTCCCCATACCCCAAACCTCCAAAAGGCCCCTCCCCCCCAAATTTTTTCACCCCCCCCCCCAACTTTTTTTTCCATGATATATTTTTTTAACTTTTTTACATATCTTAGAATGACATTTAATATACTTACAACAAAAAAATCACATTTAATTGTTTCCAAATTCAAAATGAGAATGAGTATAGAAATGTTAGTCGTGAGTTTTACTATTAGAAAAATATTGTTTGTAGTAGCACCTTTTTTTAGCTAAATTTTTTTTTTGGACTTCGAAATTATTCAACTTTATTTTTTTTTTATTTTTTTTTGTTTTTTTTTTACATATCTTAAAATGACATAAAATATGCTTACGGCTCTAACAATTGCACTCTATAAATGCTCAGAGACATGATGCGGCTTTGCCACTGATACTCTATAGCCGGTTATTGACACTACCTAGTTTATTGTATATATTAAATCAGTATTTTTTACGCAGTGGAACGATAAACACATAACTAATATCTATAAAAAAGTGAGGATGAAGCATTTTAAGAAAGTGTGTTCTTAAAATTGAATGCTGACAAGGAGAAGTATTTAATCTATGAAATAAGTACAAGTGGTAACACTATCGGAAACGTATGCGTGCATTGTTATGACAGTAAGGAATTAAATTTCTTTGGAGTACCAAAAAAATTCAACTCTTATGATGGTGGATATGCGAGATTGAGATCTCCGGAGATGATTGCACTCAAAGAGAATGCCAACATAAAAATAATAGTTGATGAAGAGGGGCATGTTCTTGCTAGTGCTTATGGTAACATGTTACCCAGTGTTAAACCATATCGTCAGCTTTCGGGTATTATCATTCAACGGAAGATCAAAAGAAGAAAGGCCTACTCTTCTACTAATATCATAAACCATATCTTGTCAACGGGGCGGAACTGTTACCTGTGTAAAAATAATGTGATAATAGACAGCGAAATTTCGGGAAAAATAAAAAGGGCATTGCTAGAAAATATCACTGGGGAATATAAAGATGAATCGACGAAAAACAAAGTGCCAGCAAACGTTACTACCATTGATCAAACAGTCAATGAACCATATAATAGCAAAGATGAAATGCATATTGAAAATGTGGATGACCCCCAAGTAAAAATGTGTTCACATGATAGTGTTATTGTGGCATTGAATGCTGACAAGGAGAAGTATTCGAACTATGAAACAAGTACAAGTGGTAGCACTATCGGAAACGTCTGCGTGCGTTGTCATGACAGTGAGAGTTTAGATTTCTTTGGAGTACCCAAGAATTTCAATTATTCACATTCTGCATATGTGAAAGTATCATTTCCAGAGATGATTGCAGTGATTTACGCAGTGGAACGATAAACACATAACTAATATCTATAAAAAAGTGAGGATGAAGCATTTTAAGAAAGTGTGTTCTTAAAATTGAATGCTGACAAGGAGAAGTATTTAAACTATGAAATAAGTACAAGTGGTAACACTATCGGAAACGTATGCGTGCATTGTTATGACAGTAAGGAATTAAATTTCTTTGGAGTATCAAAAAAATTCAACTCTTATGATGGTGGATATGCGAGATTGAGATCTCCGGAGATGATTGCACTCAAAGAGAATGCCAACATAAAAATAATAGTTGATGAAGAGGGGCATCTTTTTGCTAGTGCTTGTGGTAACATGTTACCCAGTGTTAAACCATATCGTCAGCTTTCAGGTATTATCATTCAACGGAAGATCAAAGAAGAAAGGCCTACTCTTCTACTAATATCATAAACCATATCTTGTCAACGGGGCGGAACTGTTACCTGTGTAAAAATAATGTGATAATAGACAGCGAAATTTCGGGAAAAATAAAAAGGGCATTGCTAGAAAATATCACTGAGGAATATAAAGATGAATCGACGAAAAACAAAGTGCCAGCAAACGTTACTACCATTGATCAAACAGTCAATGAACCATATAATAGCAAAGATGAAATGCATATTGAACATGTGGATGACCCCCCAGTAAAAATGTGTTCACATGATAGTGTTATTGTGGCATTGAATGCTGACAAGGAGAAGTATTCGAACTATGAAACAAGTACAAGTGGTAGCACTATCGGAAACGTATGCGTGCGTTGTCATGACAGTGAGAGTTTAGATTTCTTTGGAGTACCCAAGAATTTCAATTATTCACATTCTGCATATGTGAAAGTATCATTTCCAGAGATGATTGTACTCAAAGAGAATACCAACATAAAAATAATCGTCGATGATAGAGGACAGCTCCTTGCTAGTGTTGCTGGTATCACATTACCTACGGATACATCCTATCGTCAGCTTTCGGGTATTAGCATTCGACGGAAGGTCAATAGAAGAAAGGCCTACTATTCTACTAATATCATAAACCATATCTTGTCAACGGGGCGGAACTGTTACCTGTGTAAAAATAATGTGATAATAGACAGCGAAATTGCGGGAAAAATAAAAAGGGCATTGCTAGAAAATATCACTAAGGAATATAAAGATGAATCAATGAAAAGCAAAAATGCCAGCAAACGTTACTACCATCATTGATCAAACAGTCAATGAACCAAATAATACAAAAAACGAAACGTACATTGAACCTGTCGGTGACATACCAGTAAAAATTGTGTATGACTAAAAATGGAATAATGATTATTCTACTGATTACGAACTAAGAGAAGACAATAGCTACAGTATCAAGAGATAACATGGTGAACTATTTTATGGGAAAGATTCAAAATGTCCAAAGTGGTTCATTGATATTAATAATGTATAATAATATATTTTTTGTATTGATATTCTACATGCCATTATTTCATTAAAAAATGTATTTTGCATTATATTGTTATCTGTTCATTATTTTTAGAGTATGCTAGTATATCAAAATTTAGAATGTCTATTAAAACATTGGAGATGTAAGAAAAGGAACTTGCAAACATCATATGTCGGATAGATAGGTTAACATGGAGAAAATTTAAGTATCAGAATGAATAAATTCATTATCAACACCTTTTGTCGGTTGGGTCAGGATAAATTGATAAAAATCTAAGTATCTAAGCGAATAGATTCTTTATCAACATTCATTGCCGGAAATGTCAGTTAACATTATCGAAACCTAAGTGTCAGAGTGACTAAATTCTCTATCAACATCTATTGTCAGATACGTGGGATAACATTGACAAAATCTAAGTATCAGAGTGAATAAATGTTTTCTATCAGCATCTTTATCGAGTACAACCGATAAAATTGAGTAAATCGAAGCATCAGAATAAATAAATTCTTTATCAATATCATTTCATGATTTTATGAAAAAATTGTAAGTAAGTAACAAACTCTTTTTGAATTCACCTCTGTAATACACAATACAGAAATTTCATTCAAGAAACTAAAAAAAAATTGTAAGTAAGTAAGTAACAAACTCCTTCTTGTATTCGCCTCTTGTATACACAATACGGAAATTTCATTCAAGAAATAATGGAAAAATTGTAAGTAAGTAACATACACTTTCTTGAATTCGCCTTATGGATACAACACAGAAATTTCATTCAAGAAATTGTGAAAAATTGTAAGTAAGTAACAAACTCTTCCTTGAATTCGCCTCTTGGATATACAATAAAGAAAATACGTTAAAGAAATTATGAAAACATTGTAAGTAAGCAACAAAATCCTTCTTGAATTCACCTCTTGGATGCACATTACAGAAATTTCATTCAAGAAATTATGAAAAAATGTAAGTAAGTAACAAACACTTTCTGAAAAAATTGTAAGTAAGTAACAAGCTCTTCATTGAATTCGCCTCTTGGATACACGATACGGAAATTTCATTCAAGAAATAATGGAAAAATTGTAAATAAGTAACAAATTCTTTCTTGAATTCGCCTCATGGATATAGTACAGAAATTTATTCAAGAAATTATGAAAAACTTGTAAGTAAGTAACAAACTTTTTCTTGAATTCATCTCTAGGATACACATTATAGACATTTCACTCAAGAACTTATAAAAAAAAATTATGTGCAAGTAACAAACTCTTTCTTGAATTCACCTCTTGGGTACACAATACAGAAATTTCATTAAAGAAATTATGAAAACATTGTAAGTAAGTAACAAACTCTTTCTTGAATTCACCTCTTGGATAAACAATACAGAAATTTCATTCATGAAATTATGAAAAAATTGTAAGTAAGTAACAAACTCTTTCTTGAATATGGATACACAATACAGAAATCTTATTCAATAAATTATGAAAAAATTGTAAGTAGGTAACAAACTTCTTCTTGAATTCACCTCTTTGATACATGATAAAGATATCTCATTCAAGAACTTATGAAAATATTGTAAGCATTGTACACAATACAGAAATTTCATTCATGAAATTATGAAAAATTGTAAGTAAGTAACAAACTCTTTCTTGAATTCACCTCTTGGATACACGATACAGAAATTTCATTCATGAAATTATAAAAAAAAAATTTAAGTAAGTAACAAATTGTTTCTTGAATTCGCCTCATGGATACACAATACAGAAATTTCGTTCAAGAAATTATGAAGACACTGTAAGTAAGTAAGTAACAAACTCTTTCTTGAATTACCCTCTTGGACACACAATACAGAAATTAAATTCAAGAATTTATGAAAACATTGTAAGCAGGTAACAAACTCTTTCTTGAATGCACCTCTTGAATACACAATACAGAAATTTCATTCATCAAATTATGAAAAAATTGTAAGTAAGTAACAAACTCTTTCTTGAATTCACCTCTTGGATACACAATACAGAAATTTCATTCGTGAAATTATAAAAAAAATTTAAGTAAGTAAAAAACTCTTTCTTGAATTCACCTCTTGGATACACATTATAGACATTTCATTCAAGAAATTATGAAAAGGTTGTAAGTAAGTAACAAACTCTTTCTTGAATTCACCTCTAGGATACAAATTATAGACATTTCATTCAAGAACTTATAAAAAAAATTAAGTAACAAACTCTTTCTTGAATTCACCTCTTGGATACACAATACCGAAATCTCATTCAAGAAATAATGAAAAAAATTTAAGTAGGTAACAAACTCTCTCTTGAATTCACCTCTTGGATACACAATACAGAAAGTTCATTCATGAAACTATGAAAAAATTGTAAGTAAGTAACAAACTTTTTTGAATTCTCCTCTTGAATACAAAATACAGAAATTTAAATCAAGAAACTATGAAAAAAAATGTAAGTAAGTAGCAAACTCTTTCTTGAATTCCCCTCTTGGATACACAATACGGAAATTTCATTCAAGAAATTATGCAAACATTATAAGTAAGTAGCAAACTCTTTCTTGAATTCGTCTCATGGATACACAATACAGAAATTTCAATCATGAAATTATGAAAAAAATTGTCAAGATCAAGAAGGAGTTTGTTACTTACTTCCTTACAATTCTTTTTTTTTAGTTTCTTGAATGAAATTTCTGTATTGTGTATTCAAGAGGTGAATTCAAAAAGAGTTTGTTACTTACTTACAATTTTTTCATAATTTCATGAAATGATATTGATAAAGAATTTATTTATTCTGATGCTTAGATTTTCTCAATTTTATCCGTTGTACTCGATAAAGATGCTTTTTTTATAATTTCATGAATGAAATTTCTGTATTGTGTATGCAAGAGGTGAATTCAAGAAGGAGTTTGTTACTTACTTACAATTTTTTCATAATTTCTTGAATGAAATTTCTGTAATGTGTATCCAAGAGGTGAATTCAAGAAGGAGTTTGTTACTTACTTACAATGTTTTCATAATTTCTTTAATGTAATTTCTTTTTTGTGTATCCAAGAGGCGAATTCAAGGAAGAGTTTGTTACTTACTTACAATTTTTCATAATTTCTTGAATGAAATTTCTGTATTGTATCCATGAGGCGAATTCAAGAAAGAGTTTGTTACTTACTTACAATTTTTCCATTATTTCTTGAATGAAATTTCCGTATTGTGTATCCAAGAGGCGAATTCAAGGAAGAGCTTGTTACTTACTTACAATTTTTTCAGAAAGAGTTTGTTACTTACATTTTTTTCAAAATTTCTTGAATGAAATTTCAGTAATGTGTATCCAAGAGGTGAATTCAAGAAGGAGTTTGTTACTTACTTACAATGTTTTCATAATTTCTTTAGCGTAATTTCTTTTTTGTGTATCCAAGAGGCGAATTCAAGGAAGAGTTTGTTACTTACTTACAATTTTTCATAATTTCTTGAATGAAATTTCTGTATTGCGTATCCAAGAGGCGAATTCAAGAAGGAGTTTGTTACTTACTTACTTAAACTTTTTTTAGTTTCTTGAATGAAATTTCTGTATTGTGTATTACAGAGGTGAATTCAAAAAGAGTTTGTTACTTACTTACAATTTTTTCATAAAATCATGAAATGATATTGATAAAGAATTTATTTATTCTGATGCTTAGATTTTCATAATTTTATCCGTTGTACTCGATAAAGATGCAGATAGAAAACATTTATTCACTCTGATACTTAGATTTTGTCAATGTTATCCCATGTATCTGACAATTGATGTTGATAGAGAATTTAGTCACTCTGACACTTAGGTTTTGATAATGTTAACTGACATTTCCGGCAATGAATGTTGATAAAGAATCTATTCGCTCTGATACTTAGATTTTTTCAATTTTATCCTGACCCAACCGACAAAAGGTGTTGATAATGAATTTATTCATTCTGATACTTAAACTGTCTCCATGTTAACCTATCTATCCGACAAATGATGTATGCAAATTCCTTTTCTTACATCTCCAATGTTTTATTAGACATTCTAAACGTTTGATGTGCTAGCATACTCTAAAAATAATGAACAGATAACAATGTACTCTAAAGAAATATAAACTCTCACTGTCATGACAACGCACGCACACGTTTCCGGTAGTGCTACCACTTGTACTTGTTTCATAGTTCAAATACTTCTCCTTGTCAGCATTCAATGCTACAATAACACTATAATGTGAACATATTTTACTGGGGGGTCATCCACACCTTCAATATGCATTTCATCTTTGCTATTATTTGGTTCATTGACTGTTTGATCAATTGTAGTAACGTTTGCTGGCACTTTTTTTTCGTCGATTCATCTTTATATTCCTCAGTGATATTTTCTAGCAATGCCCTTTTTATTTTTCCCGCAATTTCGCTGTCTATTATCACATTATTTTTACAAAGGTAACAGTTCCACCTCGTTGACAAGATATGGTTTATGATATTAGTAGAAGAGTAGGCCTTTCTTCTTTTGATCTTCCGTTGAATGCTAATACCCGAAAGCTGACGATATGGTTTAACACTGGGTAACATGTTACCTCAAGCATTAGCAAGAAGATGCCCCTCTTCATCAACTATTATTTTTCTGTTGGCATTCTCTTTGAGTGCAATCATCTCCGGAGATCTCAATCTCAAATATCCACCATCACAAGAGTTGAATTTTTTTGGTACTCCAAAGAAATTTAATTCCTTATTGTCATGACAATGCACGTATACGTTTCCGATAGTGTTACCACTTGTACTTATTTCATAGTTTAAATACTTCTCCTTGTCAGCATTCAATGCTACAATAACACTATCATGTGAACACACTTTCTTAAAATGCTTCATCTTCACTTTTTTATAGATATTAGTTATGTGTTTATCGTTCCACTGCGTAAAAAATACTGATTTAATACATACAATAAACTAGGTAGTGTTGATAACCGGCTATAGAGTATCAGTGGGAAAGCCGCATCGTGTCTCTGAGCAAGCATAGAGTACAATTGTTACAGCCGTAAGAATATTTTATGTCATTTTAGGATACGTAAAAAAACAAAAAAAAAATAGCTGAATAATTTCGAAGCCCCAAAAAAATTTAGTTAGAAAAAAGTGCTACTACAAACAATATTCTTTTAATAGTAAAAGTCACGACTAACATTTGTATATCATTCTATTTTTGAATTTGGAAAATATTAAATGTGATTTTTTTTATGTTGTAAGTATGTTACATGTCATTCTAAGAGATATAAAAAAAGTTGAAAAAATATATATGTTAAAAAAAATTGGGGATGGGGGGGATGCAAAAAGTTGGGTGGAGGGGCCCCTTGGAGGTTTGGGGTATGGGGAGGCTTCTGAGGTTGAGGTCCTTGGTGGTTAATGGTGGTTACAGTACTTGATGGTTCATACTCATAATAACCTCACTACTTGATTTCTAAGGATTTCTTAAGATTGTTCTGAATTTCTTTATTAAAATACTTTTCTTGGCATCTGCAACTCTATTATTATCAACTTTTTAGTATACTACAATGTTAGAGCATATTTAATATTGACTACGCTGTTCAAATGGTACTTGTGTATTATACAGAACATATCCGAGAAGTGAAGCTAGGTCAAGTCACAATGTCATCTTGTCATCGTTAATCAGCTCGTCATCAGGGTTTTTATACCCGTGTTTAAAGCTAAACATAAACAACCACGCCTAAAATATTGCTTAACAGACAGAATTTCATAGCCATTAACTTCATTCAACCATACCATTAAAACAACCATCTATGTATGCATGATATGTGAACAGCCATGACTCTATCAGAAACATGGAATTTAATACTAAAATCATTGTTTCGTGAACAACACGAATTTTCATGGTTTGCTGATTCTAATTACGAAATAAAAAACCAACCAAAGATATGACTTTTTAGACTTGGTGATTCCTATCTGTCTGATACCTTAGATTGGCACATTAATGTTCCACCTGGCTGCTACCTTTAATTGATAGAATAATTTCCTACCGGTCTCGTTGAACAGATTGACACAGTAATTTGCTACCACCCCTCTTCCTTTAACTGACACAGTAATTTGCTACCACCCCTGTACCTTTAATTGACACAGTAATTTGCTACCACCCCCGTACCTTTAATTGACACAGTAATTTGCTACCACCCCTCTTCCTTTAATTGACACAGTAATATCCTATTACCCCGATCTATTTAATTGACACAGTAATGGCCTATTGCCCCGCTCTCTTTAATTGACACAGTAATGTCCTATTATTCCGCTCTTTTTAATTAACAGACTAATGTCCTATTACCCCGCTCTCTTTAATTGACACAGTAATGTCTTATTACCCCGCTCTCTTAGATTGACCTATCACTACTCAGGTGTTTATATAAAGCGTTGTCGTTTCAAAAGGGATCATTCGATTGGAAGTCGAAAGGCCTAGCCTTTCATAGGTGTATGTCTGGTTTTAGTAATAATATTTGATTTTCTAATCAAGTTGGGTTTTAATTTTGAGAAATAAGAACATCCATGTTTAAAATAAGTCTGATTTTATTAACAATATTTAATTTCTTTTAATAATTTGGTACATTTTTGCATATTTTTTTTAATAGCTAGGTTTTTTAACCATTCATAGGTGTATGCCTGGTTTTATTAATTATACTGGATTTTCTAATAAAGTTGGGTTTTAATTTTCAGAAATAATAACACCCATGTTTAAAATACATGTGATTTTATTAATAATATTTTATTTCGTTTAATAATTGGATACTTTTTTGCATATTTTGTTAATATTGGGTTTTGATTTCCAGAAATATAAAAATCCCAGTTTAAAATACACCTGATTTTGTTTATAACATTTTCTTAGCTAGGTTTCCTAACCTTTTTTAGGTGTATTTTGCATGAAACTCAGGATTTGGGATGTCTTGTTTGCTATTTTGGATTTTTCTGAGCTAGATTTCCTAACCTTTCGTAGGTGTATGTCTGGTTTTATTAATAATATTTGATTTTCTAATCAAGTTCGGTATTAATTTTGAGAAATAAGAATATCCATGTTTAAAATACATCTGATTTTATTAATAATATTTGATTTCTTTTAATAATTAGGTACATTTTTGTATATTTTTTTTAAAAAAAAAAGTTGGGTTATAGATTTCAGAAATATGAACATCCCAGTTTAAAATACATCTGATTTTATTAATAACATTTTCTTAGCTAGGTAACTTAACCTTTCGTAGGTGTAAGTCAGGTTTTATTAAGAATATTTGATTGTCTAATAAATTTGGGGATTAATTTTCAGAAATAAGAAAATCTTTGTTTAAAATACATCTGATTGTATTAATATTATTTGATTTCTTTTAATAATTGGGTACATTTTTGCATATTTTTTTTAATAGCTTGGTTTCTTAACCATTCATAGGTGTATGCCTGGTTTTATTAATGATATTTGATTTTTTAATAAAGTTGGGTTTTAATTTTCAGAAATAATAACACCTATGTTTAAAATACATGTGATTTTATTAATAATATTTTATTTCTTTTAATAATTGGGTACTTTTTGTATATTTTTTTAATATTGGGTTTTAGTTTTCAGAAATATGAACATCCCAGTTTAAAATACATCTGATTTTGTTTATAACATTTTCTTAGCTAGGTTTCTTAACCTTTTTTAGGTGTATTTTGCATGAAACTCATGATTTGGGATGTCTAGTTTGCAATTTTGGACTTTTCTGAGCTAGATTTCCTAACCTTTCGTCTGGTTTTATTAATAATATTTGATTTTCTAATTAAGTTTGGTTTAAATTTTCAGAAATAAGAAAATCTTTGTTTAAAATACATCTGATTGTATTAATATTATTTGATTTCTTTTAATAATTGGGTACATTTTTGCATATTTTTTTAATAAAGTTGGGTTATAGATTTCAGAAATATGAACATCCCAGTTTAAAATACATCTGATTTTATTTATAACATTTTCTTAGCTAGGTTTCTTAACCTTTCGTAGGTGTATGTCAGGTTTTATTAATAATATTTGATTGTCTAATAAAGTTGGGTTTTAATTTTCAGAAATGAGAATATCAGTGTTTAAAACACATCTGATTTTATTAATAATATTTGATTTCTCTGAATAATTGGGTATATTTTTGCATATTTTTTTGAAAAAGTTGGATTTAGTTTTTAGAAATATGAACATCCCAGTTTAGAATACATCTGATTTTATTAATAAGATTTTCTTAGCTAGGTTTCTTAACCTGTCATAGGCGTATGTCTGATTTTATTAATAACATTTTCTTAGATATATTTCTTAACCTTTCCTAGGTGTATGTCTGGTTTTATTAATAATATTTGACTTTCTAATCAAGTTGGGTTTTAATTTTCAGAAATAAGAACATCCATGTTTAAAATACATCTGATTTTATTAATATTATTTTATTTCCCTTTAATAATGGGTACATTTTGCCTATTTTTTTTATTAAAGTTTGGTTTTAGTTTTCAGAAATATGAATATCCCAGTTTACAATACATCTGATTTTATTCATAGCATTTTCTTAGCTAGGTTTCTTAACCTTTCGTAGGTGTGTGTTGCATGAAACTCATGATTAGGGATGCTTAGTTTTCTATTTTGGACTTTCTGAGTTAGATTTCCTAACCTTTCGTAGGTGTATGTCTGGTTTTATTAATTATATTTGATTTCCTAATCAAGTTGGGTTTTAATTTTCAGAAATATGAACGTCCCAGTTTAAAATACATCTGATTTTATTCATAGCATTTTCTTAGCTAGGTTTCTTAACCTTTCGGAGATGTGTGTTGCATGAAACTCATTATTAGGGATGTTTAGTTTGCTATTTTGGACTTTCTGAATTAGATTTCCTAACCTTTCGTAGGTGTATGTCTGGTTTTATTAATAATATTTGATTTTTTAATCAAGTTAGGTTTTAATCTTCAGAAAAAAGAACATCCATGTTTAAAATACATCTGATTTTATTAATAATATTTGATTTCCCTTTAATAATGGATACATTTTTGCATATTTTTTTTTAGTAAAGTTCGTTTTTTTTCAGAAATATGAACATCTCAGTTTAAAAAACATCTGATTTTATTAATAACATTTTCTTATCTAGGTTTCTTAACCTTTCCTAGATGTATTTTGCATGATTTGGGATGTATAGTTTGCTATACATCCCAAATCAGGATTTGGGATGTATAGTTTGCTATTTTGGACTTTTCTGACCTAGACTTCCTAACCTTTCGTAGGTGTATGTCCGGCTTTATTAACAATATTTGATTTTCTAATCAAGTTAGGTTTTAATTTTCAGAAATAAGAACATCCATGTTTATAATTTATCTGATTTTATTATTAATATTTGATTATCTTTAATGATTGGATACATTTTTGCATATTCTTTTAATAAAGTTAGGTTTTAGTTTTCAAGAACATGAATATCCCAGTTTAATATACATCCAATTTTATTTATAACATTTTCTTAGCTAGGTTTCTTAATCTTTCGTAGATGGATGTTGCATGAAACTCATGATTTGGGATTTCTAGTTTGCTATTTTGGATTTTTCTAAGCTAGATTTCCTAGCCTTTCGTAGGTGTATGTCTGGTTTTATTAATAATATTTGATTTTCTAATCAAGTTGGGTTTTAGTTTTGAGAAATAAGAACATCCATGTTTAAAATACGTCTGATTTTATTAACAATATTTAATTTCTTTTAGTAATTTGGTACATTTTTGCATATTTTTTTAATAGCTAGGTTTTTTAACCATTCATAGGTGTATGCCTGGTTTTATTAATTATATTGGATTTTCTAATAAAGTTGGGTTTTAATTTTCAGAAATAATAACACCCATGTTTAAAATACATGTGATTTTATTAATAATATTTTATTTCTTTTAATAATTGGGTACTTTTTTGCATTTTTTTTTATATTGGGTTTTGATTTTCAGCAATATGAACATCCCAGTTTAAAATACATCTGATTTTGTTTATAAAATTTTCTTAGCTAGGTTCCTTAACCTTTTGTAGGTGTATTTTGCATGAAACTCATGATTTGGGATGTCTAGTTTGCTATTTTGGATTTTTCTGAGCTAGATTTCCTAACCTTTCGTAGGTGTATGTCTGGTTTTATTAATAATATTTGATTTTCTAATCAAGTTCGTTTTTAATTTTGAGAAATAAGAAAATCATTGTTTAATATACATCTGATTTTATTAATAATATTTGATTTCTTTTAATAATTAGGTACATTTTTGCATATTTTTTAAAAATAAAGTTGGGTTATAGATTTCAGAAATATGAACATCCCAGTTTAAAATACATCTGATTTTATTAATAACATTTTCTTAGCTAGGTATCTTAACCTTTCGTACGTGTAAGTCATGTTTTATTAAGGATATTTGATTGTCTAATAAAGTTGGGGATTAATTTTCAGAAATAAGAATATCAGTGTTTAAAATACGTCTAATTTTATTAATAATATTTGATTTCTTTTAATAATTGGGTACATTTTTGCATATTCTTTTAATAAAGTTGGATTTTAGTTTTCAGGAATATGAACATCCCAGTTTAAAACACATCTGATTTTATTAATAGCATTTTCTTAGCTAGGTATCTTAACCTGTCATAGGTGTATGTCTGATTTTATTAATAACATTTTTTTAGTTAGATTTCTTAACCTTTCATAGGTTTATGTCTGGTTTTATTAATAATATTTGATTTTCTAATCAAGTTGGGTTTTAATTTTCAGAACTAAGAACATCCATGTTTAAAATACATTTGATTTTATTAATAATATTTTATTTCCCTTTAATAATGGGTACATTTTGCCTATTTTTTTATGAAAATTTGGTTTTATTTTTCAGAATTCTGAACATCCCAGTTTACAATACATCTTATTTTATTAATAACATTTTCTTAGCTAGGTTTCTTAACCTATCGTAGGTGTGTGTTGCATGAAACTCATGATTAGGGATGCTTAGTTTGCTATTTTGGACTTTCTGAGTTAGATTTCCTAACTTTTCGTAAGTGTTTCTCTGGGTTTATTAATAATATTTGATTTCTTTTAATAATTGGGTACATTTTTGCATATTTTTTTTTTTAATAAAGTTGGATTTTAGTTTTCAGAAATATGAACATCCCAGTTTAAAATACATCTGATTTTATTAATAACATTTTCTTAGCTAGGTTTCTTAACCTGTCATAGGTGTATGTCTGATTTTATCAATAACATTTTTTAGTTAGATTTCTTAACCTTTCATAGGTGTATGTCTGATTTATTAATAATATTTGATTTTCTAATCAAGTTGGGTTTTAATTTTCAGAAATAAGAAAATCCATGTTTAAAATACATCTGATTTTATTAATAATATTTGATTTTCCTTTAATAATGGGTACATTTTGCCTATTTTTTTATGAAAGTTTGGTTTTATTTTTCAGAATTCTGAACATCCCAGTTTACAATACATCTGATTTTATTAATAACATCTCCTTAGCTAGGTTTCTTAACCTATCGTAGGTGTGTGTTGCATGAAACTCATGATTAGGGATGCTTAGTTTGCTATTTTGGACTTTCTGAGTTAGATTTCCTAACTTTTCGTAGGTGTTTCTCTGGGTTTATTAATAATATTTGATTTCCTAATCAAGTTGGGTTTTAATTTTCAGAAATAAGAAAATCCATGTTTAAAATACATCTGATTTTATTAATAATATTTTATTTCCCTTTAATAATTGGGTACATTTTTGTGTATTTATTTTAATAAAGTTGGGTTTTAGTTTTCAGAAATATGAACATCCCAGTTTAAAATACATCTGAATTTATTAATAGCATTTTCTTAGCTAGGTTTCTTAACCTTTCTAGATGTGTGTTGCATGAAACTCATGATTGAGGATGTTTAGTTTGCTATTTTGGACTAAACTTTCAGGTTAGTCCAGGAGTTATATTTCCTAACCTTTCAAAGGTGTATGTCTGGTTTTATTAATAATATTTGATTTTCTAATCAAGTTGGGTTTTATTCTTCAGAAATAAGAACATCCATGTTTAAAATACATCTGATTTATTAATAGTTTTTTATTTCCCTTTAATAATGGGTACATTTTGCATATTTTTTTTGTAAAGTTGGGTTTTAGGTTTATTTAATTTTTAAGGTTAATTTAGACTAGGTTACGTTTGCGCGCGTAACCTAGTCTAAATTAGCCTTAAAAATGAATAAATCCAACCTTATTAACAAAATTTGCAAAAATGTACCCAATTATTAAAGGAAATCAAATATTATTAATAAAATCAGACATACACCTACGAAAGTTTAGGAAATCTAGCTCAGAAAAGTCCAAAAAAGCAATCAAAACATCATAAATCATGAGTTTCATACAACACACATCTACGAAAGGATAAGAAACCTAGCTAAGAAAATATTATTAATAAAATCAGATGTATTTTAAACTGGGATGTTCATAATTTTAAAAACTAAAACCCAACTTTATTAAAAAAATATGTGAAAATGTACCCAAATATTAAAGGGAAATCAAATATCATTATTAAAATTAGATGTATTTTAAACATGGATGTTCTTATTTCTGAAGATTAAAACCCAACTTGATTAGAAAATCAAATATTATTAATAAAACCATACATACACCTGCGAAAGGTTAGGAAATATTACTCAAAAAGTCCAAAATAGCAAACAAAACATCACAAATCATGAGTTTCATACAGCACACATCTACGAAAGGTTAAGAAACCTTACTAAGAAAATGTTATTAATAAAATCAGATGCATTTTAAACTGGGATGTTCATAATTCTAAAAACTAAAACCCAACTTTATTTTTAAAATATGTGAAAATGTACCCAAATATTAAAGGGAAATCAAATATTATTAATAAAATCAGATGTATTTTAAACATGGATGTTCTTATTTCTGAAGATTAAAATCCAACTTGATTAGAAAATCAAATATTATTAATAAACCATACATACACCTGCGAAAGGTTAGGAAATCTAACTCAGAAAGTCCAAAAAAGCAAACTAAACATCTCTAATCATGAGTTTCATGCAGAACACATCTACGAAAGGTTAAGAAACCTTGCTAAGAAAATGTTATCAATAAAATCAGATGTATTTTAAACATGGATGATCTTATTTCTGAAAATTAAAACCCAACTTGACTAGAAAATCAAATATTAGTAATAAAACCGGACATACACCTACGAAAGGTTAGGAAATCTAGTTCAGAAAAGTCCAAAATAGCAAACTAGACATCCCAAATCATGAGTTTCATGCAAAATACACCTACGAAAGTTTGAGAAACCTAGCTAAGAAAATGTTATTAATAAAATCAGAGGTATTTTAAAATGGAATGTTCATATTTCTGAAAACTAAAACCCAATGTTACAAAAATATGAAAGAATGTACCCAATTGTTAAAAGAAATAAATTTTTTTTTAATAAAATCAGATGTATTTTAAACTTGGATGTTCTTATTTCTGAAAGTTAAAACCCATTTTTATAAGAAAATCAAATATTATTAATAAAACCAGGCATACACCTACGAATGGTTAAGAAACCTAGCTAAGAAAATGTTATTAATAACAACAGATGTATTTTAAACTGGGATGTTAATATTTCTGAAAACTAAAACACAACTTTATTAAACAAATATGCATAAATGTACGCAATTATTAAAAGAAATCAAACATTACTAACAAAATTAGATGTATTTTAAACGTGGATGTTCTTATTTCTGAAAATTAAAACCCAACGTGATTAGAAAATAAAATTTTATTAATAAAACCAGTCATACACCTACGAAAGGCTGGGAAATCTAGCTCAGTAAAGTCCAAAATGGCAAACTAGACATCCCAAATCATGAGCTTCCTGCAACATCCATCTAAGAAAGGTTAAGAAACCTAGCTAAGAAAATTTTATTAATAAAATCGGATGTATTTTAAACTGGGATGTTCATATTTCTGAAAAGTAAAACCCAACTTTATCAAAGAAATATGCAAAAATGTACCCAATTATTAAAGGTAATCAAATATTATTAATAAAATCAGATAAATTTTAAACATGGATTTTCTTAATTCTGAAAATTAAAACCCATTTTTATTAGAAAATCAAATATTATTAATAAAACCAGACATACCCCTACGAAAGGTTAGGAAGTCTAGCTCAGAAAAGTCCAAAATAGCAAACTATATACCCAAATTAATGAGTTTCATGCAACACACATCTATGAAAAGTTAAGAAACCTAGCTAAGAAAATGTTGTTAATAAAATCAGATGTATTTTAAACTGGGATGTTCTTATTTCTGAAAATTAAAACTCAACTTTTTTAGAAAATCAAATATTATTAATAAACCCGGACATACACCTACGAAAGGTTAAGAAACCTAGCTATGAAAATGTTATTAATAAAATCAGACATATACCTACGAAAGGTTAAGAAACCTAGCTAAGAAAATGATATTAATAAAATCAAAGTATTTTAAACTGGGATGTTCATATTTCTGAAGACTAAAACCCAACTTTATCTTAAAAAAATATGTAAAAATGTACCCAATTATTAAAAGAAATCAAATATTATTAATAAAATCAGATGTATTTTAAACATGGATGTTCTTATTTCTGAAAATTAAAACCCAAATTTATTAGAAAATCAAATATTATTAATAAAACCAGACATACACCTATTAAAGTTGATGAAATCTAGCTAAGAAAATTCCAAAATAGCAAACTAGACATCCAAAGTCATGAGTTTCATACAACACACATCTATGAAAAGTTAAGAAACCTAGCTAAGAAAATGTTGTTAATAAAATCAGATGTATTTTAATCTGGGATGTTCATATTTCTTAAAACTAAAATCCAACTTTATATAAAAAAAAATGCAAAAATGCACCCAATTATTAAAAGAAATCAAATATTATTAATAAAATCAGATGCATTTTAAACATGGATGTTCTTATTTCTGAAAATTAAAACAATGGCTCTAATAAAATTTAGTTCATCTGTGATGTAAGAATCAGAGCAAATGTCTAAAATTCATCTATTATTAAAATAATTTGAATATTGTTCTCGTATGCAATAGTCAATCGGGTGGATATGGACTGCCATTTACTAACATTTTTCCAGGGGCCAAACATTGGGTACATTTTTGCATTTTTTTTAATAAAGTGTGGTTTTACTTTTCAGAAATATGCACATTCCGGTTTAAAATACATCTGATTTTATTAAAAACAATTGACTTTTTTAATAAAGTTGGATTTTAATTTTCAGAAACATGAACAACACAGTTTAAAAAAAACATCTGATTCTATTATTAAAATGACATGAATATTGTTCTCGTATGCAATAGTCAATCGGGTGGATATGGATTACCCTTTACTAACATTTTTCCAAGGACCAAACATTGGGTACATTTTTGCATTTTTTTTAATAAAGTGTGGTTTTACTTTTCAGAAATACGCAGATCCAAGTTTAAAATACATCTAATTTTATTAATAACAATTGATTTTTTTCATAAAGTTGGATTTAAATTGTCAGAAACATGAACATCAGAGTTTTAAAAACATCTGATATTATTAATATCATTGATTTTTTTTTAATAAAGTTGGGTTTTTTCATTGAAATGCACCTTTTCAATATAATTTTCATGTCTAAAATTCATCTATTATTAAAACGATTTGAATATTGTTCTCGTATGTAATAGTCAATCTGGTGAATATGGTTTACCCTTTACTAACATTTTTCCAAGGGGGACCACCATTGTTTATGGACATTAAATTATTAAGAAGGCTATTTTTTCTTTCAAGTACACCTTTACATTATAATTTTTATGTCTAAAATTCATCCGAAAGTTGGGTTTGATCCAAGCCCTCATTGGGCACATTTTTGCATATTTTTTTTAATAAAGTGTGGTTTTAGTTTTCAGAATCGTCAAAACCAGATTGTGCCCCTGAAACTTAAAAATAAAATATGAGGATTATGTTAGTGAAGTTAATCGAATCTAAGCTGGGTACATTTTTGCATATTTTTTTAATAAAGCTGGATTTTAGTTTTCAGAAATATGAACATCGCAGTTTAAAAAACATCTGATTGGACACTGACCATCTCATGGTTCAAATGTTGAACTTCCAGAAAAAAGCAATAGCTTCTTAAATTGAGATATCTGACTCTCATATACAGTCTATAGTCTAGGTTTAAAGACGATGGTCAGCAAAAATACCTTTTATCAAGAAAATATTAGAAAATTTATATATTATAGCATGAATGACATGCAAAAACATGAAACACTACTACCACTACTACTAGCAACCTACTGCAACATAAGGACACCTGAAACCAATACAGCTACTTTTATGAATGAATGCTTATATCGACACCTCTCTTAGAGGTACTTATAGTCATCCATATACCAAAGCCAAAGGGCTCCAATGTCATAACCTCAACTTTTCTTCCCCTCCAGTGGGGATATCTAGATACATAATCATCCTAAGTTGAATAAAGAGTGTCTGAATTGGATGTTCAAAGCATCTGCTTGTCTAAGTCCTGAAAGGTGAGGTCACAAATGACGTTCTGATAACTTTTTGTTAACACATTCATAACTCGTAATGGAGCCTCTGTATTGAAATTGAGGGGTGTAAAAAAAGTTGGAAAGGGTGGGGGCCCCTAGCAGGTTGGGGAGAGATGACCCTTGGAGGTTGAGGTCCTTGGTGGTTGCAGTATTGATTGTCCATACTCATAATCGTCTCACTAGTTGATTTTCTTACACATTTTTAACTCTTAATGTAGCCTCTATATTGAAAATTGGGGGTATCCTCAAAAAAAGTTGGAAGGGTGTGGGCCCCTAGGAGGTTGGGGAGAGGTGACCCTTGGAGGTTGAGGTCATTGATGCTTCCAGTCCTTGATAGTTCAATTCCATAATCGTGTCACTAATCCAATATTGTGTACTTGTCTATTAGAGCGACCAGAGTCGAGAAGTAAACCAGGTCATCTTGATAAGTCTATTACTTTCAACCTTTTTTAGCCTTAAGCCACAAATTTTTATCTCTTTTATTAAATATTTTATATTGACAACACTGCTCGGTGGTACTTGTGTATTATACAGAACACACTCGAGTACCACCAAAATAAAAAAAATAATATTTATCTCTTAATAGAGTCAGCATTCCCTGAGATGCCTTACCTTTTTCGTTTCTACATTCAAATACCCGAAAATGTCAATTAATCTCTAACGTTTTCTATGTTCTGGCAACTGTGCACAGATTTATTTTAAATTTCTATGAAGCCTTCCAGATTTATAAATATGTCTCATGGTGAAATTATAACAACATACATTACGTAAGATTTCAGAAATGAAATCTGGTCTGATGTCACTTCCCGTTAGTATTTCTAGCTCTCTGATTTGGAGGTCAATGATCTTGTCCCGGGTGCATTCACAGAGCGTGTTGCGTCACTCCCGTTAGCATTCAATGCCCATAAATGGACTCCCTTTAGAAATTAGAGAAGCTTCCCTACTTTCGAACCCCCTAATATACGTAATAAAAATATACGAATGCCTTGCCTCGACCCGCTCTTTACGCCTCGCTCTTTACGCTAAATTTTGACTCCTTCTCACAACTTTATTTTTTTAAATAATAAAAAACTTTAGGGTGAGGGTTAAGGAGGGGACAACCCATTTGATATACGTAATATATTCTGTTCGTTTTAAGTTTTAACGTCGCTCCTTACTTTCAGTAAAAAAAAACTTTTTTTATTTAATGAGTATACAGGAGGAAATGTTTCCATCATGGGGGAAGAATGACAGGAGAGCTTGCTTCGCCTGCTGTAATTTAAAATGTTTCATCTGGTATCATAAGCAGCGCAATCGTGCTGCCTAAGTAAAGAACGATGTTGGCACAATGTATTATTTATTTTTTTGTTTTCCATACCAGGGAACTTCGTATCGAAGAAGTTGTCGTAGAAACTTCGAAAAGGGCTCATTCAATTGGAAATTGTAGAGGTTTGTGCCCTTTTTAATAGTCAAAAGTGATTAGAAGGCGACTAACACCCCTTCCAAGCTCACCATTTCCCAAAGCACATTAAATCAAAATTTTGAGACAGCCATTTGTTCAGCGTAGTTGATTTCCTCATAGAAATTATGTTTTTGAGGAGGACACTCCCCCAAAGCCCTCGGGGCGAGGGTTGTAAGTCATGCCCTGGGGCATATAAGGTATTTTATAGAAGACGTTGTCGTAGAAACTTCAAAAAAGGCTCATTCGATTGGAAATTCAAAGGGTTAGTGCCCTTTTTAATAGTCGAAATTTATTGGAGGGCAACTAACACTCTTCTCACGCCCACATTTTCCCCAAACACATCTAATCAACATTTTGAGATAGCCATTTTATTCAACGTAGTTTTAAGTTTTGGAAATTAGGTCTTTGAGGATGACCCCCCCCCACAGCCTTTTTGACAAGGGCTTTAAGTTATGCCCTCGGGGCATATAAGGTTTTTATAGAACGCGCTGTTGTAGAAACTTCAAAAAGGGCTCATTCGATTGGAAATTGGAATGGCTAGTGCCCTTTTTAATATTCGAAAGTGATTGGAAGGCAATTAACACCCCTTCAACGCCCAGCGTTTCCCCAAACACATCCAATAAAAATTTTGAGATAGACATTTTGTTCCACGCAGTTCTAAGTTCAGGAATTTATACCTTTGAGCTGGACATTCCTCCCACAGTCTTCAGGGCAGGGGTTATAAGTTATGCCCTTGGGGCATATAAGGTTTTTATTGAAATCTTTGTCGTAGAAACTTGAAAAGGGGCTCATTCGATTGGAAATTCAAGGGGCTGGTGCCCTTTTAACAGTCGAAAGTGATTTGAGGGTAACTAACCCCCCTCTCACGCCCACCTTTTCCCCAAATACATCCAATCAGAATTTTTTGATAGTCATTTTATTCAACGTAGTTCAAAGTTTTGGAAATTAGGTCTTTAAGGATGACAACCCCCTCCCCCCCCTACCCCACCCCCCCATTTTTTCAGCGTAGTTGATTTCCTCATAGAAATTATGTTTTTGAGGAGGACACTCCCCCAAACTCCTTAGGGCAAGGGTTGTAAGTTATGCCCCGGGGGCATATAATGTATTGAAAACGTTGTCGTAAAAACTTCAAAAGGGCTCATTCAATTGGAAATTGAAAGGGCTAGTGCCTTTTTTAATAGTTGAAAGTGATTGGAGAGCAACTAACACCCTTCTCACGCCAACCACTTTCCCAAGCACATCCAATCAAAATTTTGAGATATACATTTTGTTCAACGTAGTTAAAAGTTCGTAAAACTAGGTGTCTTAGGATGATAACCCCCTCAAAGCCCTCAATGCAAGGGTTGTAAGGTATGCCCCCGGGGCATATAAATTTTATACAGAAAGTTGCTGTAGAAATTTTAAAAAGGGCTCATTTGATTAGAAATTGAAATTGCCCTTTTTAATAGTCGAAAGTGAGTGGAAGGTAATTAACCCCCCTCTTACGCCTACCTTTTCCCCAAAAACATTCAATCGAAGTTTAGAGTTAGCCATTTTGTTCAACGTAGTTGAAAGTTCTGGAAATTATGCATTTAGGGATGACAACCCCCCCCCCAGAACCCCAAGGGCAAAGGTTGTAAGTTATGCGCTGGGGGCATATAAGGTTTTAATGGATAGAGTTGTCGTGAAACTTCAAAAGGGCCTCATTCAATTGGAAATTGAGAGGGCTAGTGCCCTTTTTAATCGTCAAAAGTGATTGGAGTGTAATACCCCCCCCCCTCTCACGCCCACCATTCCTCCATACACATTCCATCAAAATTTTCAGATAGCCATTTTGTTTAACGTAGTAGAAATTTCTGGAAATTAGGTCTTTGAGAATGACACCCCCCCAGCCCTTAGGGCAAGGGTTGTAAGTCAAGCCCTGGGGGCATATAAGATTTTTATTGAAAGTTTTGTCGTAGAAACTTTGAAAGAGCTAATTTGATTGGAAATTGAAAGGACTAGTGCCATTTTTAAATGTTGAAAGTGATTGGAGAGCGACTACCGCCCCTCTCACGCCCACCAAATAAAATTCAGAGAGGAAAGAAAATAACAAAACGAAAGTAAAATCAAAAAAGGTGAAAAAACGAGGATTTTATCCGCCTTGTGGCGAACCATGAAAAAGAAGAAATAAGCAAATATTTCGACAAGGAACTCCGCCGAATCGTTCTCAGTGCTAAACAAAAAAGAAACAAAAGAAAAAGAAACCAACGAAAATCGAACCTTTCGAAGTTTACTTGACAACGAAAGAACAAAAACTAAATAAGGATCAGTGAGAAATCTACCAAGATGATTGAGCAACAATCTTTTGTTTTGCTATAGCTTTAGCTGGTCGGCAAATTCGTTCATCATTTGATGTGCAAATAGGTTCTCTCAAGTTATACCGGGCGAAAATATTGATTGAGTCCTTCAAAATTAAACTGTCATAAATTGGGCTTAATGAAATATCTCCAGTATCTCTATTTATTGCTAAATTTTGGTTTATGTATTTTTTATCTCAATTACCTCTTTAAAAGTTTGTGGCAGGCCTTTTTAAAAGTTTACAGTAGATATTAAGGTTGCCTCGTCAAAAAAAGCAAGATGGGTTGGATTTTCAAAAATATGCAGGGCCAATGCCGAATAAAAGTTGTCATTGCTGTTTTTCAATCTCAGGGACTTGTCTATTGAAATTTTGTGTTTATGCAAACAATCACCTAGTTGTTGATGGGTCCTACCAATGTAAAATTACCTACACGAACACGGGATTCTCTAGACATCACTACCCAGTACAGGGTCAGTTTTACCCTTTCCTGAGTTGAAAAAATGTTCAAGTTTTTGTTCAGTTTTCAAAGAAACAGAGAGATTATGTTGTTTTTTTTTTTAAATCTTCTAAGTTTATCGCCAAGTTTCGGGATGTATGGTAAAGTGATGAAAGTTTTTTTCTCAGTTACCGGGGTAACTGAATCAAGGAGGACGGGCTCCCTATTTTCTTGTTATATCTTTTTTAATCGTTTATCTATAATATTTTTAATAATTTTTATTGGATAGCCATTGCAGAATATAATACCCTTGACATAGTTTAATTCAGAACTTACATGATTACGAGAACAGATTTTTAAAACTGTCTTAGACTGTACTGTGGAATGTAGAATGTAGTGTGGTCTTAGAATGCACTCACGCCCACCATTTCCCAAACACATCCAATCAACATTTTGAGATAGCCATTTTGTTTAACGTAGTTTAACGTAGTTCTGGAAATTAGGTCTTAGAGGATGACAACCACCCTAACAGCCCTTAGGGTAAGGGTTGTAATTTATGCCCTGGGGGCATATCAGGTGAGTAGTGATAGGTTAATCTAAGAGAGTGGGGTAATAGAACGTTACTGTGTCAATTAAAGAGAGCGGGGTAATAGGACATTACTGTGTCAATTAAAGAGAGCGGGGTAATAGGACATTACTGTGTCAATTAAAGAGAGCGGGGTAATAGGACATTACTGTGTCAATTAAAGGAAGAGGGGTGGTAGCAAATTACTGTGTCAATTAAAGGTGCGGGGGTGGTAGCAAATTACTGTGTCAATTAAAGGAAGAGGGTTGGTAGCAAATTACTGTGTCAATCTGTTCAACGAGACAGGTTGGAAATTACTCTATCAATTAAAGGTAGCGGCCAGGTGGGACATTACTGTGCCAATCTAAGGTATTAGACAGATAGGAATCACCACGTCTAAAAAGTCATATCTTTGGTTGGTTTTTCATTTCGTAATTAGAATCAGCATACCATGAAAATTCGTGTTGTTCACGAAACAATGATTTTGGTATTAAATTCCATGTTTCTGATAGATTCATGGCTGTTCACATGTCATGCATACATCGATGGTTGTTTTAATGGTATGGTTGAATGAAGTTAATGGCTATGGAATTCTGTCTGTTAAGCAATATTTCAGGCTTGGTTGTTTTATGTTTAGCCTTGAACACGGGTATAAAAACACTGATGACGAGCTGATTAACGATGACAAGATGACATTGTGACTTGACGTAGCTTCACTTCTCGGATATGTTCTGTATAATACACAAGTACCATTTGAACAGTGTTGTCAATATAAAATATGCTCTAACATTGTAGTATACTAAATAGTTGATAATAATAGATTTGTAGATGCCAAGAAAAGAATTTTAATAAAGAAATTCAGAACGATCTTTAGAAATCCTTAGAAATAAAGTAGTGAGGTGATTATGAGTATGAACCATCAAGTACCATAACCACCATTAACCACCAAGGACCTCAACCTCAGAAGCCTCCCCATACCCCAAACCTCCAAAGGGCCCCTCCCCCCCCCAAAAAAAAAAATTTTTCACCCCCCCCCCCCCCAACTTTTTTTACATGATATATTTTTTCAACTTTTTTTACATATCTTAGAATGACATTTAATATACTTACAACAAAAAATCACATTTAATTGTTTCCAAATTCAAAATGAGAATTATATAGAAATGTTAGTCGTGAGTTTTACTATTAGAAAAATATTGTTTGTAGTAGCACCTTTTTTTTAGCTAAATTTTTTTGGGACTTTGAAATTATTCAACTTTATTTTTTTTATATTTTTTTTTGTTTTTTTTTACATTTCTTAAAATGACATAAAATATGCTTACAGCTCTAACAATTGTACTCTATAATTGCTCAGAGACATGATGCGGCTTTGCCACTGATACTCTATAGCCGGTTATCGACACTACCAAGTTTATTGTATATATTAAATCATTATTTTTTACGCAGTGGAACGATAAACACATAACTAATATCTATAAAAAAGTGAGGATGAAGCATTTTAAGAAAGTGTGCTCTTAAAATTGAATGCTGACAAGGAAAAGTATTTAAACTATGAAATAAGTACAAGTGGTAACACTATCGGAAACGTATGCGTGCATAGTTATGACAGTAAGGAATTAAATTTCTTTGGAGTACCAAAAAAAATTCAACTCTTATGATGGTGGATATGCGAGATTGAGATCTCCGGAGATGATTGCACTCAAAGAGAATGCCAACATAAAAATAATAGTTGATGAAGAGGGGCATCTTCTTGCTAGTGTTTGTGGTAACATGTTACCCAGTGTTAAACTATATCGTCAGCTTTCGGGTATTATCATTCAACGGAAGATCAAAAGAAGAAAGGCCTACTCTTCTACTAATATCATAAACCATATCTTGTCAACGGGGCGGAACTGTTACCTGTGTAAAAATAATGTGATAATAGACAGCGAAATTTCGGGAAAAAAAAAGGGCATTGCTAGAAAACATCACTGGGGAATATAAAGATGAATCGACGAAAAACAAAGTGCCAGCAAACGTTACTACCATTGATCAAACAGTCAATGAACCATATAATAGCAAAGATGAAATGCATATTGAACATGTGGATGACCCCCCATTAAAAATGTGTTCACATGATAGTGTTATTGTGGCATTGAATGCTGACAAGGAGAAGTATTCGAACTATGAAACAAGTACAAGTGGTAGCACTATCGGAAACGTATGCGTGCGTTGTCATGACAGTGAGAGTTTAGATTTCTTTGGAGTACCCAAGAATTTCAATTATTCACATTCTGCATATGTGAAAGTATCATTTCCAAAGATGATTGTACTCAAAGAGAATGCCAACATAAAAATAATCGTCGATGATAGAGGACAACTCCTTGCTAGTGTTGCTGGTAACACATTGCCTACGGATGCATCCTATCGTCAGCTTTCGGGTATTAGCATTCGACGGAAGGTCAATAGAAGAAAGGCCTACTGTTCTACTAATATCATAAGCCATATCTTGTCTACGTGCCGGAACTGTTACATGTGTAAAAATAATGTGATAATAGACAGCGAAATTGCGGGAAAAATAAAAAGGGCATTGCTAGAAAATATCACTAAGGAATATAAAGATGAATCAATGAAAAGCAAAAATGCCAGCAAACGTTACTACCATCATTGATCAAACAGTCAATGAACCAAATAATACAAAAAACGAAACGTACATTGAACCTGTCGGTGACATACCAGTAAAAATTGTGTATGACTAAAAATGGAATAATGATTATTCTACTGATTACGAACTAAGAGAAGACAATAGCTACAGTATCAAGAAATAACATGGTGAACTATTTTATGGGAAAGATTCAAAATGTCCAAAGTTGTTCATTGATATTAATAATGTATAATAATATATTTTTTGTATTGATATTCTACATGCCATTATTTCATTAAAAAATGTATTATGCATTATATTGTTATCTGTTCATTATTTTTAGAGTATGCTAGCATATCAAACGTTTAGAATGTCTATTAAAACATTGGAGATGTAAGAAAAGGAATTTGAAAACATCATATGTCGGATAGATAGGTTAACATGGAGAAAATTTAAGTATCAGAATGAATAAATTCATTATCAACACCTTTTGTCGGTTGGGTCAGGATAAATTGATAAAAATCTAAGTATCTAAGCGAATAGATTCTTTATCAACATTCATTGCCGGAAATGTCAGTTAACATTATCGAAACCTAAGTGTCAGAGTGACTAAATTCTCTATCAACATCTATTGTCAGATACGTGGGATAACATTGACAAAATCTAAGTATCAGAGTGAATAAATGTTTTCTATTAGCATCTTTATCGAGTACAACCGATAAAATTGAGAAAATCGAAGCATCAGAATAAATAAATTCTTTATCAATATCATTTCATGATTTTATGAAAAAATTGTAAGTAAGTAACAAACTCTTTTTGAATTCACCTCTGTAATACACAATACAGAAATTTCATTCAAGAAACTAAAAAAAATGGTAAGTAAGTAAGTAACAAACTCCTTCTTGAATTCGCCTCTTGTATACACAATACGGAAATTTCATTCAAGAAATAATGGAAAAATTGTAAGTAAGTAACACACACTTTCTTGAATTCACCTTATGGATACAACACAGAAATTTCATTCAAGAAATTGTGAAAAATTGTAAATAAGTAACAAACTCTTCCTTGAATTCGCCTCTTGGATACACAATACAGAAATTTCATTAAAGAAATTATGAAAACATTGTAAGTAAGTAACAAACTCTTTCTTGAATTCACCTCTTGGATGCACATTACAGAAATTTCATTCTAGAAATTATGAAAAAAATGTAAGTAACAAACACTTTCTGAAAAAATTGTAAGTAAGTAACAAGCTCTTCATTGAATTCGCCTCTTGGATACACGATACAGAAATTTCATTCAAGAAATAATGGAAAAATTGTAAATAAGTAACAAATTCTTTCTTGAATTCGCCTCATGGATACAGTAAAGAAATTTATTCAAGAAATTATGAAAAACTTGTAAGTAAGTAACAAACTTTTTCTTGAATTCATCTCTAGGATACACATTATAGACATTTCACTCAAAAACTTATAAAAAAAATTATGTGCAAGTAACAAACTCTTTCTTGAATTCACCTCTTGGATACACAATACCGACATCTCATTCAAGAAATTATGAAAAAATTTTAAGTAGGTAACAAACTCTTTCTTGAATTCACCTCTTGGATACACAATACAGAAATTTCATTAAAGAAATTATGAAAACATTGTAAGTAAGTAACAAACTCTTTCTTGAATTCACCTCTTGGATAAACAATACACAAATTTCATTCATGAAATTATAAAAAATTGTAAGTAAGTAACAAACTCTTTTTTGAATATGGATACACAATACAGAAATCTCATTCAAGAAATTATGAAAAAATTGTAAGTAGGTAACAAACTTCTTCTTGAATTCACCTCTTTGATACATGATAAAGATATCTCATTCAAGAAATTATGAAAATATTGTAAGCATTGAACACAATACAGAAATTTCATTCATGAAATTATGAAAAATTTTAAGTAAGTAACAAACTCTTTCTTGAATTCACCTCTTGGATACACGATACAGAAATTTCATTCATGAAATTATAAAAAAAAATTTAAGTAAGTAACAAATTCTTTCTTGAATTCGCCTCATGGATAAACAATACAGAAATTTCATTCAAGAAATTATGAAGACACTGTAAGTAAGTAAGTAACAAACTCTTTCTTGAATTCCCCTCTTGGACCCACAATACAGAAATTAAATTCAAGAATTTATGAAAACATTTTAAGCAGGTAACAAACTCTTTCTTGAATGCTCCTCTTGAATACACAATACAGAAATTTCATTCATCAAATTATGAAAAAATTGTAAGTAAGTAACAAACTCTTTCTTGAATTCACCTCTTGGATACACAATACAGAAATTTCATTCATGAAATTATAAAAAAAATTTAAGTAAGTAAAAAACTCTTTCTTGAATTCACCTCTTGGATACACATTATAGACATTTCATTCAAGAAATTTTGAAAAGGTTGTAAGTAAGTAACAAACTCTTTCTTGCATTCACCTCTAGGATACAAATTATAAACATTTCATTCAAGAACTTATAAAAAATTATAAGTAAGTAACAAACTCTTTCTTGAATTCACCTCTTGGATACACAATACCGAAATCTCATTCAAGAAATTAAGAAAAAAATTTAAGTAGGTAACAAACTCTTTCTTGAATTCACCTCTTGGATACACAATACAGAAATTTCATTCAAGAAATTATGAAAAAATTGTAAGTAAGTAACACACTCTTTCTTGAATTCACCTCTTGGATAAACAATACAGAAATTTCATTCATGAAACTATGAAAAAATTGTAAGTAAGTAACAAACTCTTTTTGAATTCTCCTCTTGAATACGAAATACAGAAATTTAAATCAAGAAAATATGAAAAAAATGTAAGTAAGTAGCAAACTCTTTCTTGAATTCCCCTCTTGGATATACGGAAATTTCATTCAAGAAATTATGCAAACATTATAAGTAAGTAGCAAACTCTTTCTTGAATTCGTCTCATGGATACACAATACAGAAATTTCAATCATGAAATTATGAAAAAAATTGTCAAGATCAAGAAGGAGTTTGTTACTTACTTACTTACAATTTTTTTAGTTTCATGAATGAAATTTCTGTATTGTTTATTCAAGAGGTGAATTCAAAAAGAGTTTGTTACTTACTTACAATTATTTCATAATTTCATTAAATGATATTGATCAAGAATTTATTTATTCTGATGCTTAGATATTCTCAATTTTATCCGTTGTACTCGATAAAGATGCTTTTTTTATAATTTCATGAATGAAATTTCTGTATTGTGTATGCAAGAGGTGAATTCAAGAAGGAGTTTGTTACTTACTTACAATTTTTTCATAATTTCTTGAATGAAATTTCTGTAATGTGTATCCAAGAGGATAATTCAATAAGGAGTTTGTTACATACTTACAATGTTTTCATAATTTTTTAATGTAATTTCTTTATTGTGTATCCAAGAGGCGAATTCAAGGATAAGTTTATTACTTACTTACAATTTTTTCATAATTTCTTGAATGAAATTTCTGTATTGTATCCATGAGGCGAATTCAAGAAAGAATTTGTTACTTATTTACAATTTTTCCATTATTTCTTGAATGAAATTTCCGTATTGTGTATCCAAGAGGCGAATTCAAGGAAGAGCTTGTTACTTACTTACAATTTTTTCAGAAAGAGTTTGATACTTACTTACAATTTTTTCATAATTTCTTGAATGAAATTTCTATAATGTGTATCCAAGAGGTGAATTCAAGAAGGAGTTTGTTACTTACTTACAATGTTTTCATAATTTCTTTAGCGTAATTTCTTTATTGTGTATCCAAGAGGCGAATTCAAGGAAGAGTTTGTTACTTACTTACAATTTTTCCATTATTTCTTGAATGAAATTTCCGTATTGTGTATCCAAGAGGCGAATTCAAGAAGGAGTTTGTTACTTACTTACTTACAATTTTTTTTAGTTTCTTGAATGAAATTTCTGTATTGTGTATTCAAGAGGTGAATTCAAAAAGAGTTTGTTACTTACTTACAATTTTTTCATAATTTTATGAAATGATATTGATAAAGAATTTATTTATTCTGATGCTTAGATTTTCATAATTTTATCCGTTGTACTCGATAAAGATGCTGATAGAAAACATTTATTCACTCTGATACTTTGATTTTGTCAATGTTATCCCATGTATCTGACAATTGATGTTGATAGAGAATTTAGTCACTCTGACACTTAGGTTTTGATAATGTTAACTGACATTTTCGGCAATGAATGTTGATAAAGAATCTATTCGCTCTGATACTTAGATTTTTATCAATTTTATCCTGACCCAACCGACAAAAGGTTTTGATAATGAATTTATTCATTCTGATACTTAAATTTTCTCCATGTTAACCTATCTATCCGACAAATGATGTATGCAAATTCCTTTTCTTACATCTCCAATGTTTTAATAGACATTCTAAACGTTTGATGTGCTAGCATACTCTAAAAATAATGAACAGATAACAATGTACTCCAAAGAAATATAAACTCTCACTGCCATGACAACGCACGCATACGTTTCCGATAGTGCTACCACTTGTACTTGTTTCATAGTTCAAATACTTCTTCTTGTCAGCATTCAATGCTACAATAACACTATAATGTGAACACATTTTTACTGGGGGGTCATCCACATGTTCAATATACATTTCATCTTTGCTATTATTTGGTTCATTGACTGTTTGATCAATTGTAGTAACGTTTGGTGGCACTTTTTTTTCGTCGATTCATCTTTATATTCCTCAGTGATATTTTCTAGCAATGCCCTTTTTATTTTTCCCGCAATTTCGCTGTCTATTATCACATTATTTTTACAAAGGTAACAGTTCCGCCTCGTTGACAAGATATGGTTTATGATATTAGTAGAAGAGTAGGCCTTTCTTCTTTTGATCTTCCGTTGAATGCTAATACCCGAAAGCTGACGATATGGTTTAACACTGGGTAACATGTTACCACAAGCACTAGCAAGAAGATGCCCCTCTTCATCAACTATTATTTTTATGCTGGCATTTTCTTTGAGTGCAATCATCTCCGGAGATCTCAATCTCAAATATCCACCATCACAAGAGTTGAATTTTTTTGGTACTCCAAAGAAATTTAATTCCTTATTGTCATGACAATGCACGCATACGTTTCCGATAGTCTTACCATTTGCACTTATTTCATGGTTTAAATACTTCTCCTTGTCAGCATTCAATGCTACAATAACACTATCATGTGAACACACTTTCTTAAAATTCTTCATCTTCACTTTTTTATAGATATTAGTTATGTGTTTATCGTTCTACTGCGTAAGAAACACTGATTTAATACATGCAATAAACTAGGTAGTGTTGATAACCGGCTATAGAGTATCAGTGAGAAAGCCGCATCGTGTCTTTGAGCAAGCATAGAGTACAATTGTTACAGCCGTAAGAACATTTTATGTCATTTTAAGATACGTAAAAAAACAAAAAAAAATAAATAAAAAATAGCTGAATAATTTCGAAGTCCAAAAAAAAAAATTTGGTTAGAAAAAAGTGCTACTACAAACAATATTCTTTTAATAGTAAAAATCACGACTAACATTTGTATATCATTCTATTTTTGAATTTGGAAAATATTAAATGTGATTTTTTTATGTTGTAAGTATGTTACATGTCATTCTAAGAGATATAAAAAAAGTTGAAAAAATATATATGTTAAAAAAAAATTGGGGGTTGGGAGGGATGCAAAAAGTTGGGTGGAGGGGCCCCTTGGAGGTTATGGGTATGGGGAGGCTTCTGAGGTTGAGGTCCTTGGTGGTTAATGGTGGTTACGGTACTTGATGGTTCATACTCATAATCACCTCACTACTTGATTTCTAAGGATTTCTTAAGATTGTTCTGAATTTCTTTATTAAAATACTTTTCTTGGCATCTGCAACTCTATTATTATCAACTTTTTAGTATACTACAATGTTAGAGCATATTTAATATTGACTACGCTGTTCAAATGGTACTTGTGTATTATACAGAACATATCCGAGAAGTGAAGCTAGGTCAAGTCACAATGTCATCTTGTCATCGTTAATCAGCTCGTCATCAGGGTTTTTATACCCGTGTTCAAGGCTAAAAATAAAACAACCACGCCTAAAATATTGCTTAACAGACAGGATTTCATAGCCATTAACTTCATTCAACCATACCATTAAAACAACCATCTATGTATGCATGATATTTGAACAGCCATGACTCTATCAGAAACATGGAATTTAATACTAAAATCATTGTTTCGTGAACAACACGAATTTTCATGGTTTGCTGATTCTAATTACGAAATAAAAAACCAACCAAAGATATGACTTTTTAGACTTGGTGATTCCTATCTGTCTGATACCTTAGATTGGCACATTAATCTCCCACCTGGCCGCTACCTTTAATTTTTAGAATAATTTCCTACCGGTCTCGTTGAACAGATTGACACAGTAATTTGCTACCAACCCTCTTCCTTTAATTGACACAGTAATTTGCTACCACCCCCGTACCTTTAATTGACACAGTAATTTGCTACCACCCCCGTACCTTTAATTGACACAGTAATTTGCTACCACCCCTCTTCCTTTAATTGACACAGTAATGTCCTATTACCCCGCTCTATTTAATTGACACAGTAATGGCCTATTGCCCCGCTCTCTTTAATTGACACAGTAATGTCCTATTATTCCGCTCTCTTTAATTAACCGACTAATGTCCTATTACCCCGCTCTCTTTAATTGACACAGTAATGTCCTATTACCCCGCTCTCTTAGATTGACCTATCACTACTCAGGTGTTTATATAAAGCATTGTCGTTTCAAAAGGGCTCATTCGATTGGAAGTCGAAAGGCCTAGTGCCCTTTTTAATAGTCGAAAATGATCGGAAGGCTTGACATTTTTATAGTAAAGATCGATGTGGGTATAATGTATTATTTTTTTTTGTTGTTGTTGTTGTTTAGACCAGGGCACTTCGTATCGAAGGAGTTGTCGTGGGAACTTCTAAAAGGGCTCATTCCTTTGAAAATAGAAAGGGCTGATGTCCTTTTTATAGTCGAAAGTATTTGGAGGACAACTAATCCCCCTCCCACGCCCAACCTCCCACGCCCACCCTCCTATTTGCCCATGTTTCAAAACTAAATGTTGCCTTAAAATTAAATCAAAAAGCACTGTGTTAATGCTAATTCCCAATAAGGGATCTCAGCAGTATCCCAAGAACGACTGAAGGTATTATGTTCAAACTTTCGGGGCTACTTTTGCTCTTAAAATTTAACCAAATCAAAATAGCTTAAGTGTATCCAATCTATCAAAGAAAGTAAACAGATTTTTTTGCAAATGGTATCAAGTTTTCCATTTCAGGTCAACTAGAGGAGGTACGATACTAAATTAAAGACTACTATTTGTGTCCAGATTTTTCAAAGGGTGTATGTTGTTAAAAATTGCTGAAAACTTTTCTCCAGCATACAAATAGCAGGCCAAACTATAAAGTCTTAAAAAAACGAAAAGATTTAAAGTATTATTTTCTTCTACCCTGAAAAGACTATGTCAATACAAAACGAACAGAAATTAAATTAAAAAAAAAAATTCCAGAAAATAAGTTTTTCAAAGAAAAGTAAAGAACTCTATTAAATAAAAAAATGAGCAAAACTAAAATCAAATAATCTACCAAGTGTGAAACTACCACAATTCAGCATCGATAAATAAATGAAACTCAAAACGAGCAGAAATTAACATAAGTCGGGCTCAAAACCTTTATGCCTTCCCAAGGCCAGAACAAAATATTTTAATAATATTAACCTTTTCTTTGCTAAACACCAGTATATGTATTTTAAACTGACAATGCACATTCATCTGTATTTTTTTGTGTAAAGTGCAAAATTATGTTCAGGCCTTGGGAAGACATAAGGGTTAAGACATAAGGTTAAGACTGAAAACGAATTATATTACAAATGTTTTCTTTTGTACTTAATATTGAAAATAAATATTAAAATTGCAATAAAATTTTGAACTCATGAGATTTCAGCAATTAATATTATTATATATCAAATATTCAGTTTAATTTATTAGTTCTTTCCAAGATTGGTCAAGGAGGTAATGATGCTCGTCCGGAGTTAGTTCCCATGCAAATTGGCGCATGAAGAACGACCTCCACGTGCCTCTGGATACCTGGCTAGCCACCAGAGAACCAAATGCATCTAGGGACGGTTGGTTGGCAGCCCTCCTCCTGAAACTTCTATTGCTACGAATGGAACCAGAAATTCAGCCTCGGATATATCATCTCAAACCCCGTATCGACCTCGGACCGCCCAAAGAAAATCCCCTCTGAACATCGTTGACCAAGGTGGCACCAATGTGGCCACCTGGAACGTCCTGACGCTGAACCAACCCGGTTCGAAGCTTCTTTTAGCAAAAGAACTAAAAAAATATAAAGTCACAATAGCTGGAGTCACCGAAACACACCTCCCTGGACATGGTGAAGAGGACATAGGTGAAGGACGCACATTGCTGTGGTCTGGCGGTAGCCAAAGAAGAGGAGGCGTTGGCCTAGTACTGAACAGTGCTGCACGTAGGGCCCTCCTGTCATTCAAACCAGTATCGCCTAGACTCCTGACCGCAAGACTGGATGGGAAGCACGGCAAAATAACTGTCATTACGTGCTATGCCCCCACAAACGACGCTGATGAAGAAGACAAAGACGATTTCTATAGCCTGCTTAGTTCTGAACTATCTTCTGTACCTCCCCATGACTACCTCCTCCTCCTAGGAGACTTGAATGCAAGTGTTTCAAACGAATCAGGCCTGTGGGATCTCGCTGTTGGACCTGTTACAGTGGATAGCCTAAACGATAATGGAGAGAGGCTGCTGAATTGTTGTCTGGCCAATAATCTAACGATTGCGAACACATGGTTCCGGAGACCAAATATAGCCAAGTACACCTGGTATAGCAATGATGGATCAACAAAGAAGATGCTCGATTACATCATCGTACGTCGACGATGGCTGTCGTCTGTCCAGAATTGCCGCACCTACCGTGGCGCCGAGCTCGGGAACACCGACCACCGGCTGGTAGCAGCCAAAATTAAGCTCCGCCTCAAAGCTATGAAGAACAGCCAGTCTTCTCGGAAAATTGATGCCGGTTGCATCCAACAGGACCCCGCTCTGGCTGAGCGGTACCATGTGGAGATATCCAACAGATTTGAGGTCCTTGGCCAATGCGATGATAGTGAAGTTGCATGGAAGTCCTTCAAAGAGAACACTCTTGCGGCAGCAACTGATGTTGTTGGAATGAGGCAACGGAAGAAAAAGGACTGGATCAGTAATGAATCCCTTGCCGTCATAGAGCTCAGGCGAGAAGCACGTCTTGGCGGGGACATGGCTACATACAGACTGCTAAACAAAGAGCGCAATTCCATGTTGCATAAAGACCGCAAGGCTTTTATTGACAGCAAGGCATCCGAACTGCAAGAGGCCGCCAAGAAAAAGGACAGTGAAGCCACCTACAAGATTCTTCGTGAGCTGTCAGGTCAGCACACTCAAACTACGCCATACCTTCGAAGCGCTAGCGGTGAGAATATCTACGACCAATCACAATGCCTCCGCCAGTGGGAGGACCACTTTGAGAAACTGCTCAACTCAGATCCACAAGACCAGACGGAGCATGAGCTAGCAGCTGCTGCGGCTACTACCATACCTGCTCCTGATGGTCCTGAATTTACAGCGGAGGAGATAAAATCTGCCACCCGCAAGCTAAAGAATAACAAAGCGCCAGGAATATGTGGCCTAACATCGGAATTCCTTAAAAATGGGGGTCCAGCCATGATCCTCTGGCTACAAATGCTGTTTAACCTTGTGTGGCACTCTGAAAAAATCCCCTCAGACTGGAAGAAGGGCCTACTTGTGCCAATCTACAAGAGGAAGGGGAGCAAAGCAGAATGTATCAATTATCGTGGCATAACTTTACTCTCAGTTCCTGGAAAGCTCTTCGCTATGCTGCTTCTCAAACGGGCAACAAGACACCTCCATGCCCTGCGTCGCCCCCAGCAAGCTGGCTTCATGCCAGGCAGGTCCACCACCGAGCAAATCCATACGATTAGACAGCTAGTAGAGAAAACTCTTGAATATAAGAGGAAGGCGTACATTGCCTTTGTCGATTTTCGATCTGCCTTCGACACTGTCGATAGGCAGTCACTATGGCTAATCCTCCAGTCTGCTGGCGTACCCACGAAAATCGTCCGTCTCCTCAAAGAGCTGTATAATAACACTGAAAGTGCGGTGATCGTAAATGGACGGCCTTCTGGATATTTCAAAATTAAAAATGGTGTCCGGCAAGGATGTGCCGCTGCACCTGAGCTTTTTAACTGTGTAATAGACCACATCCTGAATAAAACACAGCAGGTGCAGCCGTTTGGCATAGGCTTTGCTGGAAGAGTTCTTTCAGACGTCGACTTTGCCGACGAGGTGGCGCTAATATGCGAAAACATTAGTGACCTTAAAACTACACTTGAAACACTGGCCTCTGCTGCTGAGAAACTCGGTCTGAAAATAAATTGGTCGAAGACCAAGATAATGCCCGTTGAGAAAACGCCGTCCAACCCCCTGTCATCTGTGGAAATTTGTGGCCAGACTGTAGAGGTAGTCAAGCAGTTTACCTACCTTGGTTCAATTGTCTGCTCAAACGGAAGCCTAGATGCCGAAATTTCAGCAAGAGCGGCAAAAGCAAACTCTGTCTTCGGTCGCCTTCTAAAAACAGTCTTCCATAAACCCCAGATCAGCCGTCTCACCAAAGCAGGAATATATTCTGCTTCGGTTGCCAGCGTTATGCTCTATTCTGATGAGACTTGGTCGCTGACTCAGACACTGACGCTGAAGGTAGATGCCATCCAGACGAAACACCTCCGAAAAATCGAACGCTCCAGATGGCCCGACAGGGTACGAAATTCGGAAATCCTCAGGTCCTTCAAACTCCCACCCCTGTCCGAGCAGCTTGAGTCTCGCTCACCGCGTTGGTATGGTCATCTGCTCCGTCTGCCTGCCCAAACACCCGCCCGGCTCATCTTCGATTTCGACCCAGCTGCAAACGGCTGGAGGCGTCCTAGGGGAAGACCACGCACCAGATGGGCGGACGTCATCCGTGATCAGCTCGCCTCCAGAAACATCAACCCGGCTGAAGTGACAACCCTCGCCCTGAACCGACCACTCTGCAGAAGACTGACGGCGCTGACGACTGGTTCCCTCTACGCTGGCGACGCTGCCGAGCAAGAGCTTTAAGTCTAAAAAAAAGTATCTTCTTTAACTTTAAAAACCTAAAGCCTTCTGCGTCATTGGCGCTTCACTGAAAACGAATTGCTCGTATATTACAAATTTATTCTTTTTCAGTTCTTACAGCATTGAAACTGAAAATAAAAATTACAGTGAAAAAAAATCTTGAACTGATGGATCTTTCAACGATTAATATCGTTATATATCTAATATTCAATTTGATTTTGTTTATACTTTCCAAGACTATTCAAGACTCATATAGTTTTCAGTAAGGCGCCAATGACGCAGTAGGTTTTAGGCTTCTGCAGTGAGGCGATACCCAAACTCTTGATTGTAGTTATTTTTATTCGATTCAAACTTGATTTGCATATTCAATTTATTACTTGTTGTATGTTTTTTGCTATGATTGTTTATTTAATTTCTGTTCGTTTTGAGTTTCATTTATTCTTTAATAGTAATTTCTGGTCGTTTTGAGTTTGAATTTTAACAGGTATTTGTATCTCCTGAGCTTAAGTTTAAAATGGCCTTTACTTTTCTTTGAAAAACTTATTTTTCGGAAAGTTTTTTTTTAATTAATACTACAAAAATCTTAACCCTTCCAATGTTTTTCGACTAATAAAAAGGGTACTAGGCCTTTCGATTTCTAATCGAATGAGCCCTTTTTGAGTTTCTACGACAACACTTTCTATAAACATCTTAAATGCCCCCAGGGCATAAATTACAACTCTTAACCTGAGGGCTGTGAGGGTGGTTGTCATCCTCTAAGACCTAATTACCAGAACTTTCAACTACGTTAAACGAAACGGCTATCTAAAAATTTTGATTGGATGTGTTTGGGAAAATGGTGGGCGTGAGAGGGGCGTTTGTCGCTCTCCCATTACTTTCAACTATTAAAAAAGGCACTAGCCCTTTCAATTTCCAATCAAATGAGTCCTATTGAAGTTTCTACGACGACGCTTTCAATAAAAACTTTATATGCCCCAAGGGCATAACTTACAACCTTTGCCCTGAGGGTTGGGGTTGTCATCCTCAAAGACCTAACTTCCAGAACTTTCTACTACGTTGAATAAAATGGCTATCTGAAAATTTTGATTGGATGTGTTTGGGGGAATGTTGCGCGTGAGAGGGTGGTTAGTTACCCTCCAATCACTTTCGAGTATTAAAAAGGGCACTAGCCCCCTCAACTTAGAATTGAATGAGCCCCTTTTGAAGTTTTTGCGACAACTCTATCTACAAAAACCTTATATGCCCCCAGGGTATAATTTACAACCTTTGCCCTGGGGGCTTTGGGGTTTTTTATCCTTAAACACATAATTTCCAGAACTTTCAACTACGTTGAACAAAATGGCTGTCTCTAAACTTTGATGGAATGTGTTTGGGGAAATGGTGGGCGCGAGAGGGGGTTGTCAATTACTCTCCACTCACTTTCGACTGTTAAAAAGGGCAATTTCCAAACAAATGAGCCCTTTTTGAAATTTCTACAACAACTTTCTGTATAAACCTTATAGGTCCCCAGGGCATAACTTACAACCCTTGTACTGAGGGACCTGAGGGGAGTTATCATCCTAAAAGACCTAATTTCCAGAACTTTCGACTACGTTGAACAAAATGGATATCTCAAAATTTTGATTGGATGTGTCTGGGGAAATGGTGGGCGTGAGAGGGGGGTTAGTTGCCCTTCAATCACTTTCGACTATTAAAAGGGCACTAGCCCTTTCAATTTCCAATTGAATGAGCCTTTTTTGATGTTTTCACAACATCGATTTCTATAAAAATCTTACATGCCCCCAGGGCATAATTTACAACCCTTGCCCTGAGGGTTGTAAGGGGAGGGGTTGTCATCCTTAAAAACCTAATTTCCCAAACTTTCAACTACGTTGAATAAAATGGCTATCTAAAAATTTTGATTGGATGTGTTTGGGGAAAAGGTGGGCGTTAGATCACTTTTGACTATAAAAAGGGACCTAGCTTTTTGAATTTCCAATCGAAAGAGCTCTTTTTCAAGTTTTTGCGATAAAAATTTCTATAAAAACTTATATAACCCCAGGGCATAACTTATAACCCTTGCCCTGAAGACTGTGGATGGGAGTGTCCTGCTCAAAGGTATAATTTCCTGAACTTTAAACTGCGTGAAACAAAATGGCTATCTCAAAATTTTAATTGGATGTGTTTGGGGAAAGGTGGGCGTGAGAGGGGGGTTAGTTGCCCTCCAATCACTTTCGACTATTGAAAAGGGCACTAGCCCTTTGAATTTCCAATCGATTGAGCCCTTTTTCAAGTGTCCACGGCAAAGATTTCAATAAAGGCCTTATATACCCTCAGGGCATAACTTATAACCCTTGCCCTGAAGACTTGGAGAGGGAGGGTGTCCTTCTCAAAGGTATAATTTCCTGAACTTTAAACTCTGTGGAACAAAATATCTCGAAATTTTGATTGGATATGTTTGGGGAAATCGTTGTATTGGAAGGGGTGTTAGTTGCCTTCAAATCACTTTTGACTACTAAAAAGGAAATTAGCCATTTCAATTTCCAATTGAATGAGCCCTTTTCGAAGTTTCTACGACAACTTCTTCGATACGAAGTGCCCTGCCCTAAAGGAAAAAAAATAATTAATAATACATTGTTCCAACATTGTTCTTATATGCCCCCAGGGCATAGCTTAAATCTCTTGCCCTAAGGGTTGTGGGGCAGTGTCCTCCTCAAAAGTATATTTTCTATCTGGAAATCAACTACGCTTAACAAAATGGCTATCTCAAAATTTTGGTTGGATGTGTTTGGGGGAATGATGGGCTTGGAGGGGGGGGCTAGATACCCTCCAATCACTTTTGACTATTAAAAAGGGCGCTAGCCACTCCAATTTTGAATTGAATGAGCCCTTTTCGAAGTTTCTACGACAACTCCTTCGATACGAGGTGTCCTGGTATGGAAAACAAAAAACAAAAAACACAAAAATTAATAACACATTGTGCCAACATCGTTCTTTACTTTACTTACATCGTTCTTTATGCTTTTGGGGGAATCATGGGTGTGGATGGGAGGGGGGAGGGGGTCTAGTTGCCCTCCAATCACTTTCGACTATTAAAAAGGGCACTAGCTATTCCAATTTTGAATTGAATGAGCCCTTTTCGAAGTTTCTACGACAACTCCTTCGATACGAAGTGTCCTGGTATGAAAACAAAAAACAAAAAAATTAATAACACATTGTGCCAACATCGTTCTGTACTTTACTTACATCGTTCTCTATGTTTTTGGGGGAATGATGGGTGTGGATGGGGGGAGGGGGTCTAGTTGCTCTCCAGTCACTTTCGACTATTAAAAAGGGCACTAGCCATTCCAATTTCGAATTGAATGAGCCCTTTTCGAAGTTTCTACGACAACTCCTTCGATACGAAGTGCCCTGGTATGGAAAACAAAAAGCAAAAAACAAAAAAATTAATAATACATTGTGCCAACATCATTCTTTACTTAGGCAGCGCGATTGCGCTGCCTATGATCTCTATGATTTCACTTGCTAGGCAAGACAAAACGAGAAAACTTAAGACAAGAAAGAAGAGTAGGTAGTTTACAGCCAGTGAAAAAAAGAAGTAAATGCAAATATTTTAGGGTGTTTTCCGCGGGGGGTGGGGGTGTTTTCGGAGGTTTTTTTTCCGAGGCGATTTTTTTAGAGATGGGGGAGGGGGTTAAACGTCCAGTTTCTAAAAAAGAAGCCCAAAAAAATTTCGATTTTTCTTCTTTTTTTTCTCGCTGTGAATTACCTGGATGTCAAAAATCCATCTAATAGGATTCTGACCTGGGCTTTGCCCCTTCAACCCCCCTTTGGGTTTTTGCAAGATTCCATCCTTGGTCCTGTGCTCCTTCTTCTTTACGTTATTGTCAATTCATGAATATTTAGGAGAGGTAAGGGCAAATATATTTCTGAATAGTAAGAGGAGGGGGATAAATTTGGCTTTGTTTCAATTTTCAAAGAAAATACCAAAAAAGGCATTTTTCAACCAAAATACCGTCCAAAAGGGTATTTTCTAAATATAGAGGTAGGGGCAAAAATAGGGGAAAAGGCCTCCCTGCTCTAGGGAGGGGGAGGTAGTTTTTTCAATTTTTGAAAACTAAAATAGTAAACATCAGAAACATCCCTTAAAATCTAGAAGGAGGCCTTTGCTCCACTTTGGAACTGGCGCATCTCAGTTCTAAATACTAGTAAATCCCTATTTATTAATGGTCAAGGGGCTGGCAATTTTTCCCCACCTGGTGTATATTTCGGAACACCACGTGCACCGTAAAGTTTCAACAAGTATGGCACAGGTCGGCCATGCCTGGCACATTTCAACCACTCTTGGCATACTTTCAATACGCTTGGCACGCGCCACCTGGTGTAGGTCATTTCCGAGAGTTGGCAAACCCTCGTTAATGATCTCTATGTTAGGAGTTAGGCTCCTGCGTTTAAATCATATTCTGAACTATAAAGAAGTAACTTCGAGATTTTGGAACAGTTTTGTCAGATTTGTATGCATCCTTCTTGACAAGAATATTTAATTTAAAAATCCTATTAATCTCTTCCGAATAAAACTAAAGCACAAATGACACCCTGCCCTTTAGATGGATTTGGGAGGGGGGATCAGTATTATTCTTATTTATGGTAATTTCAGTTTGCTTTTGGTTTGAATTGATTATTCATTGTAATTTCATGTGTGTTGGGGGCTTTTTATTGATTAATAGTGATTTCTGTTCATTCTAAGTTTGATTTATTATTTGACTTTATTTCTGTCCGTCTTTGGTTAAATGTACCTATCTGCTTTTCTTTGAAAAACCTCTTTTTGTGATTTTTTTTTTATGAACTTAAGTTGTTTTTTTCATTTTCAATTTGGTTAATAATACGAATATTTGTAAAATTGTGTTGGTTTTTCTACATAAGAATTAAGATTTTAGTTTTCTAATTATATTTTATATAAAATTTTGAATCAAGTTTCGATAATATTTTTACTAGAGAATTGTGGATGGACTGGAGGGGGGTATTATTTAAATAAATGGACTGAAATATATTTCCATAGGACTGGAGCCATCCGGAACCCTATCCAGTTTCAACCTTGGATATTGACGAATTTTGATCAATTATCCAATTATAAAAATCTTACTGTATTATCTGTTGTTTTACCTGCTTGTTTTCTCAAGCCAATGTATGTTGAGCTCATTTTTTTGATAAAAACTTCTGTTCTTTAGCTTAGATAATAAAACAGTGCCATTTTTACATGTAGGTATGTTTCCACGTCGACTGATTTAATATCATCTTGGGATTATTTAAGGAATGGTCCTAAGGGATTAAGTTTCGCTTATTAATAATCAGTTAGATCGAAGTATGACTGTTCAAAACTAGAATACATTAATTTCATATTTTAAAAGTCATGTTTAATTTTAACCAAAGACAGTACTAAAAGTTTTTGAAAGTTATTAGCAAATTCATTTGCTCAAAAAAATTTTTAAATTCAAAATAGTAGCGCAAATTCTCACACATTTAGCCAATTTCGCGAAATTTAACTTATAGGTCTCTTTAGTGGCTAAAAACCGACCAGGTTGTTCAAAGCCATGGCTATATCTCTCCAGAAATAAAGAGTAATGCAATTGGCTTACAAAAATGCGTCGCAGGTGTTAAGCATTAAGTTTAATGTGCACTTTTTAGCACGGGATTTTAAGAAGGTAATCTCCCTTCTTATTTTTATCACAACTTTAAATTAATTACTTGTAATTTTTGTGTTCTTAGTATCCTTTTTTTATTTCGTGTTTATTTTGTTTTTAAGGTTTTCTGGGGGTTTTTTTCCATAGTCTTTCTTGAAATTTTCTTTCTTCAGCTTTTTTTTCAGTATACGTAAATTGTCCCAAATCATACGTCATCTTTTAGCTATTACATTTGACTGGTCCTCATTTTTAAGTCATTTTTTTATTTATAAGAAAAACTTTTTTTAAAGTCTTTTTTTAGAATGGAACACTTGAAGTTGTCTTTAATAACACTATTTAAAGGGAGGCAGTGAGGTCACAGCCTTCAGATAAAAATAATAATAATAAAAATAATAATAATAAAAAAATAAAAAAAATATAGAAAAATAAATAAATAACTGAATTAAAAATGATAATAGTATTTCCTGTAATAGTATTAGTTTTAGGCCATTGTATTAAATAAAAAAAACGAGTTTTTTTAACTGAAAGTGAGGACTTTAAGACTTTAAGAATTAAGAATCAAATTTTTATGCTGAATTCAAATATATAAGTTACATCAAGTTTAGCTTTACCCATCAAAAGTTACGCGCCTGAGAAAATTTGCCTTATTTTCGAAAAAAGGGGGAAATATCCCCCTTAAAAGTCATAGAAATTTAATGAAAATCACATTATCAGATTCAGCGTATCAGAGAACCCTACAATAGAAGTTTCAAGCTTCTATCTGCCAAAATGTGGAATTTTGTATTTTTTAACAGAAGAAAGATCACGGATGCGTGTTTATTTGTTTATTTTTTTTTCCCCAGGGGTGATCGTACCAAACCAGTAGTCCTAGAATATCGTGGGAGGGCTCATTCAAACGAAAATTGAAAGTCCTAGTGCCCTTTTAAAGGGACCAAAGAAATGGAGGGCAACTAGGCCCCCTCCCACGCCCATTTTTTCCCAAAGTCATCCGATCAAAATTTTGAGATAGCCATTTTGTTCAGCATGGTGCAAAAATACAATAACTATGTCTTTGAGGATGACTTAATCCCCCCACGGTCCCCGGGGGAAGGTCTACAAGTTATGAACTTTGCCCAATGTTTACATATAGTATTGGTTATTGGGAAGTATACAGAAGTTCGGTATTTCAGGGGGGATTTTTTTGGTAGCTGTGGGGGGGAGGAGGGGGAGGTCGGGTGTAATGTGGGAGGATATTTCCATGTAGGAAGTTTTCATGGGGGAAGGGACATTTCTATGAAGGGGGCGCCGGATTTACTAGCACTATTAAAAAAAAAGATCAGAAATTAAACAATAATAAAAAAAATTTCAACTGAAAGTAAGGAGCAACAACAAAATTTAAAACGAAAACAAATTAATACGTATATGATTGGGTTCGCCCCCTACTCATTACCTCGCTCTTTATGCTAAAGTTTTTTTTGCACTTTCATCAGAGCTATTTATTCTAATTAACGGTCTTTGTGATTAAGGGGTCATTCTTAAAGAATTGGAACACAAGTTGAATTTAGCGTAAAGAGCGAGGTATTAACCAAGGGGTGAACCCCCTAATATACGTAATGATAATATATGAATATAGAAGTTCGTTACGTAAGTTAATTTGTAAGTTACGTCAGTAGAAAGGGGAGTGCTACTCCGATCCCTCACCCCTGCTGCCATCTACAATTTAGTTTAATGCTGACCCTACTCCATATTTGGGCATGGAATCCCCAGGGAGAATGATTGCGTAATCGATTGGGAATTTGGAACACCTGTGCTGTCAGTCATTAATCAAATTGTTTCCGGGCAAAGTTTTAATGTCTGACAGATGATGTCATGATTGATTGATTGTCACGAAAGGGGAATTAATTTGTTGTTTCTAAGGGGAATTACTGATTCACGAAAGGGGAATTAATTTATTGTTTCCAAGTAGAATTGTCTCCTGGACGAAGTTTATTAATATCTTTGGAGTTCGACCAGAATTGTTTCCAGGGCAAAGTTTATAAATAACTGACAGGTGATGGCAAGGTTAATTGTAACTCCGGCGAATGTTTTGATCTTAGAGTTTAACGCGGGAAAAGGTTTCTTAGTAATTTCAAATGTGACAGCGCAGAAATGCCAAAAAACAAAGGGAACACGATGAAATTACGTTTAGAGATTATTTGGGCGAAACCGTTTTAGACATTTTAGGGAATTATTTCGGCGAAACAGTTAGAGACAATTTAAAAGTTGATTTTAGAAGATTTTTTTAGAAGAGGTTTTGAGTATGGTCGTTATTATACACAATTTCTATTTAAACAGTGTCGTGAGGTCCCATAACCCAACCCCAAAAGGCCCCGATCCCCCTACCCTGACCCAAAGGGCTCCGATCCCCCTACCCCAACCCCGAAGGAAGCCCCCGGTCCCCAAAGGGCCCCCGGGCTCCCAAAGGGCCACCCGGCCCCCCCAGACCCCCAAAGGGCCCCCGGTGCCCCAAAGGCCCCTGAGCCCTCATTTTTTAATACTTTTTTAAGGCTTTATTATATCATTTCAGAACAAGTTCCTTTCTTAATGTCCATCCTAAACCCATTTTTCAACTTGAAGTACTTGTCTCTTTCACCCACAACTATACATTACAGCTTTTTGGATACCTCAACACTAAGAAATACTTTTCAAAGACCATTTCAGAGCAAGTTACTTTCTTAATGTCCCTCCTAAACCCATTTTCCAACTTGAAGTACTTATCTTTTTCACCTACAACTATACTTTACAGCTTTTTGGTTACCTCAACACCAAGAAATACTTTTCAAAGACCATTTCAGAGCAAGTTACTTTCTTAATGTCCCTCCTAAACCCTTTTTCAACTTGAAGTACTTATCTTTTTCATCCACAACTATACTTTACAGCTTTTTGGATACCTCAACACCAAGAAATACTTTTCAATGACCATTTCAGAGCAAGTTACTTTCTTAATGTCCCTCCTAAATCCATTTTCCAACTTGAAGTACTTATCTTTTTCACCCACAACTATACTTTACAGCTTTTTGGTTACCTCAACACCAAGAAATACTTTTCAAAGACCATTTCAGAGCAAGTTACTTTCTTAATGTGCATCCTAAAACCATTTTCCATCTTGAAGTACTTATCTTTTTCACCCACAACTATACTTTACAGCTTTTTGGATACCTCAACACCAAGAAATACTTTTCAAAGACCATTTCAGAGCAAGTTACTTTCTTAATGTCACTCCTAAACCCTTTTTCAACTTGAAGTACTTATCTTTTTCATCTACAACTATACTTTACAGCTTTTTGGATACCTCAACACCAAGAAATACTTTTCAATGACCATTTCAGAGCAAGTTACTTTCTTAATGTCCCCCCTAAACCCATTTTCCAACTTGAAGTACTTATCTTTTTCACCCACAACTATACTTTACAGCTTTTTGGATACCTCAACACCAAGAAATACTTTTCAAAGACCATTTCAGAGCAAGTTACTTTCTTAATGTCCCTCCTAAACCCATTTTCCAACTTGAAGTACTTATCTTTTTCACCCACAACTATACTTTACAGCTTTTTGGTTACCTTAACACCAAGAAATACTTTTCAAAGACCATTTCAGAGCAAGTTACTTTCTTAATGTCCATCCTAAACCCATTTTCCAACTTGAAGTACTTATCTTTTTCACCCACAACTATACTTTACAGCTTTTTGGATACCTCAACATCAAGAAATACTTTTCAAAGACCATTTCAGAGCAAGTTACTTTCTTAATGTCCCTCCTAAACCCATTTTCCAACATGAAGTACTTATCTTTTTCATTCACAACTATACTTTACATCTTTTTGGATACCTCAACACCAAGAAATACTTTTCAAAGACCATTTCAGAGCAAGTTACTTTCTTAATGTCCCTTCTAAACCCATTTTCAAACTTGAAGTACATATCTTTTTCACCCACAACTATACTTTACAGCTTTTTGGATACCTCAACACCAAGAAATACTTTTCAAAGACCATTTCAGAGCAAGTTACTTTCTTAATGTCCCTCCTAAACCCATTTTCCAACTTGAAGTACTTATCTTTTTCACCCACAACTATACTTTACAGCTTTTTGGATACCTCAACACCAAGAAATATTTTTCAAAGACCATTTCAGAGCAAGTTACTTTCTTAATGTCCCTTCTAAACCAATTTTTCAACTTGAAGTACTTATCTTTTTCACCCACAACTATACTTTACAGCTTTTTGGATACCTCAACACCAAGAAATACTTTTCAAAGACCATTTCAGAGCAAGTTACTTTCTTAATGTCCCTTCTAAACCCATTTTCCAACTTGAAGAACTTATCTTTTTCACCCACAACTATACTTTACAGCTTTTCGGATACCTCAACACCAAGAAATACTTTTCAAAGACCATTTCAGAGCAAGTTACTTTCTTAATGTCCCTCCTAAACTCATTTTCCAACTTGAAGTACTTATCTTTTTCCCCCACAACTATACTTTACAGCTTTTGAATACCTCAACACCAAGAAATACTTTTCAAAGACCATTTCAGAGCAAGTTACTTTCTTAATGTCCCTCCTAAACCCGTTTTCCATTTTGAAGTACTTATCTTTTTCACCCACAACTATACTTTACAGCTTTTTGGTTACCTCAACACCAAGAAATACTTTTCAAAGACCATTTCAGAGCAAGTTACTTTCTTAATGTCCCTCCTAAACTCATTTTCCAACTTGAAGTACTTATCTTTTTCACCCACAACTATACTTTACAGCTTTTGAATACCTCAACACCAAGAAATACTTTTCAAAGACCATTTCAGAGCAAGTTACTTTCTTAATGTCCCTTTTAAACCCATTTTCCAACTTGAAGTACTTATCTTTGTCATCCACAACTATACTTTACAGCTTTTAGGATACCTCAACACCAAGAAATATTTTTCAAAGACCATTTCAGAGCAAGTTACTTTCTTAATGTCCCTTCTAAACCCATTTTCCAACTTGAAGTACTTATCTTTTTCACCCAAACTATACTTTACAGCTTTTTGGATACCTCAACACCAAGAAATACTTTTCAAAGACCATTTCAGAGCAAGTTACTTTCTTAATGTTCCCTCCTAAACCCATTTTACAAGTTGAAGTACTTATCTTTTTCACCAACAACTATACTTTACAGCTTTTTGGATATCTCAACACCTAGAAATACTTTTCAAAGACCATTTCAGAGCAAGTTACTTTATTAATTTCCCTCCTAAACCCATTTTCCAACTTTAAGTACTTATCTTTTTCACCCACAACTATACTTTACAGCTTTTTGGTTACCTCAACACCAAGAAATACTTTTCCCGGAAGAAGAAAAGGCCCAAGACATAAAAAATTTAAAGTTCACTTCTAAATTTTTCCGTAGAAGATAGGAAAAGTTATACCATGATTGTGATTATTTTCTATGAAGATAAAAAGTTTCACTTTAATTCTAAATTTTCTTAAATTCAGTTCCGACTTTTCACATAGAGATGAAAAAATTTAAAGTTCTGTTCCAAATATTTCCCCGGAAGCAGAAAAGTTCAACTTCGATTCTGAATTTTCTCAATGAAAATGAAATAAGTTATTGATCAATTGTATTTTCTCAAAATATTATAAAATTTTCCACTTCAATTCAGATTTTTCTCAAAGAGATGAAAAAATTTAAAATATTGTTCCAAATTTTTCTTAGAAGATAGAAAAGTTCAAGTTGTAATCTTAATTTTACCAAAGAACATAATTCAATTCTATTTTCTCCAGAGAAAATAAAAAGCTTCCACTTCAGTTTTAAGTTCACCAATACATAAAAAATTTAAAGTTCAGTTCTAAATTTTTACATAGAAGATAGGAAAAGTTATACTATGATTATGATTATTTTTCATGAAGATAAAAAGTTTCATTTTAATTCTAAATTTTCTTAAATTCAGTTCCGACTTTTCACATAGAGATGAAAAAATTTAAGGTTCTGTTCCAAATTTTTCTTAGAAGATAGAAAAGTTCAAGTTCTCTTCTGAATTTTACCAAAGACCACAATTCAATTCTAATTTCACCAGAGAAAATAAAAAGCTTCCACTTCAGCTTTAAGTTCACCAAGACATAAAAAATTTAAAGTTCAGTTCTAAATTTTTCCGTAGAAGATAGGAAAAGTTATACCATGATTGTGATTATTTTACTAAGAAGATAAAAAGTTTCACTTTAATTCTAAATTTTCTTAAATTCAATTCCGGCTTTTCTCAAAGAGATGAAAAAATTTAAAGTTCTGTTCCAAATATTTTCCCGGAAGAAGAAAAGTTCAACTTCGATTCTGAATTTTCTTAATGAAAATGAAATAAGTTATTGATCATTTCTATTTTTCCAAATAATATAAAAAGTTTCCACTTCAGTTCAGATTTTTCTCAAAGAGATGAAAAAATTTAAAATACTGTTCCAAATTTTTCGTAGAAGATAGAAAAGTTCAAGTTCTCTTCTGAATTTTACCAAAGAACACAATTCAATTCTAATTTCACCAGAGAAAATAAAAAGCTTCCACTTCAGTTTTAAGTTCACCAAGACATAAAAATTTAAAGTTCAGTTCTAAATTTTTCCGTAGAAGATAGGAAAAGTTATACCATGATTGTGATTATTTTCTATGAAGATAAAAAGTTTCACCTTAATTCTAAATTTTCTTAAATTCAGTTCCGACCTTTCTCAAAGAGATGAAAAAATTTAAAGTTCTGTTCCAAATATTTTCCCGGAAGAAGAAAAGTTCAACTTCGATTCTGAATTTTCTTAATGAAAATGAAATAAGTTATTGATCAATTCTATTTTCCCAAAATAATATAAAATTTTCCACTTCGGTTCAGATTTCTCTCAAAGAGATGAAAAATTTAAAATACTTCCAAATTTTTCATAGAAGATAGAAAAGTTCAAGTTCTCTTCTGAATTTTACCAACGAACACAATTCAATTCTAATTTCTCCAGAGAAAATAAAAAGCTTCCACTTCAGTTTTAAGCTCACCAAGACATAAAAAATTTAAAGTTCTATTCTAAATTTTTCCGTAGAAGATAGGAAAAGTTATACTATGATTGTGATTATTTTCCATGAAGATAAAAAGTTTCACCTTAATTCTAAATTTTCTTAAATTCAGTTCCGACCTTTCTCAAAGAGATGAAAAAATTTAAAGTTCTGTTCCAAATTTTTCATAGAAGATTGGAAAAGTTATACTTTGATCGTGAATATTCAAGTTCTCTTCTGAATTTTACCAAAGAACACAATTCAATTCTAATTTCTCCAGAGAAAATAAAAAGCTTCCACTTCAGTTTTAAGTTCACCATGACATAAAAAATTTAAAGCTGTAAAGTATAGTTGTGGGTGAAAAAGATAAATACTTCAAGTTGGAAAATGGGTTTAGGAGGGACATTAAGAAAGTAACTTGCTCTGAAATGTCTTTTGAAAAGTATTTCTTGGTGTTGAGGTATCCAAAAAGCTGTAAAGTATAGTTGTGGGTGAAAAAGATAAGTACTTCAAGTTGGAAAATGGGTTTAGGAGGGACATTAAGAAAGGAACTTGCTCTGAAATGGTGTTTGAAAAGTATTTCTTGGTGTTAAGGTATCCAAAAAGCTGTAAAGTATAGTTGTGGGTGAAAAAGATAAGTTCTTCAAGTTGTAAAATGGGTTTAGAAGGGACATTAAGAAAGTAACTTGCTCTGAAATGGTCTTTGAAAAGTATTTCTTGGTGTTGAGGTATCCAAAAAGCTGTAAAGTATAGTTGTGGGTGAAAAAGATAAGTACTTCAAGTTGAAAAATGGGTTTAGAAGGGACATTAAGAAAGTAACTTGCTCTGAAATGGTCTTTGAAAAGTATTTCTTGGTGTTGAGGTATCCAAAAAGCTGTAAAGTATAGTTGTGGGTGAAAAAGATAAGTACTTGAAGTTGGAAAATGGGTTTAGGAGGGGCATTAAGAAAGTAACTTGCTCTGAAATGGTCTTTGAAAAGTATTTCTTGGTGTTGAGGTATCCAAAAAGCTGTAAAGTATAGTTGTGGGTGAAAAAGATATGTACTTCAAGTTGGAAAATGGGTTTAGAAGGGACATTAAGAAAGTAACTTGCTCTGAAATGGTCTTTGAAAAGTATTTCTTGGTGTTGAGGTATCCAAAAAGCTGTAAAGTATAGTTGTGAATGAAAAAGATAAGTACTTCATGTTGGAAAATGGGTTTAGGAGGGACATTAAGAAAGTAACTTGCTCTGAAATGGTCTTTGAAAAGTATTTCTTGGTGTTGAGGTATCCAAAAAGCTGTAAAGTATAGTTGTGGGTGAAAAAGATAAGTACTTCAAGTTGGAAAATGGGTTTAGGATGGACATTAAGAAAGTGACTTGCTCTGAAATGATCTTTGAAAAGTATTTCTTGGTGTTGAGGTAACCAAAAAGCTTCAAAGTATAGTTGTGGGTGAAAAAGATAAGTACTTCAAGCTGGAAAATGGGTTTAGGAGGGACATTAAGAAAGTAACTTGCTCTGAAATGATCATTGAAAAGTATTTCTTGGTGTTGAGGTATCCAAAAAGCTGTAAAGTAGAGTTGTGGATGAAAAAGACAAGTACTTCAAGTTGAAAAAGGGTTTAGGAGGGACATTAAGAAAGTAACTTGCTCTGAAATGGTCTTTGAAAAGTATTTCTTGGTGTTGAGGTATCCAAAAAGCTGTAAAGTATAGTTGTGGGTGAAAAAGATAAGTACTTCAGGTTGGAAAATGGGTTTAGGATGGACATTAAGAAAGTAACTTGCTCTGAAATGGTCTTTGAAAAGTATTTCTTGGTGTTGAGGTAACCAAAAAGCTGTAAAGTATAGTTGTGGGTGAAAAAGATAAGTGCTTCAAGTTGGAAAATGGGTTTAGGAGGGACATTAAGAAAGTAACTTGCTCTGAAATGGTCTTTGAAAAGTGTTTCTTGGTGTTGAGGTATCCAAAAAGCTGTAAAATATAGTTGTGGGTGAAAAAGATAAGTAATTCAAGTTGGAAAATGGGTTTAGGAGGGACATTAAGAAAGTAACTTGCTCTGAAATGGTCTTTGAAAAGTATTTCTTGGTGTTGAGGTAACCAAAAAGCTGTAAAGTATAGTTGTAGGTGAAAAAGATAAGTACTTCAAGTTGGAAAATGGGTTTAGGAGGGACATTAAGAAGGTAACTTGCTCTGAAATGGTCTTTGAAAAGTATTTCTTGGTGTTGAGGTAACCAAAAAGCTGTAATGTATAGTTGTGGGTGAAAAAGACAAGTACTTCAAGTTGAAAAATGGGTTTAGGATGGACATTAAGAAAGGAACTTGTTCTGAAATGATATAATAAAGCCTTAAAAAAGTATTAAAAAATGAGGGCTCAGGGGCCTTTGGGGCGCCGGGGGCCCTTTGGGGGTCTGGGGGCCGGGTGGCCCTTTGGGAGCCCGGGGGCCCTTTGGGGACCGGGGGCTTCCTTCGGCGTTGGGGTAGGGGGATCGGAGCCCTTTGGATTGGGGTAGGGGGATCGGGGCCCTTTGGGGTTGGGTTATGGGACCTCACGACACTGTTTAAATAGAACTTGTGTATTATAACGACCATACTCAAAACCTCTTCTAAAAACATCTTCTAAAATCATATTTCAAAATGTATCTAACTGTTTCGCCGAAATAATTCCCTAAAATGTCTAAAACGGTTTCGCCCAAATAATCTCTAAACGTAATTTCATCGTGTTCCCTTTGTTTTTTGGCATTCCTGCGCTGTCACATTTGAAATTACTAAGAAACCTTTTCCCGCGTTAAACTCTAAGATCAAAACATTCGCCGGAGTTACAATTAACCTTGCCATCACCTGTCAGTTATTTATAAACTTTGCCCCGGAAACAATTCTGGTCGAACTCCAAAGACATTAATAAACTTTGTCCAGGAGACAATTCTCCTTGGAAACAATAAAGTAATTCCCCTTTCGTGAATCAATAATTCCCCTTAGAAACAACAAATTAATTTCCCTTTCGTGACAATCAATCAATCATGACATCATCTGTCAGACATTAAAACTTTGCCCGGAAACAATTTGATTAATGACTGACAGCACAGGTGTTCCAAATTCCCAATCGATTACGCAATCATTCTCCCTGGGGATTCCATGCCCAAATATGGTGTAGGGTCAGCATTAAACTAAATTGTAGATGGCAGCAGGGTATGAGGGATCGGAGTAGCACCCCCCTTTCTACTTGCGGCAGAATAAAATTTCGAGAAAGCCATTTAACATAAAAAATAAAATTAATATGCAAATTTTGTTTTGATTATTCATGTACGGTGAGCCAAAATAAAAGCTGCATTAGCTCAAAAACGTTCAGAAATTAAATAAAAAAACAAGTTTTTTATTGTTAAAAAAAAAATAGAGTTGTGAGAAAGAGTCAAACTTTAGCGTAAAAAGCGAGGCGTTGAGGAGGGAACAGCCCCTTTCATATACGGAATAATTTCTGTTTGTTTTAAGTTTTAATTTTGCTCCTTACTTTCAGTTAAAAAAACTTGTTTTTTTTATTTCGTTTTTGAACGTTTTTGAATTAATGCAGGTTTTGATTTTGGCTCACCGTACATGAATAATACAAACCGAATTTGCATATTAATTTTACTTTTTTTTGGTTAAATGTCTTTCTCGAAAGTTGTTTAATTTTATTTACGAACGTTTTTATTAATAATAAATATACGTAACTTACGAATTAACTTACGTAACGAACTTGCAAGGCCGTATCCAAGAGGGGGGGGGTAGGGGTTTGAAGTCCCCCCGAAATATTTGTCTGACTCGTAAAAACGTAATAAAAATGGACATAAACAAATTTTGTATGCGTTATTTGACGTTTTTTGTTTAAAACCCACAACCCCCCCCCCCTCCCGAAAAAAATCCTGGGTACGGCCTTGCGAACTTCTATATTCATATATTTTTAATACGTATATTAGGGGTTTCACCCCCTAGTCAATACCTCGCTCTTTACGCTAAAGTTCGAATTTTGTTCCAATTCTTTAAAAATGACCCTTTAATCACAAAAGCCGTTAATTAGAATAAGTAGCTCTTACGAAAATACTAAAATATCTTGGCTTAAAGAGCGAGGTATTGACTAGGGGGCGAACCCAATCATATACGTAATAATTTCTGTTCGTTTTAAGTTTTGATGTTGCTCCTTACTTTCAGTTGAAAAATTTGTTTTTTTTTTATTTAATTTCTGATCGTTTTTTTAAATAATGCTGGGAAATCCGGCGCCCCCTTCATAGCAATTTCCCTTCCCCCATGAAAACTTCTTCCATAGAAAGATCATCCCACATAACCACCGATCCCCCCCCTCGCTACCATAAGAACCCCCCTGAAAACGTCTCTTTTCTACTTCCCAATAACCAATATTATATGTAAACATTGGGTAAAGTTCATAACTTTTAGCCCTCCCCCCGGGGACTTTGGGGGATTAAGTCATCCTAAAAGACATAGTTATTATATTTTCAACCATGATGAACAAAATGGCTATCTCAAAATTTTGATCGGGTGACTTTGGGAAAAAATTAGCGTGGGAGGGGGGCCTATTTGCCCTCCATTTTTTTGGTCACTTAAAAAGGGAACCAGAACTTTTAAATTGCGTTTGAATGAGTCCTTCCACGATATTTCAGGACCACTGGGGAAAAAAAACAAACAAACAAACAAAAAACAAAAAAAAAAAAAAAAAATGGGGAAAAAAAACAAAAAAATAAAAATAAACACGCATCCGTAATCTTTCTTCTGGCAAAAAATGCAAAATTCCACATTTTTGTAGATAGGAGCTTGAAACCTCTACAATAGGGTTCTCTTAAACACTGAATCTGATGGTGTGATTTTCATTAAGGTTCTATAGCTTTTAGTGGTTGTTCCCCCCTTATTTCGAAAATCAAGCAAATTTTCTAAGGCGCGTAACTTTTGACGGGTAGGACTAAACTTTATGAAACTTATATATTTGAAACCAACAATTAAATCTGATTCTTTTGATGTATCTATTGGTATAAAAATTTTGTTTTTTAGGGTTTAGGTTACTATTGAGCCGGGTCGCTCCTTACTTACAGTTCGTTACCACGAACTGTTTGATTAAGGGCTAGGTTTTGGTGTATATATTTTTTTTTTATTTTGACTACCTCTCAAATTTTTTTTTAATTCTTTTTACTTGCTTAAAATTTCATATAAAAGATCAAACAGGATTCGTGTTCTTTGAAATGGCTCAAATTTGACACCAGGTAAGTACAAAAATAGGTTAAAAAAATTTACAGAGTTGTTGTATACACAACCAAAAACAAAAGTGATTCAGAGGATTTTGAAACGTGGTTAGCGTTCGATTCTAAAAATAGAACTTGAGGTTTGTATATCAAGTGTTGGTGTATTTTAACACCTTTCTGGACATTTTCTAAGGAAATAGCCTATGGATAACAAGACTTCCTAGGAACTAAGCTCTAAAACAAAAATAGGATGAAAAGATCTCGAAAATTGAGTATTTTATCCAAACAGAGCATAAAAGAGGTTTTAGGTTAGTCCAGATGAGCGCGCAGGAGGATCAGGGAGTGGTTCTTACATGCCCTGTCCCTTGATATACTTTTGTTTCTATATTTCCTAATTTTTATATTTCTTAATTTTTTTTGTTCGATATTACCAATTTTTTCAGGTTTTAACGTACTTTCTCAGATCGAAAATACTTCTGTGTTTACGTCCCTGTTGGAGTTTCGTTTTCTGCAAGTTAATTATGGTTCTTTACTTGTCATGGTAGAAAATAAATGTGGAAATAGATAAATTCTGCATAAGACTAAAATTAAAATTTGTGCTGAGTTTATGGCCAAGATCAAATAAATGCATGCATTTTGAAGAAAAGAGTGTGACTGGGTCCTGATATGTTTCATCTCCTGATCATAGTGGCTTCAATCCACACAAATTGGAGAAGGGGTGGCGAAAGTTTATTTATCGAAATGTAAGAGCGGGTAATTTTTTTGCATTTTTTTCTAATGAATATGCATGAAAAAATCCATGAAAATTTGTTTTAAATTTAGGGAGGGGGTAAAATCTTGTGGGGGAGAAACGATTCTCCCGCAATTGAGACCCCTGTCTTTTGAGGTGGTTGCTCTTTACCCCTTCACCCAAGTATAATCTTGGCTATGCCAGGAAGGGGGCAAGTTGGTATTCGGAGAAGAGCATCAATCTTGATATATTATTTATTAGTTTCTTGTAATAGCAGGCCTATTGGGTTTTAGACCATTGTTTTAACTTGTGATATACTGATGTAAAAATACTAGAATAAGTTTTTTTTCCAGACGGAAGACAATATTCTTAAACCGTAAAAATAGGCGACTGTTACGAATATTGTATCACAAAACGAACCCAATGGATATTTTTAACACCTCCCTGTCGTGCAGTATGCTGCTTTTCACCCAGTAAAATCCCGGTTTTGCCCAAGAAGAGTGCAAATTCGGATCCGGAGAAAAAGGAGCGTCCTTTCCCTTGATTAAAATATAGTTATTGCTGGACTAATTTCACGTAATTTTATCGTGCCTGGACTTCATTGTTTTAATTTGTGAGTTAATGACGTAACAAAACCCGGAGTGAATTTTTGCGGACGGAGGACAAGATTCTTTGTAAAAATAGGCGGAGTTTAAGACTATTACGTCACAATGCGAACGAAGGTGGTAATGTTTTAAGAGAGACCTTCAAACAATTTATTTCAGTTTCACTTGCCCAATTGGTTAGCTAACATTGAATGATGGAGTTTCTTTGAAAATTCACAAAAATTTGGATTAAGTTTCAGGAGAAAATAAAATGTTCGGTTTAAAATGGCTTTTGCCACGATTGACCGTCTATCTTTTATTCCTTGGATGCTTAAATGGAGGTAAGTATTTTTCTAAAAGCAGTCTTTTCTGTCGTCAGGGGAGGGAATATGCACCCTGTAAAATTAGGCCTATCAAATTTGCTTCTAATATAACGGCGTCCTAGCCCCCCCTCCACAGGGACGAATTTCTAGCATTTTTATTGGAGGGGCAAGAAGGGTCCATATCTGGATAGTCAAAGGGCATGGGATATATAATATTTTTTTCTCCACATTATTGGGGGGGGGCAACTGCCACCCCCAAACGACGCCCCTGGGTAAAGTTCTACCAAATCATATTATTGAGTTAGGAATAAAGTGAATGCACCATTCGATGCCTTTTTTTATGCTGATTACGAATATAATAATCATTTCTATCCGAAATGAATTTCAGCCCCCCCCCCTATATATGCCAATTCAGGGTATATATTTCTACATTAGGGGGGGGGGAATTTTGTTTCTGATGTAAATGGGAGGTAAGTTTAAACTTTACCCCCACCCCCCTAATGTAGAAATGTATACCCTGAATTGGCATATATAGGGGGGGGGGCTGAAATTCATTTCCGATAGAAATTTATTATTATATTCGTAATCAGCATAAAAAAAGGCATCGAATGGTGCATTCACATTATTCCTAACTCAATAATATGATTTGGTAGAACTTTACCCGCCCCTGCCCCTCCATCCTATAGACATGTAGTTGGATAGTTCTTCTAAAGGAAACAGGCTAATGAAACCAAAAGAGTAGGCCTAGCATCACTAGATTCCTCATTTTGTGCTCTTTCCAAGTACCATGGTTGTTTTTCTGACAATGCACCCCCCTTGATGGTCCCAGATATAAATAGGCTAACAAGATGTGAGGGTTTTAGTTCTACATAATTTTGCTCAACCGGATACTGGTCTTTTACCCTATCAGACCCTATAACCATATTAGAAACAAATTTGGACATTGTATTGCACATTATGGGTAGGGGGTGGGGTACCTTTCATGGGCGCCCATAAGGGGAGGCAGGGGGGCTTCCGCCCCCCCTCCCCTGGCTGAATGATGCTGCCTTATTTTTATATTTTTTTTTCTGAGATTTCTATTATATAGCAATAAAAGTGCCAATTAAACGAGGTTTGCCCCCCCTCCCTGGAATTCAGCTTATGGGCGCCCATGGTTCCTTTACTCCCCTAATGCCCAACCTATCGTTTCAAGTTTCTCAAACCCCGTTATATAGCGCTGAATTTTGCGCTCATATATTTGCGCTGAATATAGCGCTCAAATAGCGCTGAATTTTGCAGTTCGAAACTTTGCCGTCGACAATTATGGAAATAAATATTTCCACATTAGGGGGGGTGGGGGTAAAGTCCATCGTAAATTTGCAGTGGGCCATATAATTTAGCTAGGATGAAAGTGAAAACTCATTTGATGTTTTTTTATGCTCTTTTATAATTCATATAAAATACCTTCTGACCCCTTTAATGGCTCAAGATACAATTTGCGACAGAAGCGATTATTGAATTATGAAAGAGCATAAAAAAGGCATCAAATGATGTTTTCACTTTCATTCTAGCTAAATTATAGTGCCACCTAGAAATTTACCATTGATTCTCAATACAAACAGATAAAACCGGTCTGTTCTCGAGTTTTACAAAGTGTAAACTTGAGTGTTGGCGGTATAATACATAAGTAGGCCTTTTTAGGCCTAGGCCTAAAAGAAAACACGCAACTATTCAGAAGAAGACTTGCTAGAACAAAAAGAGTGACGCTTTTGGATGGCTAATTATATGTTCAGTTTTATGGGGTTTTTCGCGTTTTGATAATTCATCCCAGCCCTCCTCTAACCAGGGACGTAGTTTTCTATGGGTTAGGGGTAATGCCCCCAGCTGAAATTTAATGCCTTCAATTACCTTCTCAAAACTAACATAAGCCTTCATAGTTCAAGCATCCACAGAAAAACATCAGTCTTCTTTAGTATACCTTTGTCTTTATGGTCCTATATGGTTCAATTTTAACTTGATCATTTTCACTTGACTTGGGAAAATTGGCTACAACTTTGTCCCTCCCCAGGATTTTGACGAAATTACGCCCCTGTCTCCAGCGGTCTCATACAACCCCGGGCTATGTAAGAAAACTAACATAATAATAAATGAAAACTGGGTCAAGAATAGTTAAAATGGCAAAAACAAGGAAATATGATTCATTGATAGCCTACTTGATGCATATTAAATAAAAAAAAACAAGTTTTATCAACTGAAAGTAAGGAGTAACATTAAAACTCAATGTTACTTCACCCCTACTCAATACCTTGCTCTTCACGCTAAAGTTTTTGACAGTTTTAAAAAGTTGTCTATATTCTAATTAAATGGTCCTTGAGTTTCAGGAGTCGTTCTTAAAAAATTGAAACAAACAATCAAACTTTAGCACTAAGAGCAAGGTATTGAGGAGGGGAGGGGGAAACCCCCTTATATACGAAATAATTTCTGTTCGTTTTGAGTTTTAATATTGCTCCTTACTTTCACTTGAAAAAAATGTGGTACTTAGGCACTATATGGGCCTTTACAAGGAAACCAGTCACGAAAAACCCGTTTTTGACGGGTTAATTCAAGAGACGGCTATAGAGTAATGCAATCCATGAGCCCTCTACCGATGTACTTTTTTGCAGATAAGAACTTGAAACCTCTACAGTAGGGGTCTCTGATACGCTGAATTTGATGGTGCGATTTCCATTAAGGTTATTTGAATTTTAGTTTGGGTGTTTCCCAACATTTTTGAAAATCAGGCAAATTTCTTCAGGCTCGTAGCCTCTCATGGGTAACACTAAATCTTATATATTTGGAATCAGCATAATAAGCCGATTCTTTTGATATATTTGTTGATTGAAAAATCTGTTTTTTAGAGTGTCGGTTAGGCCTACTGTTGAGCCGTGTCGCTCCTTACTTACTTATCCCACGAACTGTTTAATTATAAAGTCGGAATTCCATTATTTTTTGGTTAGTTTTTTAAGTAGCCTAGAACAATATAAAGACCATAAGAGTGGGGCTGGGGATTGATTGTCAAAAGTGCAAAAAAAGTGAAAATGAGGATAAATTAGCAATTCAAAAACGCCACTCTTTTTGTTCTAGCATGTCTCCTTCTGAAGAGTCGCTATTCCAGACCTTTACCGAAAACACAGAAGCAGTGAAATTCTTACTTTATAATGTGCAGATTGTTTCTATTAATCAGATTATCATGTTTCTATCCATTATCATCCGTGTTTAAACCATTTTAAATAATATTCTTATCCAAAATGGGAATCAATCACTCAGGAGAAACTGGATTTTATTAAATCAAGAATACAGCAAACCCGTTTTAACAAAGAAGACATATTGGGGGGGGGGAGGGATACATTGTCAAGGTACTGAGTGTTATATCGATCAATGCATAAAGTAAGGGATCTAATGGTAGTCTACTGCTCTTTTTGTTTTGTAAAGTTTCCGTTAAAGAGCCGTCAAAGTGCCTAGTTGGGAAAGGGAATCTTTCATCATAATCACTCAAAATTATAATGCATTTTAAAGGCTGTTGTTCCCCTCTTTAGCCTCATGCATCCATTTTATCATGAATTTTTTAGTACTACCAGTAGTTTAGTTTTTGCCGGGATTCAAATAGGAATTTTTTCTTACTTTCCTCTTTTCATATACTTTAAAAATACTTTCTTGTTTCCCAGTTTGGCGAGTTTCCTCCCTGTCGATACCCCTGGTACCTCCCTCGCCCCAAAGCAACAAACACTTAAGTATCATCTGTGGCTCGGTCAGAGACATGTGGTTGCCCTTAAAGACTAGTGTATATGGTATATTTCTAGTAGGTCATATAATTCAGCTAAGATGAAAGTGAAAACCTCATTTGATGCCTTTTTATGCTCCTTCATAATTCAAGAATCGCTTCTGGGGCTAGTTGAATCTTAATCCCTTAAAGGGGCCCCAAAGGTATTTTATATGAATTATGAAAGCATAAAAAACATCAAATGATGTTTTCACTTTCATGGTTGCTAAATTATATAGCCCATTGCAAATTTACCATTAACTTTACCCCCCCCCCCACCCCCTAATGTGCAAATATATACCCTGAAATGGAATATACCCTGAATTGCTGACGGCAAAACTCTGAATCGTAAAATTCAGAGCTATTTTTGTCGACGGCATTCGAAAAACTTGAAAAGGTAGGAAAACGGTTTATATTTGAGTTGCCTAATAAATGTGGTTTGAATTGTTATAAATAAGTATTTTTGGAATATATTACTCTTGAACAACTTATTTATAAACTAGTGATATTTTGAGCCCTTAAAGGGGCACCTTTGGTGCCCTTTTAAGGGCTCAAGATGCAATTAGCCCCAGAAGCGATTCTTGAATTATGAAAGAGCATAAAAAAGGCATGAAATGACGTTTTCACTTTCATCATAGCTAAATTATATGACCCACTAGAAATTTACCGTGTAGGTCATGTTCTTCTCCGAGTTTCGGTGAAATTCAAGCCCTAGATTTTGATTTAGGCCTGTCGCACACTATTTACTTGGTTAATGCGATGTTTTCTAGTTTTCGTCATTGAGCGTCATTATTGCTATTGCATTATTGCACTAGTGTTTTCGTCATTATTGGTCGAAATTATGCTATAAATTATTTGGGTAAGTAATCGTGGGCAAAATGCGAATCAGAAGCCGGGGTCGCCCATTCTAGAATTGTTCAATCAAGGGGTTGCCCATCTTCCGCTCGGAGTACCGCGTTTTCCTCCACGTAAGTTAGCCTACATCTCACTACGCGCAGGCACATTTCCTCTGCACTATGCTTCCTTGCTTTATGTGTGACATAATGCCATGTGACGTGTACACGATTTCTTGATAGTAGGGAACCTCCTTGCGTCCAATGACATCTCTGTAGTTGCGTCCTAAAAGAGGGGAAAAAACAAGGATTGTTGAAAAATCAATGGCATTCGTCCACTGTTTTCCAGTAATTCTGCAACAAATTCTCCAGGGGAGACTTTGAGGATTTGAAAAAGTGGATATCTGGGCGAATTTCATAAGTCCTTTTGTATATATAGTCTTCCAGGGAAAAAAAATCTGCTCCTATGGATCCTCCTTTGGCATAAAATTTAGGACGAAAATGATTGATTAGACAAACACATGGATAGTTACAGTTAAGACTAGCTTGCTTAGAAGAAAATATACATTATTCTCCGTAAAAAACTAAACTTTTGGTTTTTATAAAACCAAAAGTTACGTCTGCTTATGTCAGGTACGTAGGCTACGCTACGTAGGAATTTCTTTCGGGCTGAAAGAGAGGGGGATTGAATTCTCAAAAAGCAGAAAAAGACAAATAACAAGAGAAATACAGGAGATTATTCGACAAATTGTAAACATATTCCGATTTCAAGGAAGGACTCGGCAGAGGCGGCCAAATCAGTAACCAGTATCGTCCTTTATATGCTATATATATATATATATATATATATATATATATATATATATATATATATATATATATATATATATATATATATTATATATATATATATATATATATATATATATATATATATATATATATATATATATATATATATATATATATATATATATATGTGTGTAGAGATTTGCCCACAAAATGGGGGGGGGGACTAGAGCTGTCCAGAGGATTTCGGTATTCAAAATTCCATAGAAAAATAAACATATTGATAATTTGGATGTACCTTTTTGACGGAAGAAATGGTAATTGTATTTTGGTAATTGTATTTGTGTTTAAATTCGTAATTGCAGATTTACTAATCTGAAACGTGTTTTTGTGTAACTGTTGCGACTTTCCGTTTTGATCGGCAAAATGTGTCACAACTGAAACTTAACACAAACACGTCAAGGACTTCTCCTAGACAGTGGTGTCAAGTGGAGGGGGCGCGGGAAGATTTGCCATGACCCCAGATTTTTTTTTCACTTCCTCACGCCGACCTGTATATTTCGAAAATACGTTTTTGGGGGTATTTTCATTGAAAACTAGATTCAGGGTGTTTTATTGAAAAGAAGACAAATTTGCCGCCCTAAATTTTTGAAAATAAGTTCCCCCAACCCTAAATTGCTGTGAACTGAAGCCACTGCTCCTAGAATATATTTTAAATGTCCCATCCCCTCGGACCGAACTCCTGGGTAATGTCTGGAGCTGCTGGATAGATACACTTTCGAATTAAATAGATGGGGGCAGTTGTGCCGTGTTTTTATATATTTTTTTTTTAATGATGTATGTTGATCTATTTAGCCAAATGGCTGCATGTTGTTCAAGCCATTTGGATCTTATGTTGAGTTTGATCTAGGGACTGTGTACTGGCCCATACTTGAGGAAAATTAAAAAGGAATTGAACAACGGAGCAAAGAATTTCAAAAGAATTTTAACGTCGGGATTTCCAATCCCGACGTTAGATTAACGTCAAAACAAAAGGATAAACACAGACAATTACATTTTTGCAATTAGCAAAAAAGGAAGATCTTTCACGACCATATTTACAGTTAGATATGGCAGAGGTGCTCTGTAAACAAGAAAAACTACATTTTTTAGCTAAGATTTTTCTAGAGTAGAAATCTTAGGTGAAAGTTTTCTCTCTCCCGATTTACGGCCTGAACCAGAGGCTTATGCCAGGTTTTTTTCAAAGAAGGGGGGGGGGGGTTTGTATACATCTTCAAGAAAACGGTAAAAATAGACATACAATATGGTAAATTAAAGTGGTGATTGAAAAATCAGTGACGTTTTGAGGAGACAGGGGCTCTTCAATAGCGTGCGTGCCTGTTGCACTGCCCCCGTCAACTGATTGATTTTGACAGGTTTTTTGAAAATAGAGCTGTAGTCTCATACTCCCTGAAAATTAGGAGCCAAAGGTAGACTACCCAAGTTCCTCCCTAAAGAAACTCGAATTATCTGGCAAAATTGTGTAGTATTATGCAGCTTTGTAACATTGTCCAAGGCCTTCGTTTAATACCCTTAATTGGTTGTTAGGTTTTGACAAAAGAAGGTGACAAAAGATTTTTGATTTTTGACAAAAGAAGGTGACAAATGACTAAAAAGGAAGATGGCGATCGGAGACATTGAGAGGGGTTGTAGACTCTCTCTTGTAGGTGTTCACACCTTTATACGTCTGATGATCGCGAAAGCAACCAAGGACGTATTATTACCTGACGCCTAATTCAAAATAGTGCAGCCATAAAAGCGAAAATATGCCGAAGGTGCGAACGTGCCTTGAAGATACGCTGATTTGAAGAGTTCAATGTGCAACCACGTCAAGAAATCGCTAAAAAGGAGCAAGTATATTACATTCGGCAACACTGAATGTAGAACCTTAAGAAGATTCAAATCTCATGCTACAGATTTTTTTCAAGATACATTCTTTTTTCTCTTTTGTAGAATCGATTATAATAGTGCTAACTATATGCACAAACCTCGCTGAGGCTTATGGCCTGCACCATCAACACCGTCGGGAAGTTTCCCAAAGGTTTGGGAGGTGCAAGTGCTGCGTGGAGTTTGGTTTTTACTAAGATTGATAATGGATATATTTCTCATTTTTCTATTTTTGATCATTTTTGTTGTCTTTTTTTCAATTAATGATTTGATTGGGTCCGTACGTTTTTGCTAGGGGCTTGACCAAATCATTGAATGTTGTCATGCCACTTTCATTAAAAAAATGTCACTCAGATATAGTCAGCCACAAATCATATTTTGTTCTCATCAACCAGCTCTGGGATTTGATTCTGAATTTTCTTGTAATAATGAATTATTCGCTGCAAGCAAAAAAAAAAACTAATATCATCGAGGTTCTCAGCGTGGGGGAATTGTGCTACATGGGGTAGAACAAGTGACAACCTGTGATTTACTACAGATGGTAGAGAGAGTACAGCCCATTTGAATATTATCAATACTAGATTAGTATCGGGAACTGAAGTCTTTTGGCGTAAAAAATAACGAAATCAAAGCCCTCAGATTGCTCTTCAACCTTCAACTGTGAATTATAAAAATCCTGGGGGTAAGCTACTTGTAAGGTTTTTATGGAAAACACTTATGTGCAGACATGAACATATACCATACCTGCAACCAGGGTGAATTCCTCTTATGTTGGTACGAGGTCTCACCTATGGAACGGGTAACTAGGACCCCCACAGGAAAAATTGAAAAATAGTGGCTGACAATCATACTTCTTTTATTTCTAATTTTGACCTTCCCTCTCCTTGGGAAGGTGAATAAAACCTCTTGTCTGTGAATAAAGCCTCTTGTCGGTGAATAGAACCTGTTGAAAAAGGTCACAATGGAAGAATTAAAAATAGTTACAGAAATGTATTTTTGTTGAATTTTAACCCCGCTCCTCTGGGGAAATCCTGATACTTTTCCCCCTCGGTAGGAGTTGTACCTTTGCTTACTTATGATATATAACGTATATTACTGTGTATAAGGGTATCACGAAAAGGTATTCTCCTGATAGGTGCTGCGCGGACTTTTTTCTTTGTCGTATTAGCTATTCTTTTTAATATGCACTTCATATTTGTTGAAAGTACGACTTCAGTTTTGCTTGTTCATTAAGATTTCTCTTCAATAAGCTTATACAGATCTTGTTTCTAGCAAAAGTAAAAATTAAACATTAAGAAAATAGTGTCTCGACAATACGACCACCATGGAATACCCGACCACCATGGAATACCCGAATTGGATGTGTACACAGGAATTGTTTTTGGTGGTGGGGGGGGGGTCAATAATAAAAAAAACTCCTTTTAATCTGTCTAGGAAGGGCTCAGATATTTTGACAATTTAAGATTTCGGGAGCCTGGGCCCTGAGGCACCCCCTGTGGAGGTCATTCTGCCCACCACCTGAAGAAAATAATATAGAAAACTAAAAATATATACTATTCACTAATTTCTGTATAAAGGTGTTCCCTGTAATTGACCCCATCCTAGCTAAAAAAGAGAGTCCCGCATGGCTGTTTAAAACAAATGTTGCATGATGAAGGTGCCCCACTTTTTATATTGTGAAAGTTATTAAAGCTTTTGGCAGCCTATTTCAGGCTTCATTTCTGCTGTAAGGAAATTAAAGAGGAAAATAATAAGGTAGACCTATGTCTTGGAAGTTTTTTTTCGTATTTGAATACTCAATCAAAGTGGTTTGGGACAGTGGTGCAATTAACGGAAATTAGAGGGGGGGGGGGCAAAATATATTTTTAAAATCTAAAGGATATACCTTTGTTTTGCTTTTTCAATATAATTGCCTATAAAGGTAATAGTTTCAGTGGAAGCACCGACAAAGGTGTCAAATTCTATGGAGGACACCCCCCCCCCCCCCCCCCCCAACAGACCCCGCTGTTTCAGCCCTCCTTGTCTTTGATGGGTGATAAGTAGATTGATTGACAATAATACTATCTATGAGATGGTGTATATTTTGATAGTAATCATATTCACAAAGTTAAGTGAAATAATTACGTGTGAGGGCCATACAGGTTTCGGGGGCTGGTGTGTCATTTTACTGAAATTGAATTCAATTGAACGTTTCACTTGACAAAACGAAGAAGTGCATTTTTAGTCCTGAATTTTTCTGATTTTTATAGAGAAGGTATTTTCAGCCCCCTTTGGCGGAATGTAAACATCAAATTTAAACCACCTCTCCCGTTAAGCAAGAGGAACAAGTTGTAGAGCATGACAATTTCATTTTGAAAATCCATTGTCACCGTTTAATATATCGATAGTCATAGAAATTATTGAAGGAAGGGGGTCTCAACTTCATATAAGCTGCGCAAATGATAGAATATACAAATTATAGAATATATCGGAGAGGGGATTGGCCGCTTAGGCTGTATCTGTGTGAAAGTTGTTCAAGCACTGTTGTAAATAATCATCGGCATCTGGACATAGCTTAAAATTAAATACAGACACGAAAGCGTTACTTTTTATTAATATAATTAAACTTACCGTATTTTTATTTTCAGAAAAAATACGTGGTCGCATGGAGAAGCAGCGCTATGATGGCTGGTATAATAATTTGGCACATCCCAACTGGGGTGCTGTGGGTAAGCTTTTTTTGGTAATTTTTGGTAATTTTTTGGTAATTTTTGGTAATTTAATCTTTTTTTTCTTTTTTTGGTAATCAAGGCACCTCTTTATAATGGGAGGCAATAAAAAATAGGTTTAAATCAGTTTTGTGTATTGCAGTTTGAAGTTGCTAATTGAAAAGGAACCGTATAGTTATTTCTCCAACTTCAATAATAGATAGAATAGGACCAATACATGTATATAGCATAACGAACTAAATGCCGTAAAAAATACATGTAATATACTATATTTTGATTTTAGACCTCTAGAATCTTTAATAGTGGCTTAAGGTCGTTCGATAAGCTAGATTAGAGAACCACTCTATCTCGTCTTTTCAAGCTTTAGTTTGTGTGGCCAAGCCGTTCTGAATTGATTGGGCGGTCTTGCCATAACTTGTATAGCTTAGATAAGAGATCCGAATAAACGACAGAAAACTAAAAGACAAGAACTACTTTCCCGGAAATCTTAGAAAAAATAACTTTTCCAGCTTTGTGCTAGAGATAGACATTAATTTAATAAAATTTACGTCATTAGAAAGCGTTTTTTTATTATTTTGTTTTTTATTTATTTATTTATTGAACGGAGCAGAATTTTCTTTGTAAAATTCAGGAAAGGGCGGTCCCTAAAATACTCTAGTATACCTGCTTGGAAAACATTAAAAATCAGCTCAAAAGAAGTCCCAGTGAATAACTGGACAGCTTTGGAAGTCCCCTTTTGTGCTAACTGCATTGGTTGAAATCTTTGCAGACACGGGATACACGTTATTTGTTTATTTATTTGAAAACCCGTCATACAAAAGAAACAAGGCGGAGGATTAAGAGAAAACAAAATAAAATAATAAAGACAGCAATTAGACACTTCGCAAAATACAAGACAAGCAAATATACGAAAGAAACCAGAATAAAAAGAAAAAAGACTTCTAAGCGAACGAGTTTAAACACAAACATTTACTTTCTAATGTACCCATTATCTTACCACTTCAAGATATGGCTCCTGTCGCCTGACAAATTAATCGTTAAAATTCACAATACTTGTTAGTATGGCAATACATGAATCAGTTATACTATAACAAATAAACGCAAACGATTTTCGGGTCCAAGGTGGGAGCCGAAGGCAATAAGTTAAGAAACGATAACAGCACCATCTAATTTATATAATATATGTGCGAAAAAGAAAAAAAAATCTTCAACATGGCGCGACCTACTATATATGCTGCAGAACAGTAACAACAAACAATCATAGAAGAAGTAAATTAAGAATTAAATTATGTGCTGTACGCACATTGATTAGGCAGTGTTTCCCTTAACAATTAGTAAAAGATTACAGGTTTCCTTTGATTTAAACTAGCCTCTCGTTAGCTTTTCGGACTGTTGACACGTTTGAGATCCACTATCAATTTATACCAAAATTGCTTCAAAAGCTCCCGGTGGGGTTGAGAAAATTTTCTAATGTGCACCTTGTCTTTGAGACCGCCAGCTGACACTGAGACTCGCAAACTGACATTTTTGGTATCGAACGTCCTTAAGTCGTGGTTGAATTACCTGACTTGTAATATTTTTACATTCTAATTTTTATATGTAATATTTTTATATTACATATTTTTATATTCTAATTTTTATATGTAATATTTTTATATTCTGACTTTATAATATTTTTTGGAAGCTTTTAGAAAAGATACGCTGTCACAATGTTTGACTAGTAAAAAAATATTTGTTTTCATGTGATTAATTTTCTTTACTTTTGCCTGCTGCCAATAGTTTTTTTCATTTAATTTTTTTTTTTTTTTTTTTTTTTTTTTTTTTATATATATAGATGTTGTGATTCACTGTAGTTTGATAAAGCTTATTTAGTGAACTCTCCTTTTTTTTATAGATGTTGTGATTCACTGTAGTTTGATAAAGCTTATTTAGTGAACTCTCCTTATTTTTTTTTTCTTTTCGTTTTATTAAGCAAATGCTTTACATGTTAAAAGTTCAAATGCTTATGTTTATATGTTTAAATATTAATGTTATGTTTATATTGTTTAAATCTTAAGCGTTTAAATGTTTAATGTTTATTTGATCTTTTCATAATCCCCCTCCTACAGGCCATGGAGCCTTTGTGGGGATTTGTAGATTGCTATGTAATTATTTTACTGGTATATGGAAAATAAATCTATCTATCTATCTATCTACATGAAGAAGTGCCAAAATTTCCAAAGGCAATTTGGGTAATTCGATTCTGAACTAAATTATATAGGTATTTCTTAAGTGTAGTCACGTTTGTATTTCCTCAATTTTATAGATCCACTCCTCCATCCTTCTAGAAAGCATAAAACCGACCAAAAGAAAACAGGATGTCTCTCAGTAGTCTTTCACCGACTATGATATCGATAAATTTTAATATACAATTATAATTCTAAAAAGACTAAAGCAAGCTCAGGTGTCAGTTTTTAAACTTTCCATTAATATGAGCCATGGTTCGCTCTTTACAAGGTTGCAGGTGTCGCTACAACCATAATAGATGACTTTTTGTAAATTTCAGTTATTTTTGTATTGCGCTTATGTTTTATAATGACACTGTTAAAGAATGTTTTCCCGAAGAATATCTCTGAATACGGCACGTAAAGGGCTATATTAGAACCTGGAATGGACTGAAATAGCAGACATAATAAGTCATACGTAAAACAAACCGAATAATCAAGTCAAACTTACAATGAGCGGAAACTAGCATGAGTAATTATTCAATAATAATTTGAAACTAAAAATACAAATATGGCAAATTGAACTGTAAATTGATCTGTTAGAAGTCTTCTGCGAAACCGTGGGGTTTCATGTAGACCGGGTTGAGAAACCTTGCTCTAGTCGATTCGTTGCCACTAGAGTTTACTTAGTTGCGACCTAAAATGTTTGTTCTTTTTAATCGCTTAGAATCTTAAATATAAAAAAATTAGGTTTTGCTTTCTTTGAAAGCTCAAAATTTTACATAGCAGCATAAGGCAAGTACAGCAACATGTAAATAAGGTAGGGTTCCTTTTTTTCTGTTTATGAATTATGATAAAAGAATTACGTGTTTTTTAGGTTTTTTTATAGGTTTGGTTAAAAAAGTAAAATTATCGTCTAAAGTTGAATTTTTCAGTTATTTTTAAAGTGGTAAAATTAACATAACGCATTGATAAATTATAGTTTATTAAATTAATTAATATTAAACTTTAACTAATAAAGTCTGCAAAGTTCGTCGTAATAGAATTTGAATCCTAGTTTTTACAAATTAGTGGCTCATACTGTTTTCTGAATTACCATATGCGAAACGTTCTTCTTTCCTATGTCATAAATCCAGTGTAATCGGAAAATAATTTTTTTCATGGCTATTTAGTAGCTTTTTTTGCTGGTGACTACTATTGGTCATATATCTGAAATGTTTGGATATGAAATATTTCAGAGTTTGTGTGGAAAGTTGTCTTCATTTCTTAGTCCTTAGTTTGTTGTCCAATAATCTTTCATGTTTTAATTCTTGATTGGCTCACTTCACATTTTGTATATAACTCAATTTGTCATGTATGGCTATTTGCAAAATTTTGAATATTATTGACATGTAAACTTTATCTAAAAACCCAATAAGCTTATCCGAAAGTAGATCATGTTTCAAGGGAGGTCAGTTGGATTTCACATTAACAGAGCCAGTCAACTCATATTTTTTTTTTTTTTTAATTTGACTTCATAATTTATTACGTGTGGGGACTCCCAAAAATCGTTTATTATTATCTCCCCTTTTATCACTTTTGTTTTGTTTTGGGGTGGATGGGAGGTGTAATTATGGAGGGGATTTTGATGCTCTCCCTGAAATCTCAATTTTTTTCGAATTTTTTTAGAATATTCTAAATGAATTTATCGTAACTTCTATAGTCTAGTGGTTATTCCCACGGTTCACAAATTATTCTGCAAAAATTACTTGTTTCTAGCTATAATAGTTTAGCTGCAAATTCCGTGGACAAAGTGGACAGAATATATTTTATATATTATCTTTATATTATATAATGCAGAGATATACATTGTGGTTGATAATATTTCCATGCAGTACCTGTAAGGGTTCGGTTAATATTATGTTAGCCGAAGGTGTAAATCAGCTCTTAGGGGTGGGGGGCTAACTATTCCAAGGGTCGCAATATAGCCACGTTGTTTTTTGGAGAACTCTGGAATCCTCAAATCTTCCTCCCTGCTGGACACGAATACATTTACGCGCCTTTACATAGGACACATTTCCATAAGAAATGTACGTTAATTTCATTAATTAACGCGGAAGGGTTGATATCTCACTGTAATCATGACAAAACAAAAAATCACAGAGAAGATATAAACGAGGACATTAACAGCCATTGAAAAGGCGATACGGAAGCTTAAAATCATCTTGCGAACCTCAGTGTGGGCAGATTGTCAAAAAGACAAAGGGCCCTGTAGTGAATTCTCCTGGGGATTGGTCATCCTCGAGTTGGGGTTGACTTTGAATTTGTGGTATCGTGTGACTTTGAAATTTGGCTGGAAAGACAGTGAAACTTTAAGTCTCTTTTGTTGCGTAGCTTGTCAATCAAAGTGGTTGGCACAACAGGGAAGTCACAAGGCGGCCCAATTGATCAAATGATTGGTCCTTTGAGCTGATTTATAGCATTATCCTAGCAGGTATGCCAGGACATTTAAAAAAGAAATTTCTGCTCCATTTATTCGAAAAAACAAAATTCACACTTTCTGATGACATACTACTACTACTAACAACTCACCGCAGCACCAAGCCACCTGAGGCCAACACAGCTACGCACGCTCCTCCTCCATCCTAATCTATTCATAGCCTCCCTCTTTAAACGCTCCCAGGAAGTTCCCATTTCCTTTAAATCTTTCTTTATAACATCCTCCCACCCCAACCGCGGACGGCCTGCTTTCCGTTTAGCTCAGACGGTTGGCCGAAAAGGATGATGACAAAGTTCTATTAAGAATGAATATCTCCATATCCAGCGCAAAACACGAGAAGCTAAATGATTTTTCTAAGCTTTCCGGGAAAGTAGGTGCAACTTTTATTTTTTGTCTTTTAGTCGGATCTCTTACCCATACTCTAAAAGTTAGGGCAAAGGCCACCCGATCAATTCTAAATAGTTTAGCCTCATAAGACAGTTCATAATGGACGAGATAGTTTGATCCTTTAAGGTAGCGTATCCTATTAAACAGACGGGTTTTCAGGGATAATCTCCCTCAAAAGATCATTCCAAAATGTTTGACAAAACT